>CM031241.1:639801045-640052478 GCA_018340775.1 Taxus wallichiana var. yunnanensis | reverse complement strand
GGTTTTCAAAGTTTAGATCAGTTTCCAGACTCTGACTCATGACTCCATGCCCGATGGATGCTTCAGGAAACCAGTAACTTCATCTAGCAGGTAGATGACCCGCTGAAGTTGCCAAATTGTTATCCAAAATTCACCCCCCAGGGTAATTTTGATAACATGCATCAGATTATTCGGTCCTGAGCAAGTAAGATTGATTCGAGGCCCAAAATCATGTTTTTGGGGTCCCCTCGGCCTTTTTCTAACTCCCCCACCCAAGAAGAAATCCCAACAGGTTGAGAAAATGGAAGAAATGCAAAAAATAAGGTTGCAGGACTGTGTTAAGGCATTTCGGGTCTGAAGGGTTCGGGTCGTACTGAGGTTCGTTGTACCAAGCTTGGGGCCGAAAAAATGAAGAAAATCGGCTAAGTCCTAGTCCAGGCGGTCTGCGGGACAGTTGGGACATCGGGACGCGTGGGACACGAAAAGCCGAATCGGCCGAAAGAGGGAAAAATTACCTAAGTCTTTGTTTTGTGTTGTTTGGGACAGCTGCAGGACAAAACTGCGCTGGGACGCAGATCGGCAGTTTAGGCGCAAGTAGGTCCATTTCGGCGGTTCGTAGAGATATTTGTCCCAGAGCGAGTCCGGGATGGTTGGGACAAAGACTGCCTTGTGATGCGCGTGGTGGTGCTGAAATCGGCCGGTTTACCCGAGAGCAGATCCATTTGGATGGTTCGGAGATATTTATTCCAAACGATTTGGGACATCCGGGCCAAAAGTACACATGGGACATGAAAATCTGAAAGAGCCGCCAACGAATGGAATCTCGCCACGTGTCTTCACCTCAAGCAGGAACAAGGAAGCCGAATCGGCCCAGGCAGAGATTTTTCGTAAATGGGACATCCGGGCCAAAAGTACGTGAGGGACGCGTGGGACACGAAAAGGTGAGAGGGCCGCAAATAGAGACAAGGAGGCCCGCGGATGAATAAGAATGTGCCACATGTCAGAAGGTTGAAAATTTGCTCAGTGTTTGGTGCAAGGTAAAAATGCGCCCCTCAGGCCCGAACCAATAAAATAGTGCCACGTGTCCAAGTTTAAGGGCGAAAGGAATTTTCAGAGGTAGGCCCATGGATGAATCAGATCGACATGTGTCATCCAAGTGGCGGAGCACGGGTGAAAAATTCAAACTCATTTTCCGCCGATCCGTTTTGGCCTATTTTTGCCCTAAATCTTTAAATCGCCATAACTTTCGATCCGTGAGCTCGATTTTCCGTTCTTTATATCAATGGAAATCTGGTGAAATTCTCTACATGATTATGGGGGTAAATATTGTGTTTTGGTTCAGTTTGGAGAGAGAAAATCAAGAAATGTCTCGGCATGTGGTAATGGCGAAGCTGACATTTTCAATAACGATTTTAATGCGAGAATGGGTCGCATTCTTCTCGAGCATGGCCAAAAATTTGGGGCATGGGTCTATAAGGATGCCAATGCTATTTTAATACATCTGCATTCAATGAGAATGGATCCACGTTTTTCACATGTTCTCTCTCTGGGCTCGACCCATGCATTGTAAATAGCCCGATTTGGCTCATTTTTAGAGGTTGTTCATCGTTTCTACTTTGATCTCCTTTCTTTTCTTCCCGGGGTTGAAAATGGAGTTTGAACCTCCTCCCCTGCTTTGTAATGGCATTTTTTCCTTTTACCATTAAAATGATGTTCTGTGCAAACTTCTGGAGCAACAAAAATGTGTTTCATGATGCATCTGTCCATCCTTGCTCGTTTTTCACTTGTTTTCTTCTTGCCTCTCTTCATTGTAGGTATTTCTTGCGTTTGAATGTTCATTGCAAGGTTGGAGAAGTGTGTTCATAGCTTGATTTTGATATATGTTAAGCATTTTCCTTCTCTGGTGTATCACCGTTTTAGTGTAGGCTTTTGTTCTTTTTCTCTTTTCTCTCTCTCCTTGTCTCCTTGGAGGTTAGATTAGGATTAGATTATCTTTCTGCTTTGGAACGACTTGTGGCAAGTAGTTTAGGAAGAGGAACCAGCCTTCTCTAGAGATTCCTTTCACATTTTTGCAAGTCCCACACTTGGAGAAAGGATTCAATGTTGTGCAATCACACTAGATGCTAGAGTGATCAACCTAGAAATCGATCAACATCAAGGGGTCTTTGTGAATTTGCACTAACAATATGTATGTTTAATCTACTCAAGCTTTTTGATTCTATTATCATGGCACATCGAGTAGAGGAAAAATTTCTTTGTGGTAGGAGGCCACCTTTCATTAACACCAGAGACCGTAGTGTCTCTTCCCCTTCATTTGCTAGGCCAATGAGGTGACTCCTCAACAAATGGAAGAAAAGAGAGCAAAGGATTACGTTTTAACTATGTGATAAATATGGACCGGGACACAAATGTCCGAGAAGAAATTGTTCTATATTGAAGGAGGTAATGAGGATGATGAGGAAGCTGAAATTATAGGAGAGGTGAAGAACCGGTGACGATGAAGTAGAGGATCACCAACCTATAATTTCTTACCGTGCATTGTCGGGTATTAGTACTCCTCAAACACTCAAGGTTATTGGCTATCTCAAAAAATAGAAGGTGACGGTGTTGGTGACTTAGGAGTACTCATAACCGTAAATAGTAAGTTAGTTTCCCACCACAATTTTTTTTTATTTACCCAGCTCAAAAATACAAGTTATGATTGCGAGATGGTGGACAGTCAAGTGCGAGGAAAGTGCCATAGTATCAAGCTTTCCATGGGAGATTACATGTTGGACTCACCTATGTTTTCTATTTCTATGGAAGGGGCGATATTGTTTTGGTGTCCAATGGCTCACAACCTTAGGTACTATAGAGATGAATTTCTAAGAATTGTTCATGTGATTTCATTGGATGGAAGGATAATAAAATTGAATGGGATGGTAGCTAAGTCTCCACAGATTATTAGCTCTCATCATATGCAGAAGGTTCTTAGAAAAGGAGTAGATGGATTTATAACAAAGTTATTTTCCATAGAAGTACAAAATACAAAGTCTTAATGCCACCCGATCTTCATAAGATTGTTGATGCTCACTCATACATTTTTATGCAATTCCAAAGGGACTACCACCGGTTAGGGATCATGATCATGCCATTCGATTGATTCTAGGAGCAAACACCTAACATTAGACCATACATATACCCATATTCCCATAAAAGTGAGATCAAGAAAATGGTTGAGGAAATGTTGAAGGCAAGTATCATCAGGCATAGCAGAGTACATATTCTTCACCAGTGGTCATGGTACGTAAGAAGGATGAAACATGGAGGATGTGTCCAGTTACCGATAACTCAATAAGTACACCATCAAAGATAAGTTTCCTATTCCGAGTAATTGATGATTTACTTGATGAATTACATGGTGTTATTTATTTCACAAAATTAGATCTTCGTTCGTTAGGTACCATCAAATTAGCATAAAAGAGGAAGATGTTCATAAAACGGCTTTCGGGAATCATGAGGGCCATTATGAGTTTTTGGTAATGCCTTTTGGTCTTACAAATGTGCTCTCAACCTTTCAAAGCTTGATGAGCGCTGTTTTTAGTCCATTTTAAGGAAATTTGTATTAGTTTTCTTTGATGAGATATTGATTCACATTAAGACATGGGAAGAACACTTACAACATGTTAATAAAGTGTTAGAATTTTTGGATAAACATACTCTCTATTCAAAGCCATCCAAATTTTCTTTTGGTGGACAAGAGGTAGAGTACTTGGGTCTGCGTATCCCATGAAGGTGTCAAAGTTGATCCTTAGAAGATCAAAGCTATGGTGGAATGGAAAAGGCCCAAAAATCTCAAAAATATTTGTGGGTTCCTAGGATTAATATGGTACTCAGGCACGATTTGTGTGGGGATATGATAGAATAGCAAACCCACTCACCGCATTGCTAAAGAAGGATGCCTTCCATTGGTCAAGCGTAGCCACTAAATCCTTTGATCAACTTGTTGGTCGTCACTTATTTACAAATATACAAAACATGATTTTATGGTTGAACTTGGATATTACGAAAGTGTTTTCCACAAGGATCATCAGTTACAAAAGGAATGAGGAAAGGGAATACGAGGATGAGCAGAAGAGCAACATGCAGAATTATAGATAGCAGAATAATCCTTTATGTATACGAAGTTGCAGTGAATTTAAAACAAGATCGTTTGCATTGGATGAACAAGATGAGATTACCAGACACAAAGTTCTGTAAATAACCTTCTTCAGATTCATTAATCAAGGACACAAAGTTCCTTCTTGGTTATACAAGATCACTATACTCGCAATATTTGAAAATATGCAATCAGTGAGACTAACGAACTAGAAACAAATGATCTTCACGAAATTAAATGAAAACACAGAGATAACAGAGATTAGATAGACAATGAATGGAAAGCCCTTTTGTATTGATTTCTCTCTGATCTATTTACACTTCCAGAAAATATGCCAAGTTCTTCCTCCTTCGAATGGCGTAGAAAATACCATTATATAGCTTACAAGTCAGTTACTTTTTGTAACCGTTTCTTTTAACTAAAGAATAGTTAAGAATTTGCCTTGACTCGCGGTACCTCAACCTATTACAAAGAAAGCGGAAAAAGAAAGGGAAGAAAGAAAAGAATGGGGAAGAAGGCAGGTGTCCGATCTTTGAGAGGACCGCGACTTGAGAATCCTTTATCAGAATCTCTTGACGCCTCGGCTATGTCTCTGCCACGGGGGGGCGCGTGTTGGCTGCAGGCCCGAGTCAAAATCCCGAGACACTTCTCCATCTCTTTATCAAACTCGACATGAGTATGATAATCTTTATTTGCTTCTTCGATGGTAGATTGAAGAGAGCGAGATCTCCTTCATTTTTCTTTGGAGATGGAGCTTTCCTTGAATAAATTGTCTTTTACAAAAGCTACGAGGCGAGCTTTGATCTCTTGTAAGGAAGGGGGCACGGAAGTTTCATCTTGAAGATGACAATGTATATCTTTGAAAGCGAGACAACTTGATGTCTTGAAGGCTTCGCCCTTACTACCTGACTATTTTTTCATTTCTCCCAAAGCCTCCTCAAGACTACGATCTTCCACTCCCTGCTTTGTAGACCCATGATTTTGATAGATTGTCCTTTGCATCATCAAAAACTTTATTGCAACAAAATGTTTTAAATCATCTGTCCCATAAGGCGAAGGTCTCTATCTGTTGCTCAGATTTTGAGCTCTTTATCCATGGTATTGATAGTGGAGGAGAGCTTGATTGCACATTGTTCACCTTTTCGTGGAGTTTGAAAGCTTCATCGATGAAGTTTAACCAGCAACAAGCATGTCTTCCACCATGGCTTAATAGCTCTGCCATAGGAGAATGCTTGTGCATATCTTTAATACTCTGCACTTCATCTTGGCTTAGAATTACGGGAGGTGGGAGAGCGATCGAGGGGTAGGGTCAAAACTTTGTCCTTAGACAAAAGGGACTTGATGAAACTGTGAGAACTTGGGCTGTTCTTCCATTTGTTCAATAGTTTCTTTGGCCCTTTTCTACCCTCCCGATGACTCTTGTATTTGTTTCTGGAGGTTGTGAATTTCACCTTCGGGGGTAGACTCTCCCATTGGGATTCTCGAGAGCTCAGTCGGATGCTGCAAGTCTGCTCTCACGATTTATCCGTTGTAGGCTTGGCAATCTCTGGGAATTGCTGACCTTGAGCATCAGACACTATTCTGGAGGTGACTTTGGCTCTCTTGGCACGAGAAGGGGTGGTGCCCAACAAGGCTGCGACAACATCAAAATTTGATCCCGAGCTTTGAGAGGAGAATTTTCTCTTCTTTTTGTCGACCAAAGGTTGCACCCCGTGAAAGAGGAAGAGGAATCGGCGGGGGAGGGCAAGGGGACCGAGAGCGGGGAGCTCATGATGCTCAAGTGCATGCATTTGTTGACTCGAGTTGAGATGTGGGCGGGGCACTGGAGGCAATTGTGGTAGAAGAATCTCTGACACACTGGAAGCTCGGTGCTCTGCACTTCTTTATCTTTATCAGCTGGGTCTTGAGGAGCGTTTGCAGGGGTTGGCATTTCACTTTCTTCACTTTCACTAAGAACAATGATGTTCTCTGGCCCTATAGGCAAATTTTCCTGTTTTTCCTGGAGATCTTCTTCCACAAGTTCTTTCTTTACTTCTTTGAGTTTCTTCTTATATACAGGTGGATGAGGAAGGAGTAGATCTGCGAGGTCCACGAGTTGATGAGGCGGGAGGGTCTTCTTTGGTGTCTCAGACCTTGGAATAGATGCTTCTCTTCTCGGTGTTGAAGCGTCCTTAGAAGAGGATTCTCCTGAATGCCTCCTGAACTCTCGAACTTTCTGTCAGGCGGACCCTAGTCGACCAAAGCTGGAGCAAGGATCTCGGGCCAGTCGTCCCTCTCTTTCTGTTCCAATCCACGTCCTCTAAAGGAGTGTGCATAACCACATTTTCATACTCATACAGTATAGATCGAGTTGTCATCCTTTAGCCCTTCGGGAACTTGATATAGGCGAGTTCTTGATTAATTGCAAGGAGAATCTGCCATAGTGCCTCCTTCAGCCTCAAAATCATCGGCCACAATCAGCCCAATAGTCTTGTATCGGCTCTATGATGATAGACTATTTTGATGTTTACGCCCGATGAACCTCTTCAAGTCGAAGCAAGTCCTTGGCTTGAAGAAGTGAGCCGTGATGGGAACCAGGGCTCTTTCTACATTACATGCATCTAGGGCTGTTTTGCGCGGTATAATTTCCCAAAGAGATGGGAAAGTGTAAACCGGTGATCCTCTTATCCTGCGGGTTCTATGACTTGTCTAGTTGCTGCATATCTCTATCAAGGCCATTTTATCATTTAGAACATGGCGGTCTCGGAGGAGCCCTCATGGCAGCTAACTGATATAAGAGAACTTTACAGGCTGGATGAAGTAGGCACCGTAGTGCGATATCAGAGTCATAGCTTCATCAGAAAACCTCCTGGCAGTATCGCCTTCGAGCAGGCTGACCACGTACATGGTGAAAGCGTCGTTGACCCTTCTGAAGTTACGATTGCTGGTCTCCAGGGTGAACTGCGGGCAATATGCATATATTGGATCATCTTTGTGTTCATCTATGTAAGAGAAACCAAACCACTTTGCCTTGATCTTTGCCGAGTGTACATCAGTGCGAAGTCATATAGAACTTCTTCGTTTGCTGCACGTTGGACAGTTGCTCCGCCAAATTCATGTTGATGATCTCTGCCCAGTTGATGTTCTGCGTTCCTTCGCACACCATGCTTGATGGCGGACACATCGAGAAATGGAATTCGTTGGTAGTGGGCAAACCCATAACCGAGCAGCGAGAATTATGAAATCGGACAACTCTTCATTGAAATCTGCCCGCATGAGGGTTTTGGTCGGACAGAAGCTCCTTTCTTAGGGTTCTTGACGAGGACTTTGCCACCGTGCTTTGTATTTGTCGTTGTCTGATTGAGCAGGGCACTGTGCTTGATCGGAAAGCGACTATGGCATTATCCATCTCTGGGATTCTCGAGCGAGTGCTAATGGCGGCAACATCTAGTTTGTGATGAGTTCCCGTGTATATTGGTCAATTCGCTCGAGGCGGGGTCGAAATGAGCTCGCACGAAAGCACGGTATCGGCACTGCTTTATCTGAGATCGGGAAACCACCGATGTGAAAGGCCAAACCGCATTGTCGTGAATCATTTGTGCCATTGGAGTAGGGTTTGCATCTGCCATCCTCGCCCAAAATCACCGAAATCGAGATGTCGAGCTTCTTTGTCTCCGATGTTGAGAGCAGCAGGACTCTAGTGGTGAAACTTGCTCTTGTCCACTGGAATTTGATCTTCATGCGATAGTAGTGAGAGAGAAATGCAATCTAGACTCGGGAAGGAATTGCGGTAGGGAGCGGGTTTGTGCGCAGGAAATTAGATTGCAGGGGTTCGAGCAAAGAAGCAGTGTGAAAAATGTAAAAGGGGGTCTGCCCGTTATATAGCCGTTTTGGAGAGAGAAAGGGAAATCAATGCGCATTAAATTCATATCTACCAATTTTAAAGGCAACATATTCGCGGAAAAAACCAAGTATGGATAGCCCTTGGTTCATCGGGACATGTGAAAGCGTGAATCGTGAAACACGCGGCTCGGGCGAAGCAGGAAGAAGGCGCATAAATGCATTTCGGGACTTTTGGGATGAAAACGCGTGAAGTACGCGGTTGGGGCATTTCGGGTGAAAATGGAACAGAGCGCACTTTTGAAATTGGGACATTTGGGACAAGAAAGCGCGAAGTACGCGGTTCGGGTGTTTCGGGTGGGAGTGGAGCAGAGCGCACTTTTTTGACTTGGGACATTTGGGTCAAAAAGTTCCGAAGTACGCGACTTGATCAATCCGGGTGAAAACGTGACAACAGGTCCGGAAGTGTTTGGGACATTTGGAACAGAAATGTGTGAAGTACGCGGCTCAGGCGTTTCGGGTGAAAATGCAACAAAGGGGCCCGTTTGAAACTGGGACATGCGGGACAAAAATACGCGAAGTACGCGAGAAACACACAGAATGACCCAGGAATGCAGATCTGTTACAACTTCTTGGCTTTTAACATTTCAAAGACAACAGAGAAGACATTCAATACTCAAAATTTTGAAAATTCACTTTTAAGTGCGGGGAAATTTTGAGTGGACAACGGTGGCTCATACAGGGATGACTTGGCATAAATTCAAGGAATGAGGCAAGGCAAGAACTTAGACAAAATCGGGAGCAGACAGTACCTTATCCATTGGGCAGCGAGTCAAAAAGGACACCAATACGAGAGGGACACACCGAAACAACAAAAGGAAAACACACCAAAAGCGAGAGAAGCAAAAACACATGCACGGAATATACAAAGGACTTCTAGTCACCTAGGACTTGAACAACTTGAGGTACTGCCCACTATAAGGAAGTGGGAGGGGAGAACCATCCATGTAATCAAGATAGAAAGAATTCTTACCAGCAAAGTGCCTGATCTTGAAAGGCCCGAGCCAAAGGGAATCAAACTTTCCATGGCTGCCACGAGGTTCATGTCTTTTATCCCATAGCAACACAGTGTCTCCAACTTGGAAATCTCTGAACCTAGCTTTCTTGTCAAACAGGGCCTTTACCTTTTGCTGGTGAACAGATATCCTATCAGCAACCATCAATCTGTCTTCATTCAGTTTGTGCAGGTACATAATTCTCTTATCCAGAGCATCGCTGAAACTAGTATCCTCAATGGCCTTCATTAGGTGTAAAGGTGGCGGTTCCACATCGGCTTTGGCAATTGAGCCTCAACTCCATACACCACTTGAAAAGGGGACATTCCAATGGCTCTTTTAGGTGTGATCCTGTCTGCCCAAAGAGCATCATAGAGCTTCTTGTGCCAGTTTCGTTGAGACTCATTGACCAACTTCCTTATAATTGTCACCAGATTTTTGTTGGTGGATTCTGCTTGCCCATTTCCCTGGGGGTAATAATCTGAAGAATGAGCCAGTGAGATGCCATACCCGTAGCAGAAATCCATTATCTCAGTTGAGGAGAAGTTTGAAGCATTATACATTCTGATCTTGTTAGGTACACCATACCTTACCAAGATGTTCTCTTTGATGAATTGCATACCACTTGAAGTGGTGCTCTTATTTGGAATAGCTTCCACCCATTTGGTGAAGTAGTCGGTGGCGGATTAGCACATGAGTGTGACCAGCACTAGAAGCGAGGATTAAGTGCACCATGAAGTCAAACCCCCTTTGTTGAAATGGTTCCTCAATCTGGCGGCTTGAGAAGCAAGCGGCGCCGATTTAGGTCTTCCACAAAAGTCGACAAGCCTCACATTTATCCACCCACTTGGATGCATCTCGAACAAGGAAGGCGGTAGTATCCTCCACGGAGTATCTTGTGCGATGACCGTTGATGAATAGTGCCCTCCACATGCCTGATCATGAAAAGCTGAGAGCAATTTTCTCTGTTGTTCCTTGTCCACACACTTCAAAAATCTCCCATCTAAGCCACGCTTGAACAAAGCATTTTCCCATAATACATATTGCGCTGACCTCAATTTAACAGTCCTCTTTTCCTTGGCAGTTAAATGAGAGGGGCATTCCCCATAGGTGAGAAAATGGGCGATGTCAGCATACCATTCATCGACTGAGCTAAGGAACAGAACAGTAGGAATGTCAGCTTTCTCCTCCAGCAACTCATGTTTAGCTCCTTCAGCAATGAGCTCACAAAGACCTTTTCCACGAACCAGCTTGGTCGGTTTGATATCAATGTCGTACTCTTGGACCTTAGCAACCCAGTTCCCTCTCTTGGATCCAAATTCTTGTTGTGTGAGAATCGACTTAACAGTTGTATCTGGAACCAGCACCATGGAGTGAGAGTTGAGGATATAAAAACGAAACTGCTTCACAGCTTTGACCACTGCAAAAGCATGCTTCTCCATCATGGTGTATTTCAACTCGTGATCCTTTAGAATATAGCTCATGAACGCAATTGGGAGTTCATGCTCATTAGAGTCTTCTTGAGTTAAGACAGCAGCCAGGGTATTATCTGTAGCATAGCAATAGATGATGAAATCTTTGCTGAAATCAGGACAGGCCAAAACTGGAGTTTTAGCGATAGCTCTCTTGATACCCTCAAAGGATTCCTTTCCTCCAGAAGACCAACCAAATGTTTGCTTCCCTTTCATCATTTGAGAAATATTCAAAGTTAACTCTGCAAAATCAGGGATGAACCTTCTTAAAAAATTGATCTTACCGAAGAAGGAGTGCACACCCTTTTTACTGGTTGGGAGAGGAATTTGCTGGATAGCTTGTACTCGTTCAGGGTCAATCTTAATACCATCCTTGGAGACAATGTGCCCTAATAGTTTTCCCTCTGTGACACAGAAAACAGATTTTTTAGGATTCAAAGAAATTCCATGCTCTCTGCATCTTAGCAGAACTGTCTCCAGGTGATCAAAATGATCCGCTCTTGTCTTGGAAAACACTGTCAGGTCATCAAGATATATGACAATACACTTCCCTTTCAAGCTTCCAAAAGCCAGATCCATGGCTCTCTGAAAAGTGGCACCAGCGTTAATGAGCCCAAAAGGCATCCTCTTGTAAGCAAAGGTGCCCCAAGGAGTAGTGAAGGCTGTCTTGTGTTGATCTGCAGTATCAACCTCTACCTGATTATATCCAGAAAATCCATCAAGCATAGATAACATTTCCGATCCTGTTACTGCTTGCAATACTTGATCCATCATAGGCAAAGGATAATTATCTTTCAGAGAAGCCTGATTCAGGTTCCTGAAATCAACACAGATGCGGATCTCACCATTCTTCTTCCTAACAGGCACAATATTTGCAATCCATGTTGAATGGTGAATGGGAAAGATGATTTTAGCCTTCAACAATTTCTGAATCTCCTGAAAGATGGTGTCAGCTATTTTGGGATTATACTGCCTCTGTTTCTGCTTGAAAGGCTTAATTCCAGGCTTAAGAGGAATAGAGTGCTGCATATCTTTTGGCTTGAAGGCTTTAGATCCTCATAAGAGTAAGCAAGAACATCCTTATACCTCCTTAGAAGATCAATTGCTTTTCTCCTCTCATCTGCTGTGCAACATTTTCCGATATTCACGAGCTTGGGGTCAGTAGAACTTCCAATATTGATTTTGTCATGTTCAGCTGATTGTTGAGGCCCAGAGGAAGCTCTAGATTTCACATACCTGTCATGTTTATCAAATAATTCCTCCAAACTCACCAAGCCTTTAGGAATCTTGTTTCCTTTGAGTTTAATGCACCCTTCCTGATCTGTTTCTTCTCCTTGGGTGACAGCTTGGCCAAAGGACACACTTTCACGAGGCAGGTTGTCACTTCCCTCAAAATACAGTTGTTCAAAATTACCTTTGAGTTCCAGGAAGGAAAGCAAATGCTGATCATTATTGAAAACTGCCAGTTATTGGTGTTGTCAGGTACACTAGGCCGATGGACCATTTCAATGGTGAATTTGTCCTGAGAGAAATCAGGATGAGGAATCAGCAGTGACCCTGAGACAGCTAGTGAATCAGCCCTGTTGTTCTTTTCCCTAGGTATTGCTTCAATAGAGAAAGCATCAAGGAATTCAATGGAATCCCAAACCTGATTCCGGTAATGCTTCAGCCTCCCATTTTTTACCTGAAAGAGGTTTCTGACTTGCTTTACAATCAGCTCTGCATCACCACGAGCCAGGAGGTTCTTTACACCTTGTTCTTTGGCCACCTGCAATCCGAGAATGAGAGCTTCGTACTCTGCTGTGTTATTAGTATTCTCGAACTGTAACTTGAATGAAAAGGGGTGTAGGCTTCCTTCAGGTGACACTAGCAGGACACCAGCTCCAGAACCAGCTGAGGAACAACTTCCATCAAATTCTAAAATCCAAACCCCGTTAGGATCTCTAGGAGACACTTTGGGGGGTGGGATTTCATCAGGGGACATAATCATGTAATTACCATGACCCATATCCTCATAGAGTATTTGTGCTTTAGGATCATCCGTCTTCTGCACAATATACTCAGATTGTTTCTCAGGCAATAGCTTCTTCATTTGTCCATTAACTGGTACAAGGGCATGTGACCAATCCATTTGAATTTCCCCACCCACATCTTTACAAAAGTTCCTACTTAGCAACATCCCGTATGAAGGAGGGATATCTGCTACTAAGATGGTAGCCAACACTTTCTTTTCAGGCAAGGCAGCAAAAGCCACTTGTGCATCTTTAATCCTTCCAACCAGAGGCACTTCCTTACTCTCCATAGAGTAGCAAGATCCATAAGTATGCAGTGAGGTTAAGCCTAAAGCATGAGCTACTTTATTTGGCATGACATTGTCAGAGGCTCTGAATCTATGACACAATTCTTGAGTCTATGGCCGGTATGAGAAGTGTTACATAAAATGGTTTAATTTTGTCACCGGGCGAGGTGGTGGGCATTACTGAGGTTAGCCAGATTTGTGGTGCGAGAAGGAGGAGTAGGTAAAAGGCCTTTAGAGGTGGTCTTGGAATGGGAATTAACAAATTGAATCATCTTGGCAAAAGCTTTGGGATGGGTCTGATAGTACTCAGCTTCTGAGATTTGGACCTTGGTCTTTTTCAGGTGATCAACAATATCAAAAGACCCAGAAGTGGACGGGCCATCATCATTTGAAATTCTAGGCTTATCAACTTTAGGAGAAAAAGAAGAAGCAACTTTGGTAGCAGGATTGATAGGACTCACCTTTGGTGTAGACGAAGTAGGGATAGGAGATCCTCTTTTTGCAATCACGGGAATGGTTGTCGACTGCTCCTTGGATTTCTTGATAGGCTGTGTCACTTTCTCCCTCTGACGTGTCTGCTCTCGAGTCATGACAGCAAATGATTCGCTATTCATGTCAGCTACCACTTCATCATAATCATCTCCATCATCAATACCCTCGGTGGTAAAGAAATTAACTCGAGATCCCTCAAGTTCTTCAGCCTCATCATCAAATTCCTCCACAAATTCCTCGCAAGCTTCATTAGCCTCATCATCATCCGGCTCTTCAACTTCACAGGTTGCATTCACAGGAACCTTAATAGGAGGTCCTTCAAGTGCTAGTCTTGTTTGAGAAGCAGGCAAACGATTCCTGGGCTGGAAATTTCTTCTTGGAACATCTGCATAAGGGGCATCTTGAGCAATTGTTTCTTTATAGCAATAAGATCATTTGCAAGTTTGAACTAATGGATCGAGTGTTAGGTCGAGGGGGTGGAAGAGGAAAGCGGCGGAGACTTAGATTTGGGAGGGTCTCTTCTCAACTTCCCTGACATGATCAAGTCATCTTCGACACTAACAGCCAGTTCTTGATCTAGAGCTAACGTTGCGAGATTAGCCCTTCTTAGTGCATAACTAACTTTAGGTGATTGGGCATTTAGAAAGAAACATTTTTGAATCCGATCAACAGGTCGAGTGTTTGTTGGAATTTTATTTATCAACCTGTTGAACCGGGCCACAAATTCTCTCATGGGCTCTTGTGAATCTTTCTTTATCTGAGAGATTTGGGCTAGCAAGGCATGGACATCTTCTGCCGGCTTGAAACGATTCTCGAACTGGGTTCTCATTGTATCCCAGTCGGTTATAGCACCAGCCGGAAGGTGAAAGAACCAATCAGCAGCATTATCTTGTAAAGTCTCCACGAACAGTCTTACGGAGACGTCCTCATGTTCAACTCCCAAAACTCCACATGCAACTATGAAGGCTGCAATATGTTCATCGGGATGTACTTTGCCATCACCTTTGAATTTTGGGAAGTTCTTAGGTTACCTCACAGGTAACTCATGTAAAAAGGGTGAGTAAGGGCGGGGCCCGACACGTTGACCCCATGGTAATGGTGCCGCCATTCTTGGAAATATGGCTTGGAGAGGAAGCGTAACACCGGCGAGATCAAAGCTCGTAGATTTGGGACTAGCTTGGCTACGAAGGAATACCACCCGTAGGACTTCTATCTTGAGCAGGTGGAGTGCTTGTCGAGCGAGTTCTTCATCTCTTGTTGAAGTTGAAAGGAAAGGAAAACCTTGTCGCTCTAAAAGCTGGCGAGAATCTTCAATACGAGGGCCCTTCTCCCTCGAGTGAAAGCGTGGAGTCGCCGGATCAAAGGATGATCAAAAATTGTGAGCTGGAATGCGATTTTCCCCCAGTAGTCGCCAAAAACTGTTGGTCGTCAAATAGGACTTTTAAGAAGAAGCAACAGTCGGGGGACAAGAAGTCCCTCCTCTTTAATGGGAGAGGTTCCCTTATTCAGAAACGAACTTATTTACAAATATACAAAACATGATTTTATGGTTGAACTTGGATATTACGAAAGTGTTTTCCTGAGGATCATCGATTCTGAAAAGGGTGAGGAAAGGGAATACGAGGGTGAGCAGAAGAGCAACATGCAGAATTATAGATAGCAGAATAATCCTTTATGTATGCGAAGTTGCAGTGAATTTAAAACAAGATCGTTTGCATTGGATGAACAAGATGAGATTACCAGACACAAAGTTATGTAAATAACCTTCTTCAGATTCATTAATCAAGGACACAAAGTTCCTTCTTGGTTATACAAGATCACTATACTCATAATATTTGAAAATATGCAATCAGTGAGACTAACGAACTAGAAACAAATGATCTTCACGAAATTAAATGAAAACACAGAGATAACAAAGATTAGATAGACAATGAATGGAAAGCCCTTTTGTATTGATTTCTCTCTGATCTATTTACACTTCAGAAAATATGCCAAGTTCTTCCTCCTTGAATGGCGTAGAAAATACCATTATATAGCTTACAAGTCAGTTACTTTTTGTAACCGTTTCTTTTAACTAAAGAATAGTTAAGGATTTGCATGACTCGCGGTACCTCGACCTATTACTGAAAGCGGAAAAGAAAGGGAAGAAGAGAAAGAATGGGGAAAAGAGGGTGTCGATCCTTTGAGAGGACCCCGCGACTTGAGAATCCATTTATCTGAATCTCTTCAACGCCTCGGCTATGTCTCTACGCCACGGGAAGCCGCGTGTTGGCTGCCAGGTGAGTCAAAATCCCGAGACACTTCTCCATCTCTTTATCAAACTCGACATGAGTATGATAATCTTTATTTGCTTCTTCGATGGCAGATTGAAGAGAGATCTCCTTCATTTTTTTCTTTGGAGATGGAGCTTTCCTTGAATAAATTGTCTTTTACAAAAGCTACTGGCCGAGCTTTGATCTCTTGTAAGGAAAGGGGGCACGAGAAGTTTCATCTTGAAGATGACAATGTATATCTTTGAAAGAGAGACAACCGATGTCTTGAAGGCTTCGCCATCTCCCACTTGTGTTTTCATTTCTCCCAAAGCCTCCTCCAGACTACGATCTTCCACTCCTGCTTTGTAGACCCATGATTTTGATAGATTGTCCTTTGCATCATCAAAAACTTTATTCGCCCGACAAAATGTTTTCGTCATCTGTCCCATAAGGCGAAGGTCTCTATCTGTTGCTCAGATTTTGAGCTCTTTATCCATGGTATTGATAGTGGAGAGAGCTTGATTGCACATTGTTCACCTTTTCGTGGAGTTTGAAAGCTTCATCGATGAAGTTTAACTTGACAACAAGCATGTCTTCCACCATGGCCAATAGCTCTGCCATAGACGAGAATGCTTGTGCATATCTTTAATACTCTGCACTTCATCTTGGCTTAGAATTACGGGAGGTGGGAGAGAGCGATCGAGGGTAGGGTCCAAAACTTTGTCCTTAGACAAAAGGGACTTGATGAAACACTGTGAGAACTTGGGCTATTCTTCCAAGCTGTTCAATAGTTTTTGGCCCTTTTCTACCCTCCCAATGACTCTTGTATTTGTTTCTGGAGGTTGTGAATTTCACCTTCGGGGGTAGACTCTCCCATTGGGATTCTCGAGAGCTCAGTCGGATGCTGAGTCTGCTCGATTTATCCGTTGTAGGCTTGGCAATCTCCAGGAATTGCTGACCTTGAGCATCAGACACTATTCTGGAGGTGACTTTGGCTCTCTTGGCACGAGAAGGGTGGTGCCCAACAAGGCTGCGATAGCATCAAAATTTGATCCCGAGCTTTGAGAGGAGAATTTTCTCTTCTTTTTGTCGACCAAAGGTTGCACCCACGCGAAAGAGGAAGAGGAATCAGCAGGAGGGGCAAGGGGACCAAGAGACAGGGAGCTCATGCCGCTCAAGGTCTGTGCAGCTGTTGACTCGAGTTGAGATGTGAGCGGGGCACTGGAGGCAATTGTGGTAGAAGAATCTCAGCACCTGGAAGCTCAGTGCTCTGCACTTCTTTATCTTTATCATTTGGGTCTTGGGAGCGTTTGCGAGGGGTTGGCATTTCACTTTCTTCACTTTCACTAAGAACAATGATGTTCTCTACGGCCTATAGGCAAATTTGCTGTTTTCTGGAGATCTTCTCCCACGGAGTTCTTTCTTTACTTCTTTGAGTTTCTTCTTATATACCTAGGTGGATGAGGAAGGAGTAGATTCTGCAGGTCCCTGAGTTGATGAGGCGGGAGGGGTCTTCACTGGTGTCTCAGACCTTGGAATAGATGCTTCTCTTCTCGGTGTTGAAGCGTCCTTAGAAGAGGATTCTCCTGAATGCCTCCTGAACTCTCGAACTTTCTGTCAAACCAGACCCTAGTCCTGACCAAAACTGGAGCAAGGATCTCAGCCAGGTCGTCCCTCTCTTTCCTGTTCCAATCCACGTCCTCTAAAGGAGTGTGCATAACCACATTTTCATACTCATACGAGTATAGATCAGAGTTGTCATCCTTTAGCCCTTCAGGAACTTGATACAGGCTGAGTTCTTGGATCAATGGCAAGGAGAACCTGCCATAATGTCTCCTTCTAGCCTCAAAGTCATCGGCACAATCAGCCCAATAGTCTTCTGTATCAACTCTGATGATGATAGACTATTTTGATGTTCTGCCCAATGAACCTCTTCAAGTCGAAGCAAGTCCTTGGCTTGAAGAAGTGAACCGTGATGGGAACCAGGGCTCTTTCTACATTCTGTGCATCTAGGGCTGTTTTGCAGGTATAATTTCCCAAAGAGATGGGAAAGTGTAAACCAGTGATCCTCTTATCCCTGCAGGTTCTATGCAACTTGTCTAGTTGCCTGCATATCTCTATCAAGGCCATTTTATCATTACAGAACATGGGCAGTCTCAGAGGGGAGCCCTCATAGCCGGCTAACCTGATATAAGAGAACTTTCTGAACTGGATGAAGTAGGCACCGTAGTGCGATATCAGAGTCATAGCTTCATCAGAAAACCTCCTGGCAGTATCGCCTTCGAGCAGCCTGACCACGTACATGGTGAAAGCATCGTTGACCCTTACGGAGATTACGATTCTTTGGTCTCGGGGGTGGCTGAGGCGGTATGCATATATTGGATCATCTTTGTGTTCATCATGTAAGAGAAACCAAACCACTTTGCCTTGATCTTTGCCGAGTGTACATCAGGTACGAAGTCATATAGAACTTCTTCGTTTGCTGCACGTTGGACAGTTGCTCCGCCAAATTCATGCTGATGATCTCTGCCCAGTTGATGTTCTGCGTTCCTTCGCACACCATACTGATGAGCGGACACATCCAGAAATGGAATTCGTTGGTAGTGGGCAAACCCATAACCCGAGCCAGCAGAATTATGAAATCGGACAACTCTTCATTGAAATCTACCCATGAGAGGTTTTGGTGAACGAGAAGCTCCTTTCTTAGGGTTCTTGGCCGAGGACTTTGCCACCGTGCTTTGTATTTGTCATTTTGTCTGATTGAAGCAGGCACATGCTTGATCCCGGGAAGCGACTATGGCATTATCCATCTCACAGGATTCTCGGAGCAGTGCTAATGGAGGCAGCATCTAGTTTGGTAATGAGTTCCCGTGTATATTGGTCAATTCGCTCGAGGCGGGGTCGAAATGAGCTCCATGAAAGCACATGTGTATCGGCCTGCTTTGTGCAGAGATCGGGAAACCCGTGAGAAAGGCCAAACCGCTGTCGTGAATCATTTGTGCCATTGGAGTAGGGTTTGCATCTGCCATCCTCGCCCAAAAATCACCGAAATCGAGATGTCGAGCTTCACTGTCTCCGATGTTGAGAACGGCAGACTCTAGTGGTGAAACTTGCTCTTGTCCCTGGAATTTGATCTTCATACTGATAGTAGCTGAGAGAGAAATGCAATCTAGACTCGGGAAGGAATTGCAGTAGGGAACGGGTTTGTGCGCAGGAAATTAGATTGCAGGGGTTCGAGCAAAGAAGCAGTGTGAAAAATGTAAAAAGTGCACTAGTTATATAGCCGTTTGGAGAGAGAAAGGGAAATCAATGCGCATTAAATTCATATCTACCAATTTTAAAGGCAACATATTCGCGGAAAAAACCAAGTATGGATAGCCCTTGGTTCATCTGGGACATGTGAAACGTGAATGCGCGAAACACGCGGCTCGGGCGAAGCAGGAAGAAGGCGCATAAATGCATTTCGGGACTTTTGGGATGAAAACGCGTGAAGTACGCGGTTGGGGCATTTCGGGTGAAAATGGAACAGAGCGCACTTTTGAAATTGGGACATTTGGGACAAGAAAGCGCGAAGTACGCGGTTCGGGTGTTTCGGGTGAAATTGGAACAGAGCGCACTTTTTTGACTTGGGACATTTGGGTCAAAAAGTTCCGAAGTACGCGACTTGATCAATCCAGGGTGGGCGTGACAACAGGTCCGGAAGTGTTTGGGACATTTGGAACAGAAATGCGCGAAGTACGCGGCTCAGGCGTTTCGGGTGAAAATGCAACAAAGGGGCCCGTTTGAAACTGGGACATGCGGGACAAAAATACGCGAAAGTCGAGAAACACACGAGAATGACCCGGGAATGCAGATCATTACAACTTCTTGGCTTTTAACATTTCAAAGACAACGAGAGAAGACATTGATACTCAAAATTTGAAAATTCACTTTTAAGGTCAAGAAAATGGAATGGAATAATGTGGGTGATAATCTAGTTAGGATCTTTTGGTGTTTTATGGATGAATCTAAGGTCTAGCCCTCTAACATGAAATCTTTAGCTTGATTAGCTGAGGATAGTTTAATCAAATGATAGTTGGGTGTGATACGTGGAAGATGTCTGTGGTGGAAGTGGAGAGGACCTAAACACGTTTACTAATGATAGTTATGTCATGATGTCTAGTGGAAGACCTAAACACCATCACAAGCTGGTGTCAATATTTGATTGATTTGTAGGCCCGTTGGGTTGTGGGACCTGTGGATCACAACCGTAAGTTCATGGTTGTTGTGGACCTCCTATGGTCATATGAAGAGTCAACCCCGATTCCGAGTATCCAGTAATCATATGCCTTTTCGGCCTCTACGTTTAGAACTAGAAGTTGCATGATTTTCTCGGAGTACCTAACAGGTGTTCTGGCAACTTGGATACGTAAGCTAGTGTCTATATCAACGAGGAGGTCTCCTGCGTCTGGCTGTGGGACTAGTGGATCACAACCGAATGTTTGCTCTCTTTCAGGTCCTTCTACAGTCATACGGATATCTATCAAGGTAGTCTATAATTTGGCTGATTTGACCAGAACGTGTGTGCTTTGTCATCTTCTATGTTTAATCCTCTTAGTTGTGTGCTGATTTCTTGTAGGTCTGTTGTTGTTCGGAAGACCTGAATTCTGAGATTTTGGTCTATGTCAGTTAATGCTACAACAAGATTTGGTTGAGGCACGATTGGCTCAAAAATGTATTCCCTGGGCTCCCTAGGTCCCGTGATTGTCATACAAGATCAATATAAACCTAACTGAAACAAAATAAACTAATTATGCAAGATATATCTACAACATATATATATTCCTCTATTTTTGTATTTTTGATAGAATTTTTAATAGAATTGAAAGAGAAACTAATCTAATATATTTAGAAAATGACAACTAATCTAATAACAAAATTAAAACAAGCAAGGTAGCCTGGTGTAGCTACTTGCCTGTGCAGTTGTGAGTTTATCCTAAATAACTAGATAGCTGATTAACTTAATTGAAAGACTCTCGATCCTACCTCAGAAGTGAGGAATGAATCATAGTTTCTGAGAAACTATCAATCCCCACAGCTTCCCCGGAAATATCAAAAATGAAATTTAACTAAAATGAAATATTTCACTACTCTATTTGATATGTTTTAACTAGAACTTTGACAGATAAAACCTGGAATTTGCAGAACAATGGCGAATCCAAAGAGTGTATGACTTTGTCCCCTCATAATGATCTCTCATTCCTTCGTGTTCACGTGAATCCAGAAGAGCGTGTATATGCTAGCATCAACGAAAAAGGTATTTTGAACAATGGCAGCTTTGGATATAGACCAAATATAATGCGAGTAGGAGAGGGACAACGCAAGTGACAGAGCTTGGCGTATGTAATTCCTAGTGGGATTTATTCATGGGAATACAACACAAGTGTACCGAGAGATTCTAGAATCTACCTTCTGTGAAGAACACAACCTACAACTCTAATGAATTCAATCTACAAATGACACTACTCTGCTCTAAACTAATTTATATGAACAACAATGAACAAGACTGAAGCAAGAAGATCGAATGGCTTCTAACAACAAAGGAAAACTAGCATGGATGCAAAACATGAAAACAAAATGAATTCTAAGCAAGAAATTGAAAGACTAAACAATGGAAATGAGAAGTTGAGGGGCCATTTGCTTGAAAACAAGCTGGCTATTTATAGATTTCACATTCACCCAAAGGTGATTCCTATTAGAACTCTTTTACCATTAAACAATGAAGAAACACTATTCCAGGGAACATAAAACATTAATACGAGCTAAGGTGGTTGAGAAAAGATGGTAAATGTTGAAAAATTACGCAAGTCGCGATCAAAAGAATGTGCTGGAAAATGCGTGAAGGACCGCCGCCCGAGCAAAGGCGGCGGTTACAGACCGCGCGCCCAGGGCAGGTAAGGTTGTTTCATCATCAAGGTCAAAAAGCTTAGAAAAAGAAAGGCAGAGGATAAAGCAAAGTACAAAAGCTTGGATAAAGATGCTTGGGA
The DNA here is from genome assembly GCA_018340775.1 of Taxus wallichiana var. yunnanensis. Taxonomy (NCBI): domain Eukaryota; kingdom Viridiplantae; phylum Streptophyta; class Pinopsida; order Cupressales; family Taxaceae; genus Taxus; species Taxus wallichiana. Next base: position 640,030,946 of record CM031241.1, on the reverse strand, counting down.
TGCTAACATACACTTGGTGAGCTTTCCTGGATTCCGAACACCTTATGAGGTGACTTGTATCATCATTGGGGCATGTGTAACATCATTCTAGTGGTACAATACCCTACAATTTTGGGTACGTACATATTGCCCCTCGGAGAAGCATTTTAACCATGAAGAGGCGTAAAATGGTGGGTCCGAGTATGGCGGTCCCAAAATGGGAAGCTAGAAATTATACCTGACACGCCCATGTGTCGAAATGTCACCATCCAAGTTCCCGCTACCTGCAAAATGGAAAGAGGACTCAAGTGCAGATAGATAAAATAAATCGAAAAATAAATACTAAATTAGTATGAAATGAGGACTTACCATTTGTGTGGGGATAAGAACTTACCTCCGTCGGTGCTCTAAACCTGCGAAAGGGGCATTCAAAATGAGTCAAAACATATATATATATATATATATATATAACGGGGCTTATTTTCCTATTCATTTGCACATGTCGATTTGATAGTTTTTGAGCTCTGGGACCCACGGTGATGGTTTTCAATGAGAGTATAGTCGAAACATTCAGTATCGAGATAGTGATCATGCCTCCATGAGCAGAACCTCGACCCGCGAGATCCAGGTTAGTTCTTCTTGATTTAACATTTTTGCACCCAAAATGTTAAAATGATGAAATCTTTGTTATGGGGGGGTTATTTTTAGAAATGTTAGTTTTAAATGTGTCTCTTAGGGGGGACGCCTAATGGGTAGGCTTTTTCATTTTAGCTAAAATGGTCAATTTTTTGCATTTTTAAGCATTTTTAGGGCATGCGACCCATTTGTAGTCACGGGATAGGACCGCCGCCCTGAGTAGGCAAGGTGGGGTTACAGGACCGCCACCTTTTAAGGTGGTGGTTATGGAACCGCCACCCTGCTCAGGGTGGCGGTCCTCTACAGAGTGTTAAAACAACACTATTTTGAGTTTATTTTTGCATTTTAGTATTCCTACTTGCTTTAATGATTTTTCCAATGCAATCTTGACACTAACTTGCTTCTTTTTGCATGTTTTTGGGTGTTTTGTAGAAGAAGGAAGAGTACATTAGATGGAGCCGAGAGAGGGAGTGTGATTGGCTTCCAGCAGTGTTAGATGCACTCTCTCAGCCGAGCAGATACTCTCGTGAGGGTAGGTATATTGAGATCACGGGTCCCCCACGTCAGCACCTACCACTCACATACTATGTGACTTATTTTCTTCGGGATGCAGATCGAACACCTTCCGATTTCCAGTGTTAGGGGTGAGTGGACTATCACCCCAGAGGATGTCTACCACATTTTGGGAGTCCCGATTATGGGAGGAGACTTTCATTTGATACAGCAATATCAGAGCTCAGTGACTCTGGGCCACCTATATGGGAGACGTAGTTGTCTCCACCGGTTCAAGAAGGGGGTGAAGGTCCATTCTATTCCGGCTTGCCCATCCCCTCCGATCCAAAGCCATTATGGGCATCCTTGCTTCGAGATTGATCGGGACAAGGGAGGGGATACTTTTTGCTCTACTACTGGGCCCCCATCATCGCACATGTGATTGAGGCACATGGTCGATTTATGCCTGGGAGCCGATATACTGGGACCACCTATCACGACTTATACATGGTGGTTGATTACAGGTGGACAGTCATTGAGCCATCCGACCTTAGTTATGAGTCGGGTCTATGAGCGCATTATCCCTTATGGGAGGCGTAGAGGTGGAGGATCCGGGGCCGTGAGGGCAAGCTAGATGGGAGAGATGATGGTGCTTAGAGCACCCCACCAGGCCGCTTTCTTCCCTAACTACTACCGAGGATATGGAGGCCACACCTTATAGTGCCATGGCAGGGGTCATGGGGTGAGGAGACCTTTACTTTGATTTCCCGCTCTACTACAGGCAACTTGTGGATAGGATGGGGAAGGCAGAGACACACCCTTCGATCGAGTGCCTCAAAGCATTTGGCCTTGCTTACATTGACATGCTTCCCCAGTGGTGCCAGTGTTCAGATCAGTTCGGGAGGCTAGGGGAGGTCCTAGAGGCCGGGTTGGGATTGTTACTCCTGGCATCCCTATTGCAGCCAGGAGGGTGGTACACACTCGAGAGAGAGCCGGTGCTCCTCAGGCACCTTTACTTTGGATTGCCGCCGGTCCTGCCCATAGCAGTGATGACCCCATTGATATAGACTCCAAGTCTGAGGAGTTCACAGGGGGAGAGATGGAGGAGGAGACCGAGGACATGGAGATCAGTGAGTCGGGTGGGGAAGAGGATAGCGATCCCGAGTGGCATGACACTCAGGAGATCCTACAGCCGAGAGAGGGCAGAGCAGAGCATGGAGAGGGTGACTCTAGTCTCAGAGGAGTTACTTTCTTAAGACCTAGGCAGAGAGGATGAGTCCGTGGTAGGATGCCATGTTGCCCCAGATGTAGGAGGGGGACACACCAGTGGGTGGGCATCCATGGTGGTAGGCGTGGATCCCAGAGATCCTTCTTGGAGGCCCGGAGATCCGAGTGAGTTATCACTCTTCTTTTGATATTTATTTTAGCTAGAATTGCCTTAGTTGCTACCTCTCTTTTGTTCATCCTTGGTTTCACCTTTTGATTATTTTCTAATTTTTTTTCTCCTTTGCTTGCAGAGACTGTTGATGAGTGGCGAGACTTGATTTACCGGGTATGTACTGACACCCTGATGCTCCCCATGGAGAAGACTCGTGTTGAGCTATCCATGGATGCAGGGGAGCCTTCAAAGCCGGTAGGCATACCGATGTTTTTTCCCCTATCTGGCATGTGGCCAAGATGGTGACTTCCCTCCATGCCGAGGTAGCCGGGTATAGGGCTGCAGAGTGCCTGATGAGGAGGAGCCGCTCTCATAGCGAGACTACAACTACTGTTCGGGACCACGAGCCCTCAAGTGCACTCAGAGCACCGGTGTAGCCAGAGTCCTAGACGTGATCGTGTGCCTTCTGAGGGATCCCATAGGGATTGAGAGGCCACTTGGCTCTTTTTGTAGTGACCTTTGTTAGGTTGTTTATATGAGTATTTTTGTACTTTTCGGGCTCATTGAGCATTTTGACCATGCCTAGTGCATGATGGCATTGTATATGAAACCTGATTTTGTGTATATATATATATATATATATATATATATATATATATATCTTTGGATCTAGACTCTTGGTATCTTGAATTTTGTGACTCATTTTCTAAATGTGTTTTTAGATGTTTTTAGAATATTTTCTTTTCATGTTTCCAGAATGTATGCAATGGACAACAAATGATAGTAAATAGAATGTTTTACTCTATATGTTTTTTGCAATGTTGATATGAGATGATACTAACATATGGTAGTACTGAACTTTTGAACTCTTTGGGAAATGTTTGTAATTCCTTCTTATATTGGCAAAATGTGATGAATGCATAGTGATAAAGAGATGAACTTGCCCCAATCCCAAATCCACGCAACTAGTAAGACGCGAGGGCTCAACACCAAGAATTAGGAAGGGCACAAGTTGTATGAGTTTGATTGAATGGAATGATGAGAGACAGACAAACCAAGAACAAGAACCAAATTTGGACCTACACACCCACCCTACTCAGAACTACTACCAAGCTTAGAAGGCCACTTACTTTTTCAGTTTATCTAGACTTAGATTCATAAATGGCAACCTGGTTGACAAAATCTGGTTTTGAGGATTTGATCTCTTTGGAATTTGGATGTTTGGATATTTGCTTTCTCTTAACATAATTTGACTTGTGTTTTTAGCATACCAAGATTTGTTAGTTTGTGTGACTGGACCCCCACACCCTGCCTCACGCCACTAGTAAGAAGCATGGGTTTATCACCAAAGGCAAGATACAAGTGAGTAAGGGCACTTCTTTCCTTTCCCAACCTCACATCACCAGTAAGAGATGTGGGCTTATCACCGAAGGTTGATGGGGCAAAGAAGTGTGTAAAATAAAATATTTTGTTTTTGCTTGGTGCTTTTGATTTCATTTGATTTTGACATTTCTGATCTATGACTTTGGGATATCCTTTCATTCCAAGAGATTTTAAGAGGGATAGATGTGACACCAAGAAGCTTCCAGAATAGACCGTAGGCAAGGACAACTTTACCTAGTAGAAAGAAAGAGCAAAGCCAAGTATGCAGGTCTTGGTATGGTTTTTCACAATGTTTGTCTCATCAAAAATTGATGAGAAGATTTGAAAATATTTGATGATGTTCAAGAGATGTGATATGAATATTTTTGCCAATATCTTCATAAATTTGTAAATTTTTTTAAGAGTAAGCTCCTGAACTATCATTTTTGTGAAATGGACAAAATGAAGTAGCTAAAAGACTAATGCAATGTAGGTAGCTATAATGTACTAGCAATGACTTTGATGTTTTATGCGTAAAACCGCTTAAGGTGCAAGGAATTGATAGTTTCACCAAATTCCTCACCTTCTAGTGTGCACAAGAGATACGCACCATTCCGTAGTCCTTCATGACTTCAAGATATGGGCCCAACCATTGGGGCCGAACTTTCTTCCTTCACCGGTTTTCTTATCGATCCGGCTGTCTAGTCTTAGAACTAGATCTCCTTCATATATTTCTCACTCATAGAATTTTTTTGTTATACTGCCGGCACATCCGGTCAACATAGGCTCTATGCGTTGTTGTTGGCATTTAACCTGGCCTCATCAAGGCTTTCTAGTTGAGAGAGGCGTGCCTCCCTGTAAGCTTCTTCATCCAGAATCCCTTGTAATGAGATGCGGAGACTGGGTATTTCAACCTCAAGTGGGAGAACTGCTTCTGCTCCGAATACCAAGTGAGAAAGGAGTTGCTCCTGTTGGTGTTCTTATTGAGGTTCGGTGGGCCCACAAGGCCGGATATAGTTTTAAATGCCAATCATTTTTTTCCTTGACTATTTTGAGGAGAATAGCTTTCAATGTTTTGTTTGTCGCTTCAGCCTACCCATTGGCTTGAGGGTAGTAAAGAGAGGTTGTGTGATGGTTTATCTTGAACTTGCTACATAACTCACGAACCTCATCATTCTTAAAGGATGTGCCATTATCTGAGATAATGACTTGTGGGACACCATACCTGCAGATAATTTGGTTCAAAATGAATTTGGCAATCACCGAACCTGGTACAGTGGTGAGAGGCATGGCCTCCACCCATTTGGTAAAATATTCCATGGCTGTGATTATAAAATTATGGCCATCGGTTGATGAGGGAGAGAATTTCCCTATTAAGTCTAGACCCCAAGTGGAGAAGGGCCACATGGAGTCGCTATTGGTTGCAGGGATTATGCTGGCATGTGAATCTCGTGAGAGAATTCTTGACATTTGTGGCACTTACGTACAAATTCCACATGCATCATGTTCGAGAGTGGGCCAAAAATAGCCCATCCGATGTATTTTGTGAGTGGTGGCGTGACCACCGAAGTGGCCCCCACATATCCCACTATGGGATTCATGAAGAATCCTCTTGGATTCTTCTATGTCGACGCATCTTAGAAGCATGCCATCGAAGGCTCTATGATAGAGCACTTGGTCTAAAACAACATATTTAGTGGTAATAATGCGTAACCGCCTTCTTTGTTGTGACGTGGCACTTTCCGGGTATGTATGGTCCATGATAAAATTGATGATATCAGTATACCAGGGACATGTAGAAATGGGGGTCTGGTTTCGACAAAGTATACACATTCATCGGGAAAGTCTAGATCTACCAGCTCACCTCCATCTAGTGGATTGTCAGCTAACCAGTCTGCAATGATTTGTCCTTTAACGGATTTTTGGTTTACGAATGTTAACTCAAATTCTCCCATTAGGGTTATGAAATGGCCAACCTTTTTAGATAAAGATCCTTGTGTGAGAAATGTTCATAAATGGTCTGTCTTTACAATGACCCTTGTTTCCTGGTTTAACATGTAATGTCTCAAATGTTTTGTTGCAAAAATTATGGCAAGGCATTCTCTCTCTGCCTGTGTGTAACGTGTTTCATAATCAAGCAACGTTCGCTAATGAAATAGATCGTGCGTTCTCATTTATCATCATCTTCTTGAGCCAAAGCATGCAGGCCAGCGAGACATGAGTGGCTCGTGAGTATAGGATCAAAGGGTGGTCTGGCTTGGGAGGCATTAGCGTGGGTGGTGACAACAAGAAGTGCTTAACTGCTTAAAGGCCTCATTGCAATCTTCAATCCAATCGACACTATAATCTTCTTGAGTAGATTGTTGATTGGATGAATGGAAAAGCTTAAATCTGGGATGAACCTTCGGATTGCACCGAAGTTTCCCAAGAAATGACCTGATTCCAGACTCATCCAAGGTGGGATCATTTCGAGAACAACCCATATTTTGGCCGGATCAACATCAATCCCTCGTGAAGATATAATGTATCCTAGAAGTTTGCCTCCTGTTACACCAAACACGCACTTCTCTGGGTTTAATGTGACACCATACTCAATTAGTCATGAGAGGATGATACGGAGCACTTCCGATGATCACAACATTTCTTGGCCTTGGCCAACAAGTCATCCACATATGATTCCACAATTTTATGGATAAGATCATGGAATATATAAGTCATTGCCCGCTGATACGTAGCGTCGGCGTTCTTAAGACCAAATGGCATGACAACATAACAATAAGTTCCCCAGGGAGTTATAAATGTGGTTTTGGCTTGATCTTGTTCAGATATTTTAATCTGATTGTACCTTGAGAACCCATCCATGAGGGACAAATAGTTCAAATCTAGTTGTTGCATCAACGATAACGTCAATGGATGGTAATGGGAAATCATCCTTGGGACAAGCTTTGTTAATATCCCAAAGTCTATACAAATGCGTATCTTCCCATTCTTTTTGAGGATGGGAACGATATTAGACACCCATTGTGAATAGTCAATGGGCTTGATGAATCCTACTTGGAGAAGTTTTACTACTTCCTCTTTTACCATGAGAGCCACTTTTGGCTTCATTGGTCTTGACTTCTGTTTAATTGGCTTCGCATCTGGTTTAGTGATGAGATTATGTACCGCAACTTGTGGTGCGATACCCATCATTTCTTTATAATTAAATGCAAAAGCCTTTTGATGTTTTTTGAGGATTTGGGTGTGTATTTCTATTTCTTCCAGAGTTAACGAGGATCCCAACTTCAAAATTCTTGGTTCTTCCTCCATTCCAATGTTTATGTCAATGGTTTCTTCTATCAAAGAAGTGTTACCTTCTTCAAATTTAGGTGGGGCTGGAGGTAGTTCCAAGCTTTCTCCATTTTCTATCTCGTAGATATCGAGATCCTTCTATGGAGGAGACTCTACCGTGGGATTTCCAAAGTAGGAAGAGGAGTGTGGTATTAGGGAAAGATCAACTATAGGGTGAGCAAGGTGTAGCTCTACATAGGCATTTAGATATTCGAGAGTGACTTTATCACTATCAACATGATGTAAGATAGAAGATTCATTCTCAGCTGTATGTGTTAGAAGAGGGTTCGTTGACATTTTCTTCACCAATGGTTCAGTATGAAGTGATACCTTGAAACTTGTATCTTCCAACTCATTACTTGGGGTAAAACGTGAAGCTGAGGTTGCTATTGAATCTGTGAGAAGGTTCTGTTCTCGTGGGATTGCCTCAATGGATATGAAGTGAATCCTTTGCTTAGATCTAATACCACTGTTTTATAGAGTTGTAAGTGCTCAGCTCTAGTCTCATATACTTCAGAGACTTGGTTTGCAACTAATTACAAGTCTCCTAACACTCTGATGTTATTAACACCGATCCTTTTGGCTATGATGAGGCCAAGGAGGAGGGCTTCGTACTCAACGCCGTTGTTTGTACATTCAAAGTTTAACTTAAAAGAAAAAGGTAGGATCTTTCCCTCAGGAGAAGTAAAGATCACACCTGCCCCGGCTCCATCCATATGACATCTAGCTCCATCAAAGTGGAGAGTCCAATATTTACTAGGAAAAATGGATGTTGGGACATTCTTTGCATCTGTTTCTTCTATTTTGGTTACTTCTACCATGCAAAGTTCCTCTGCTGGAAGAGAACCAACTCCTAGGGTACATCCCATACCTGTGGAATCAAATGGTAGGAAAATTGGTAGATCTTGTTCCAGTAATTTGACAATTTTTGTAGTAGTTCCTAATGACACTGTTTCTACAACGTTAGCTTCATCCTTGAGGGCTGGGATGCCCTTGACTAGGTTCGTAATTTCTAGTTCTGTTGTAGGTATTAATTTTTCTTCCGGTTTTGAGTCGATTGGTTTGTTAAGTTGGTTTGTTGGGAGTTCAAACTCAGAGTGAATGCCTGGTCTTTTCTTCAGGTCTGCTAGGTGTATGTCGAATGGTTTTGGGTCACCTTTTGCTACGAATATCTTTCCTAGGTGTAAGAATCTTATTTCCTGGAATAACGTAGAAGGGATTGCTTTCATGCGATGTATCCATGGTCAACCGAGGATCATATTATAGTTGGTTTCCGATCTATGATATAAAACTCGGTGAGGATTGTCTTGGGTCCTAAGGTGACTGGTAGTATTATAGTCCCAATTGAAGTAGCTTTAAGGCTATCATAACCTCTTAGCGTATTTCTTGTTGTGGAACAGTTTGTTTCTCCATATCCTAGCTTTTGAAGGAAAGAGAAGGGGACAATGTTAACTGCTGCCCCATCATCAACCATTGCACGTTTAACGTAATTATTGTAAACCCACACCTGTAAATGCAAGGCCGGATCACCTCTACGTGTAATTTCAGCATCTGTTGGCATTTTGTTTATGTCGAATATAAACTCGGTATCCCTATCTGGCTGCCCTGGAGGGTGGATATCGAAGTCTATATGGTTTACTTGTGTTTCGGGAGGTGGAGTGATGTTAATTAAATGACCTAGACCTAGTGCTTCTAAAAGAGCAGCCCTATGGGTAGGAGAATTTTTCAATAAGTCCAAAAAGGAGATGTGAGAGAAGGTCTTTGTTAAGTCATTAATTAAATCATAAGCACCTATGGGTTTTACCAATGTTTGTTGAATGTTATCTGGCTCTAGTGGATAGATTGGATTTGGTTGAGAAGAATATTCTCATGCTCTTGTTATGGCTTCTACGTGCAGCTCAGTATCTAACTCCACTAGACCAACTATCTTGGTTCGTGGCTGATTTCCTAATTGTGGTGCGACAGGTGGATTTAGTGAAGTTGAGGCTTCATGATCATTATTTCCTGTCATTACACCTTTGTTCATCCCATTTGGATTTAATTTATTATTGTTATTGTGATTTGGAAGTGGATCATTGAAGATCTTAAGAGGTGCGTTTTGAGGGGAAACTGCCCCTGTGAAAGTATTTGGCATAGGTGTCACAGAATCTGTTAAGAACATATCTATGAAGAGTTGTCTTTGTTCTTCTGGAAAACGTTGCATGAACTTATTGTAATCATGGCAAGTCCTAGTGTCATGGCCTCAAATTTTGTGGAAACCACAATACGAGTTGGGATTATAACTCCTAGGTTGTTGGTTTGGCACGTGTTGTGGTCCAAAACTCTGATTAAACCGTTGACTATTAGGATTAAAGTTTTGTGTTTGTTGCCTTTGGTTTTGGTTTTGATATCCAGTTGAGTTTTGACTTGGACCCTGTGTCTGGATCTGCCGTTGTTGTTGTTGTTGTTGTTGTTGTGGGGATGATTAAAATCCACCGCGTTGATTGTTGGGGTAAAATTGTTGTTTCGTTGATTGTTAACCGGTGGTGGAACATTTACAACATTTGCTTTTTTAGTTTGGTCAGTCACTCCATCTGTTGTCACTCCATGGTTTTTGTTAAGGATTTTAGGTCCTTGATTGGCATTTGTGGTAGTAGGATAAGTCGTAGTGTTTTGGTTGGGGATGATTAACCTCCCATTTGTTCCATATGTCTTGCGACCGCTATCTATTGTAAGCTTGATCTATTCAGAGAGCGCTCTCGAGCACTTCATCATAAGTTCTTAGTGGGAACTTCTAGACTTCTTCCTTTATCTCTCTGCTGAGAGAATGAAGGAATAAATCACATAGTTCCATCTGATCCATGTTTGGAGCGCTTGCTAAAGAATAGAGGACTGTACGCCATCTTTGGATGAAATGAGCAACAGATTCATTGTGTTCTTGTTTAATATGCAAGAATTCCCTGATTCTGTTCTCAACAATTTGTTCATGTCGAACGCCTTGATGAACTCTGAAACGAGTTGTTTAAATGAATGTATTGAGGCTTCAGGTATTCTGTAATACCAATCGAGGGTGATACCCTCTAAAGTTTTGGGGAATATTTTAGCAACAACTCCATCCCAAGGGAGCAGTTCTCGAATGGTTGTGGCATAGGCCTTAATATGTGCATTCGGGTCTCCCTCTCCTTTGTACTTGGGTAGATCGGGGAGAGGTCTTGGAAGCATGACGCTTCGTATAGTGAAGTCTAAAGGTTCTTTCAAATATTCTGAATAAGTCCCTATCGCATAGGTTTCGACCATTGATGGTGCTTGCTGAGGGGGTGGAGGTGGAATGGGTTGTTGATATGGGCAAAGCATATGTATTTCAGCAGGGCATAAGGAAATCCCTGTGTTTGAAAACATGCCGGGAGAAGAGAACATATCTCCCTGTGGTGATTTGGAATACATGTTTAAGTATGGAGGAGCATTGCTCAGGAATGGGTTGTTTTGTACTAAACCGGGAGGTATTATATTCTCAACTGGAGTGGCGTTAGAAAATGTGGTTCTAGTTGGCATTTGTTGTAATATTGAGGAGGCATGCCCAACGTGCCTGTTCCTGTGAGGAGGTCTACTTGGCTGGGATGATGTGGAGGATTGGAAGTTCCTGCTTGCATGAACTGTGAATTTTGATTTGCTTGAGCAAGTTCCAACCCTCTAACCTTCTCAACTAAGGCTGAGATGACCTCGTTTGGTGAAGACACGGTATTTTCCTTAGTGGCATTTGTTGTATATCTTGAGGTTGTATAGGCATATGGTACCCTACTATGAATTGATCGGTGCCCTGCCAAGTTTCACCGAGGGCATTTCCTATAGGTGGAGGAATGGGGGTGTTTTCTTGGAATGAGACCTCAGGTTGTGTTTGCAAACCTCCTATAGGTGGGTACATATTTTGAGAGTGTTGTTCACTCCTAGCATAACGTGCTAAGTATTCGTCATCTAAAAATAGATATGGATCTGACTGTCTACTAATTTGTGGTCTAAGCAACACCCGAGGAGATGAACCAGATTCTCCAGTGAGCATCATGTTGTTTGAGCCTGAAGGCTCTAGTTGTTGCATTTGAGTGAGCTGATCCAACTCCTCTATTTGGAAAGAAGAACTATATCTAGTCCTTTGAGGTGGAGTTTGTGTTGAAAATTGGTTAGTTGAATAGTTGTCACCCCATGCTGAGAGCGAGGGTGATGGTTGTCTATTTATTGATCGTAGTATGCTTCAAGACCTAGGAGAGGTCTGCCATATGCATCGTATCCCGACATATTCGGGGGGTATATGAATACCCACAGAATAATGGGAAAGAGCGAAGGTGGATGAAAGAAAAGAAAATAGAAAGAGGAATATTAGTTTGTTTCACGTCGGGTTCACCAAGAAGTGATGTGAAAAGGAATATTAGAAATTGACTTTTGTAGTTCAAGTTTTTCGGGTTCACCAATTTTGTTGGTGAAGCTGATGTGAAGGCTAATGAGGTGGAAAAGATGAAAAGTATACTAATTGGAAGAACAAGTAGAAATAAGACTCAAATCAGAAGGTAGGAAGTTTCACGTTGGGTTCACCAATTTTGTACGATGGAAAAGTGACATGCGAGCATGGGAATCTACAAGTAACTCTTCCTCACACCCGACCTCCCGAGGTCGTGCCGAGACAACTGGTGGGGATGGAATACATGTGGGGTGTAGATAAACTAGTTAGGTAATCTTATGTCTTCAACACGCAATAATGGGATCTGTGAATCTAAGGCAAAGAAGGCCCTCCTAACCTGAATCCGGTGTGATAGATCATTCGGTGAGGATAGCTGCTCGAAGGCTCCAATCAATATCGAGCTCTGCCGTGATCCGATCTATGGGTTGTGGGATACGTGGAAGATGACCTATGGGTGCTTCGTATATATCTCCCGACAAGGTCATGAAAATGGAATGGCTAAATGTGTAGTGGATCTTTTGGTGTTTTATGGATGATTCTCTGGTCTAGTCCAGAAATATTTAGCTTGATTAGCTGCTACGTTTAATAATGATAGTTGTGTGATGATGTCTGGTGGAAGTGGAGAGGACCTAAACACCAGTGTTCACAAGCTGGTGTCAATATTTGATTGATTTGTAGGCCCGTTGGGTTGTGGGACTTGTGGATCACAACCGTAAGTTCATGGTTGTTTGTGGACCTCCTATGGTCATATGAAGAGTCAACCCCGATTCCGAGTATCCAGTAATCGTATGCCTTTTCGGCCTCTACGTTTAGAACTAGAAGTTGCATGATTTTCTCAGAGTACCTAACAGGTGTTCTGGCAACTTGGATACGTAAGCTAGTGTCTATATCAACGAGGAGGTCTCCTGTGTCTCCTGGCATGGGACTAGTGGATCACAACCGAATGTTTTTCTCTTTCAGTCCTTCTACAATCATATGGATATCTATCAAGGTAGTCTATAATTTGGCTGATTTGACCTAGAACGTGTGTGCTTTTGTCATCTTCTATGTTTAATCCTCTTAGCCGTGTGCTGATTTTCAGTAGGTCTCTCGGTTGTTGTTCTAAGACCCGAATTTCGAGATTTTGGTCTATGTCGCTTAATGCTACAACAAGATTTGGTTGAGGCATGATTGGCTCAAAAACGTATTCCCTGGGCTCCCTAGGTCCCGTGATTGTCATACAAGATCAATATAAACCTAATCAAAACAAAATAAACTAATTATGCAATATATATATATATATATATATATATATATATATATTCCTCTATTTTTGTATTTTTGATAGAATTTTAATAGAATTGAAAGAGCAACTAATCTAATATATTCATAAAATGACAACTAATCTAATAACAAAATTAAAACAAGCAAGGTAGCCCAGTGTAGCTACTTGCCTGTGTAGTTGTGAGTTTATCCTAAATAACTAGATAGTTGATTAACTTAATTGAAAGATTCTCGATCCTACCTCATAAGTGAGGAATGAATCATAGTTTCTGAGAAACTATCAATCCCCACAACTTCCCGGCAATATCAAAAATGAAATTTAACTAAAATGAAATATTTCACTACTCTATTTGATATGTTTTAACTAGAACTTTGACAGATAAAACCTGGAATTTGCAGAAAAGTGGCGAATCCAGTAGTGTATGATTTTGTCCCCTCATAATGATCTCCTCATTCCTTCATGTTCACGTGAATCCAAAAGAGTGTGTATATGCTAAAGCATCAATGTAAAAGGTATTTTGAACAATGGCAAGCTTTGGATATAGATCGAATATAATGCGAGTAGAGAGGGACAAACGCAAGTGACAAGAGCTTGGCGTATGCAATTCCTAGTGGGATTTATTATGGGAATACAACACAAGTGTACCGAGAGATTCTAGAATCTACCTTCTGTGAAGAACACAACCTGCAACTCTAATGAATTCAATCTACAAATGACACTACTCTGCTCTAAACTAATTTGTATGAACAACAATGAACAAGACTGAAGCAAGAAGATCGAATGGCTTCTAACAGCAAAGGAAAACTAGCATGGATGCAAAACATGAAAAAAAATGAATTCTAAGCAAGAAATTGAAAGACTAAACAATGGAAATGAGAAGTTGAGGGGCCATTTGCTTGAAAACAAGTTGGCTATTTATAGATTTCACATTCACCCAAAGGTGATTCCTATTAGAACTCTTTTACCATTAAACAATGAAGAAACACTATTCCAGGGAACATAAAACATTAATACGAGCTAAGGCGGTTGAGAAAAGCTGGTAAATGTTGAAAAATTACGCAAGTCGTGATCAAAAGAATGTGCTGGAAAACACGTGAAGGACCGCCGCCCGAGAGGCCAGGTTTCAATCTTGAAGGTCAAAAAGCTTAGAAAAAGAAAGGCAGAGGATAAAGCGAAGTACACAAAGCTTAAACAAGATGCTTGGGATGCTAACATACACTTGGCGAGCTTTCTTGGATTCTCGAACACCTTGCGAGGTGACCTGTATCATCATTGGGGCATGCAAAGGTGGTTTCATCACCAAGGTCAAAAAGCTTAGAAAAAGAAAGGCAGAGGAATGGCTACCACTTGCAGAATGGTGGTATAACACATCTTTTCATACCTCTTCTCAAAATACCGCATTTTTAGCATTATATGGTTACCATCCATCTTCTATCACTTCATCCTTGAGGGTGCAAACTAAGGTCAGAGATGTTGAGGAACACATTCAACATCAATAATAGGTTTTGGCTAGTTTGAAGGAGAATTTAGCATTAGCACAAAATAGGATGAAACAACAAGCAAATCAACACTATAGTGAAAGACATTTTGAAATTGGTGATTTGGTTTTGTACATCTCACCTTACAAACAGATGTCCCTAAAACAACGAAAAAGGACAAAAACTTGCTCCTAAATATTATGGCCCTTATCGGTTCTACGAGTAAAATTGGCAGTGTTGCTTATAAAATAGAGTTGTCTCCATCTTCACACATACACCTAGTATTCCATGTTTCATGCTTGAAGAAGGTTATTAGACATAATTTTGAAGCCCAGACAGAGTTACTAAAACTTGATGTGGAAGGAGGAATCATTTTGGATCCAGAGAAGATTCTGCAAACACGTACTAAGAGGTGAGAACTAGAGACATTAAGGAATATCTTATCAAGTGGAAGAATTTGAGCATAGAAGATGCAACCTGGGAGGATGAAAGTTTTCTGTAGCAACATCCAGGATTATTCAACGTTGAGGACAACATTGGTTTGAAGGGGAAGGGCATGCTACACCCTTAATTTATTTCTTGTATTAGGATATGAGTAGCCAACTTGTGGCTTACCATATCCTTTTATTATATCATTTATAATTTCTCATGCTTAATAGGTCAGCCTTGGTGATGGCAATAGCATATGAATAGTATATATAGGGGATTGTAGGTAGTAGTTCATTATCATTTGAGCATTTGAGTCTTATTATATGGTTTAGAGGTTGCCCCCTCGAAGTGGCGAAGCTATTCTAATTGCATATTGAGATCATTATTCTGAAATATTGTGTTATTTGGCATTCTATTGTTGCTCATAATTTGAATTATACAAGTAATTTCATTACACTATCTCTGTTTGTAAGTTTCCACTCAACTTAAATTTTCCATCCTTCCTATCTAACACTTAGGACATTGTCATCATATATAGGTTAAAAAATTTATTTTATCATCTTCCTTAAAGTCCATCTCATTAGTCCCCCTCACATTTCTAATTTTAAATCAAATCAAATTTGTCTTCTTTAAAATCCACATTCCCGTCATTTGGAATTGGCTAGCTTCAGATTATCTAGGTAATGAAGCTGAGATCATGTCAATGGGGTCCTGGGATGTTGGGGGAGAACTTCCCCCAATAGGTAGTGGTATGTCTGACGAGTCTCCCATGGGTAGGATATATAATAGGTGGGGTGATGTAGACTTTGTCCTTGGTGGAGGAGAAGGTGGTGATGATTCTTCTGTGGATGGGAGAATTAAAAGTGTTGATTGTTTGGTAGGTTGTGAGGTAGACGGTGAAATGGCATTAGTAGAAGGTGTGGGTTCCTCCATGAGAGCAGGGGGAGATGAGGGGGACTCCTCTATGGGTGAAGGAGTAGAAGTGGTATGCTCCTCTATGGGTAGGGGAGCTCGTGCCAAAATTTCCTCAATAGATGAAGTAGGTAGGTTTTGAGGAACAGTTGGTACGATATCAAAAATGGCATATACTTCACAGAAATTGTTATCGCTAGATGAAGGTTCACTATTTTGATTAGACGATGGTTTATGATTAGGGAATGACTTTTTAAAGATGTGCAAATTTTGATTTTTGGTGCGTTCGGGTTGTCCACGACAAGGTCTCCATTATCTATCATCTCTTGGAAAATGTTCTTAAAAGTTATGCGATTCTATCATTGTGGCCTTTAACGTAATGATAATTACAGGAATGTCGTGTTCTTTAGACCATGCAGGCATAGGATGAGCAGATTGATCAAACCTGTATGAGGTTTTATGGGAGGAAGTGTAATGGCTCCCTCTTTAAGAAGATTTTCTAAGACTAAAGAATAGGACTCTCCAATCGAGGTGTACTTTTGTTGCTCCCGCCAGAGTTGAAAGGCTTGGACGGGAGAAAGATTGGAAGAAGGTTGGGCTTGATTAGAAGGATGAGGTGGTCCTACCTTGAGGACTACCGCATTGGCAAATCCTTTGGGATTTGAATAGTTACTTTGGGGTTTTGAAGATGAAGAAGATTCGTTTGATTTGAACAGGTGTTCTTGTTTCGTAATTGAACTTTCTTTTCTTTAATTGTGTGAATTTCCACTTTCGTGTCATGGTGAATGCTTCATCAAAGGTTCGGAAGGTTTGTACTTACAGAGTTAGTGAGATGTTTCTAGCACAAGCTCTAGTGAACAACTCAATAAGTTTAGTCTGAGGTAGCTAGAATGTCAATTGGTTAATAAGACTCCGCCAGTAGGCAATGAAATATATGATAGATTCATCTTCATACTGTCGAGTTGAATAGAGATCGGTCATAGTGACTTTCTTGATAACATTGATTGAAAAATGGTCTAAGAAAGCTTGGGCTACTTGATTAAAGGAATAAATGGAATGTCAAGGTAGTCCACTATACCAATCCAATGTTGGTCCTATCAAGGACATTGGGAAAGTTTGTAGGAGCAAAGCATCATCGTGGGCGATTAGGTAGCACCCATGTTTGAATGACCGCAAGTGTTGTTGCGGGTCTTCTTTACTATTGAAGCGATTGAATTTAGGCATTTCCCAATGCACATGGTAAGGACAAATGGGAATAGATGGATGGATAGGCTCGTTACAGATTTCATCATAAGTTAAAGAATTATGGGAGCTAGAAATAGATGCTTCTAAGGTCTGCATCTTTTCCATCATCATTTTAATGAGGTCATTAGTAGGTTGTGATGAATGGGTACCCCCTTGTAGAAAAAGGGGTTGATGCTGAATGTATGAGGTGGGTGGTATGTTAGTGTATGGTGGCTGAGTATGAGAAGCTGTGCTGGGGGAGGAATAGCTATAGGTAGCACATAGCAGCGAATAAGTGATAGATGAGGTCGAGGGTTGTTGGTAGTATGTGTAAGTAGGTGGGGTAGTCATAACAACTCTAGTGGTGATTGGGGGTAAGGACTGCAGGATAGAAAGAACGAGGTTTTGAAAAGGGGTGTAAGCTACCGACACCGGGGTGGTTGCGATGTAATGGGTATATGTGAAGTGGTGGGTGCAGATGGGGCTATACTTAAAGTAGTTATTGGAGGGACAATTGATGTTGCAAGTGTAATAGATGACATAGATGCTGCAATTATAGTGGTTGTGGGATCTAGCTGAGACACCATAGGTGGTAAAGTGGATGATGGTAGCGCCATGTTGGTCTTAGCAGATACGTAAGTCCTGGGGAGAGCATGAGGGATAGATACGGGCATGTCATATATTAATTGTCCTAAGGAATCTCGGGTGGAAGAATGAGAAAGGTAGTATTGGAGGGCAACGAGATTCTAGTCGAGGATTCTCACGAACTCCTCATCACCGAGTATGATGGGGATGAGCTAAGTCGATCCATAAGTGACAGGATGGATGGCGGTGATGGACTAGGTGGGAGTGGCTGATGGTTGGTGTGAAATACGAGGGTGTTAGTTTAGCTGCAAGTCAACACCATGTGAATCAGCGTATATCAGGTGAACTGTACTTTGTAAATGACACAGGGAACATCAAAGATGGGACAAAATAGATTCTGAGAGGGAAAGTTAGTAAATGTTTTGATTAAAATCAAAATAAAGTGACCAACGTTGGTCTTACTAACCGATGATGGTTAAGGGGTGGGTATGATGGCATCAAGGGTGACCGATGACGGTTACAGGAACCGATACCAATTACTATGAGAAAACAACAATTTCAGCAAATGAGGCGTAAAACTCGACGACTGTCGAGACAGAAAGTTATATTTGATGATTGTTATCAGAGTACGAGAGTACAATGATACACATAGAATCTAAATAAAAGAGAAGATGAGATAAGTGTCCTTTGGGTAAACTAACCAAAAGAACAAGGAACCGACATCGGTTAGGTAAACCAATGGTGGTTAGATGTAAATCGAAAATGTTCGTTGGGTGATGTCGATTATGTGAAATCTAAAGAATGAAGAAAAATGTTGCCTTTGTGAATTGAAGTGGAATGAAACACTAACCCAGAAGTATGAGTATGGTAAAAATGAGCCCTGACACACTCATAAACAACTAGAATACACCAACTATGATTATGGAGTGTGAAAGGAGAGAAAATGGAGAATATGACCTCACACCTCAAAACACAAGTCAAGCACAAAGATAAGAAAAATACGTAAATCCTATAAGTGAATTTAGTGTGTTTAGCTTATGCTATTTAAAATATTGACTCATGAATTTAGAGTAGAGTTTTTGGTTGGGAAGGATTCCTACAAAGAAGGAAATTCTAAAGGTGAGGTTTCAGGTTATGTTATGGCGGGGTGCACGGTTTTGTGATGGGGTACTGGACAAAGATAACCAGCTAGGTGCCCAATGTCAATCCTCTTATCGTTGACAACTTCTTTTGAGTGGGATGTTGTGTAAGAAGATGTATATATTCCAATTTGTGCAGTTTGGCAAAAGAGAGAGAAGAAAGAATGTGCTTTCTACGATTCAATTATGTCAACCATCAATTGGGCATGACTTCCAGCGTATAGGTTGCCCTCATTTTTAATGCGATCTATAATGTAACAAATCAGAATGCTATGCAAGTGTTTTAAACCCAAATCGAAATATGATATTCAATGTAGCAAGTAATAAATAGGAAGAGGGGTGCTCTTTCACTAATTCAATACTAATGAAAGAAAAGAATTATTCTTTTTATAGCATCAAAAAACATGATTGCTTTTAGAAAATAGAAAGAGGGGAAGATTCCAGAGAATAAAATTAATGTGGAAGCTTTTCAAAAGGAAAAAAACACACAACTTTCACCTAGGAATGAATAAAATGCAAGGAACCCCGGATGGGTCCCACAAGGTGTGCCAAAATGTTTCACCGTTTTCTTTAAGGATTTAGACGAAATAGATAAGAGTGTGGGCTAAGGAGGAATAACTATTGTGATGGTCGGTTTAAAGGTTGTTACGCGTGTTTTGACTTCTTGATCCAATTCTGACTGTGAGAGCTTCCTTTTGGCTAGGAGGAACTACGAAATACAAAACAAGACCAAGTAAAGAGAGTTAAATAGTATATCACAGTGGACTTCCTAGCATATACTAGATATGGGAAGTGTGGTACTTCCTAGAAGGTCGTCAATCCACTGTTTATAAATCAATATAAAATAACTTAAACATGTAAATAAAAGAGTCTAGTGCTAGCGTTCTTATTTGGGTGCCTCAGATTACTATCAGCGTTGATCCAATTAAATACTAAAATGTTATGCAGGTAAATGTTTTGGGTTGGGTTGCGGAAGTAGCACATTTGGTCTGTAGGTCACAAACAAAGTCTTGGTAAGGTTGGGTGAGATTTTGGGTTGTTTTGGGTGAGGTAATTAGGTTGTTGGTCTAGAACAGTATTATCAAACATAAAAACCGACGCGCTTGATTAGGTGACCGATGTCGGTTTAGGTATGAAGCGAACTTGGTTTAGGATGACCGATATCAGAATGGTAAGCGTGGAAAGTGGCAATGAGTCGGTGGAGGGTGTTTGGGCTCTCTTCGTATTAGAGCGAGAGAATTGGAAAGGTCTCAGTGGGCGGGTGAGGTGACATGTCTAAAATAGGCATGGTAAGGTTTTGAGTGAGGTTTGGGGTAGGCTATGAATTGTTAGGTTGGGTTGATAGTGAGTGATCGATATCGATTAAGGAGATCAATGTCGGTATAAGACAAACCGACCTGAGTTAGGGTTAACCAATGTCGTAATTGTGGGGAAGCTGGAGGATATTGTAGAGTGATTTTGGGTCCTTTATGTGATTGCACAAAGAGTTCGGGGGTGTTTGTGTGATCTACATGAGGGAGGTGGTTTGGGATAGGTCTTTGTGAACTTTAGGTAGGGTGTGAGGGGGTGGTTGATAGAGAGAATCTTTGAGGGATAGATCTAAGTAAGAATAGTGAATAGATGAAGGAAAATAGAGAATACAACTGCAAGTGACAGAGGAGAAACTAACTTACTTGGAGTTCAGAAGGGTTCTAAATGCCTGTAGTGGTGGAGAGGTGGTTGGAGATGTTGGTGATGGTTGATCTATGGAATGGTGCTCAATCATACGACCGTGCTTCCGGAATGTTCTTTGTGAATGTAAATATACCTTATGATCGAGTCTTGATGTTGGTATGGATGTCTGGACATGCGAAAGGGCTCTAGTTCTTGCTTGCATGCTAGATCTCCTTCGTTCCAAAGCTCGAGAATGTGGCCAACCTCCCAAACAAGGTTACCAAAAAGAATATAAGGTAAGCTGACGAAAGTGGTTCAGGTGGTAGCATCGATTTAGGATCGACCGACATCGGTTAAGGTGGGAAATCCTAGGTTTACTAAAAATGTCAGATCTTGGCAATCTTTTTGGGCCAACTCAGTCTATTCTTCGGATAAAAATAGAACGTTACGTTTTAATGAGCAGGAATGTGGTTAGAGGGAGAATAGGCATATGATTTTAGGGTTGCACTAAGTCTTAGTTCATTAAGGTAGGTATGACTAAGCCTTAGTTAGTTATGGTGAGTGAATGTTGAGTCCTAGTAAAGGGAAATATGCTAAAAATAGGTTTGTGGTGAGGTGTCTAGGTGAGGTGGTGGGGTGAGGTGTCTAGGTGAGGTGGAAATTAGTTTTAATTAAGGTATTTAAATAATGAATGAAGTGAGGATGAGTATTAATTTAATTGTAAATAATTAAATTAATATTAATGTGGGGTAGAAGAGTCATGGTTAGGTGAATATGTTTAAGTTGGCTATTCGAAAGGGGACTAAGGGGAGTGTGACCCAATTTTGGTGTCTACAGTACCACAACCCCAACACTTACTCTTTACACATTTTTCAACTTCTACAACTATGATGGTGGCCTACCATTGGTATACACTAAACATGTATATTAATGCATAATTATTTTGGAAAAGAACTTGTTGATGGACCTAAGAATTGAAAAATACAAACTTGACAAACATATAAACAAACTAAATGTTTCAGGCATATACTTTGAATTTAATATACATTACTATAAATGTATTATTTTCTACCATTTTCTTACTTTCTACTCATAATTAGGCATTTTGAAGATTGATTTGTTTTCATAGAAAGGGCTAGATGAACTTAAGGACAACGATGATGATGATGACACCCAAAATTCCCAATGTGTGTGTTGATCTTCATTTCCGGCTTCTATCCGGCAAAGAGTGTATGAGTAATCAAGAAACACAAGACCACGTCAAGTATACAAGGGCTTAGTACCTTGGAGATGGAGATGGATGATATGGGCGCAAAGAAAGCAGATGCATGATATCAAGAAGCTAGATCTGAAAAAACTAAACCAGATAAGATTAGAACACAATATGCGGGGGTTTCGGACGGTGCCGGTTCCAAGAGGATTTCAACTCCCTTGGAGGATGTCAACCCCGTGTCAGACAAGATAATAATAGATCGTGAATAGTAGTAAAAATGACAAGCAAATGGAATAACAAGAGTACTTAGCTCATGTCCTGCTATGGAAATGAACCAGCATCAAGATGGCAAGATAAGAGACATTGTCAGAGCTTTCTCCTTCTTTTTAAAAATATATCCTCCTTTTCTAAGTCTTCCATCCCGGGTCCTTTTTTGGTCCGAGTCCAGGGTCTTGAAAATGTCTCTCTTTTTTAAATATGAGGGAAAACCCCATATTTATAGTTTAGATGTGAGGCTAAATTGCAGGTTAGATGATACCTAGGGTGTAGTAAAGTAACTTGAGTTAGGGATGTGATGTGATCATGTGGGTCCCATATTTTGACTTATTAGGCAAAGTGGGGGACATGATTTGAATGGGGGTGAGATAAAGATTTCATTTTAAAAAGAAGGTGTCGGATGGGTGCATTTTGAATTAAATAATTTGTGAGAGATGGGGGATGATTCCAAAAATTGAATTATCAAATGGGTCCATACGGAGCCCATTGATAATCAATCAAATAATATGAACAAATAGATAAGATTTTATTTAATTTAAGATAAAGAGAAGCGGGGATGGAAATTGTGTGAATATAAGATGTCGGAGGGGCACTATACCGAAAATAGGTGTCTATAGTGTGTGCATGTGTACCATCTAATATAAGTGAAATATACATGAAACAATTTAATATTGAATATCAAAATAAAATAAATACATGCCATATGAAGAGAAGAATGACATACAAGTGAATCGAGTGATCGGAGATGACTCAAACTTGTATTGTGTGTATTACATTGACTTCATGAACCTTTACAATTGTTAATAAAGCAAGTAAGTGTTAAAGGCCCTAAATGATGTGTGTCAATTTGTTATTTGAATATATGTTAGTATTTGTGATTCATTATATGAAATATGGGACTGCCTCTTCTATTTTGGTATGGAATTCGGTGGTGACAATTTTATGACAACATTTGCATCCTAGGATCAGCATTACCATGCAATATTTGTTGTTTTCTTGCATTTGTAGTTGAGTGTGTGACATTCATTCGCACCACACATTTCCCTCAAGATCCATACCAACAAAGAAGTGACATATAACATTTTGCACAACTTTTGGAGTTTATGGTACTACATTTCTTAGTGTTTAAAATAGGATTATTTATAAGGCAAACACAACATCTCGAAAAGGTTCTAATAAACAAACATATATTTATTGATATAATTTATCGAGAGAGGAGCCACATATCTGTTGGTTCAAAGAATGCACAGTGAATGATGTGAGACATGAATTGTTCCAAGACAAAACAAAGCACGTATACAAGATTGCAAATTACAAAAATACAAGAGAGATAATTGCAATAACACATAAATAGCTCCAACTCAATATGATCAAAATAGAATAATGCAAGAGATGTACATATAGGAGGTGAATGTGTAACCTCCTCCTAGAATCACGACAACTCCTACCTAGAATAGTGGTAACCTCCATACCTAAAATATCCAATCAATAGACAAGTGGCCAAGGGTAGTAAATACCACTAACTAAAATAGTGTGGTTAAGTGTACACCTAAGCAAGCACATCCCATAAGTGAAGGAAAATTCCACGTAAGATGGAATATCTGGGTAGGATAATACAAATAAAGAGAGGAAAATAATTCCTGCACTAACAAAATTTAGACATTTATTTCTTTTTAGCATGCACTTTAACACACGTCCATTCAAGAAGATTCCAAAGGAGGGATTTTGAAAAAGTTGATTTCAAAAAAAACCTTAACAAATTTGTTTGCAATTTTTATTCAAATTTCAAATAATGTTAAATTTATACTTAGTTCTTAAGTTTTCCTATTGGTCATAATCTATAGTCAAAAATGAAGTAAGCACAAATGCATGACCATATAATGGACTAAGCATAAAAGCATTGCTCTATACTATAATGAGAAAAGACATTGACCTATAAATTATACAGAAATTTATTTCAACATTCATTCATCCAACAATAATTAATTGAAAATAAAATATTACGAGATACAAGTAGGAAATATCGGTGTTATTTCTTGATTTCTAATTCAATTCTTGAGCAATGCCTCTTGCAACTTTATTTCATGTATTTCAAATTTTAATATAAGGTTCCGTGTAGATAAATATCTCTAATCAATGAGTAGAAGGCACAAGCTTAAAAGCGCAATTCAATTTCATGTTTGAAATAATTACGCCAAAGGCATTTCACTATGGGGTTGAGGCTTCCGCCCTCTAACAATGATAAAGACGTGTGCGGAAAAGATAGGATCCGTACATCGTCAACATATTATTATTTTAAGTTGATTTTGTGTGTCCGTGCAATGCATCCTACGTGGTCTAACGATGTCGAGGCCTAGATGAAGTGGTCGGCGATGGACGAGATGCCTTGAGCCCTACATGTGGTGACGGAAACCGAGGGGCAACTATGAATATTGGTGATGTATTCGTAAATCTTCGGTGGAAAGCTTGTAAGGAGGAAAACCCCGCACAAGTGCTCGAAGGAGGGAGAGGCATTCCGAGAGCTAGAAATGGAGGATAGTTGTAGGAATCCCTGCATGGAGGTGGACATGCCTCTACCGTCAAAAAAAAGGGAGGGGGAAGGGGAGACTCGGGAGGCGGTGGGGGCTTTGACAAGCCAAAGACATCTTACGGTTCAAAAAATCTACATCGTCAATGATCTTGATGGATGAGAAATAACTACGTACGCTAGCCTCTTACCCAACAAAGTGGAACACACATGAGGCATTTAAAATCATAGATAAATGGGTAAATGAGATATAAACTGGTCTTAAAATAAGTTGTGGCAGGGATTCAGAGTATTATTCCAACAGTCCATGGGAGGAGACTGCATTTTCCACATTCAGATCCGCCATAGAGAAGGTCTAGAAGATGTATAAAGTCTTGTATCTCATTTCATTTAGCTATGTGGGATGATTCTCAAGCCGTGTTGACCTGTTTGGAGGAGAAATTACTATTTGGGTGTTGGTGGGTGTGAGGCGTACATATAGATCTGTGTGTGGGTGTTGTATTGGGTTGTTGCACTGGAGGCAAGGGGAGTAGACATGACCTCTTTGAGCACGGAACTGGTGTTCCTAATCTTGCAGTTTCTGGATGAGGAGAAGTTCAAGGAAAGTGTTCACAAGTAAGTTTTTGAACAGAATAGATACCCACCTTTCTTTTAATAGATTTTCATTTTTTTTTGGGTTGTGATGTTTTGGGTGTGTGGATAAATTTAGATTGGAGCAAGACTCTGGGTATTTCTTCAACATGAAATACTTTGAAGATCAAGTATAGGTGGGGATGTGGAAGAGGTGGAAAGATACCTGTGTGGTTTCACAAAAGTGGATGACAGTGGGTATACATAGATATCAATGTGGATTGAAATCCTTAACGAAGGATTTGCCACTACATTTAATTAATACTTGTAATTTGTAGAACACCATTTATAAGGAAATGATAAATAAGAAATGGTATTTATTACTACTTGTAATGGACTTGTTTATATTTTGAATTGGATTTAATGAAAGTTGGGTATGATGCATACAGGGAAAATGAACAGTTGTCTAAATATGGGGAGGCCAAGTCTGGAGATATGTTATGTTGTTGGAGCTTAAGAAACTGATAGAAGTCAATCCCCTATTTCGGGATAAACTGCAATTTCCTGGCCTCAAAGCCTCTCGCCTCAGAACTCTCATAAATCAGAGGTAGGCTTAACTTGCCGAGTTTGTTTAGGAATTTTCATTTTTTTCAGTTGAATGAACGTGATATAATAGAGTGACATAATATTGTTGAATTGAATAGTATCCATGTTTTTTTAAGTAAAACACGGATTTAGTTTAAGTTATGATATACTAGGTAAGGTCTGAGTTTTTTTTTTTGTCGTCAGTCTTAATTGGTAGCATCAGCTTTGTAAGAACCCTCGACCTAATCTTGATATCAAGACCCTCTTCATCTATCATACATGTGTGCCTCCTAATGGAACTCGAGCACCTACCCCTTCAAATAATCCTCTTGTTGGGATGCTACCAAAAGGAGCAACCTTTCCTACTGTTGCCCCACATGGTGTGAATCTACTGGTGCAGATATTTCTTTCTTTCAATTTCAACCATTTGTTCATTTGTTTTGATTTATTAATCTTTCCTTGTCTGGTGTTAGCAAGGCTAATTATTATTTCATTTGGTTTCAGCCATTTCAACCCATGGGTGCTCCTTTCAGTTCTCTAGGATGGATGGCAAGTCCAAATCCTTCTGCTCCACATCCTCCTGTAGCTGCTGCGTCTGTGTCTCTAACGCTGCCCCCAAATGCAGGTGAGTTTACTTACAATATTCTTTAACATGGTTGCAATAAGAATAAACTGTGTTTTTGCTTAGAGGAATATTGCATAGGTTGAATGACATGGGCAATAACTTGCGTCTCCTATGAGGTGCATTGGATAATTTAGTCCATTATAATACTCTAGTCTTTTGAAAGAATTGTATCATTTTTGTATATGATATTCCAAACTATAGAAATTTCAATTTTCTAATTCTATTAGTTGCATCAATGGCCTAGAACTCCACCATCAAATGGACCTGCACTAGACTATCAATCTGCTGAATCTGAACACCTTATGAAGTGCATCCGAACTGATCAATCAGATGAGGTGAGTGCAAAGTGTTCGGTGAAGTGAATTTTTCTTTCAGCTTCCCTTCTTTAATAGCCACTACAAATCTCCCAACTAAATGTATTCATTCCAAGTTTTCTCAAAAATTGTTTTCCATTCTTCAACTGAATCACAGTTAATGGATCCATTTGTTGTTTAAATATTGGAACACTATTTTTGTCCATGGAACCCTGCCCTTAGCTGCTATTATTGGGAGATTTCTTATTTTGTATTTCTGCAATTTATTACCTTTCATGGGACAGCTGAGAACCTAAAATCACAGTGATATACCCTCCTGAAATCCCTATGTAATGCCTTGCAAAGAAATCCATTGTGCCACAATATGTTTTGTTGATTTTGACGCTCTGCTATAATATTTTTTTTGTTGATTTTGATATTATCTGTTGCAATAGGTTTGGTTGATTTTGATTTGAAATTCACAAACTCCTTTTGTAGATTTGAGAGGTCTCTAAGAAAGGTTGTCGTGTACTTGCACCTTGAAAGGAGTGAAGTAACGTTTAACTTGATGTGGCCATTACTTTCTTGTTGACAGATTGAGACGCTTAGTTCATATGCAATTTTTCCTAGTTTAAATGTCATTTTCATATGTTTAAACCATTCATTTGTCATCCATCATATACTTCCTTTCAATAAAGAGAGTAGTATATCATGATACTATCCAGTTGAAAGACATAGGAACTTGGAAATGTCAAAAGACATATTGCACTGTTTGTTCCTTCTTATGAATGACACATATGTCATTGTTGAAGTTATTCACCGTTAGACTCTATACGACAAAGGCAACCACATCCTTTATAAATTGAAGAAATTTGTGATCTCGACATAACTTGACATCTTTTCACCCATCAATCCTCGGTATACCACAGCTTATGTATCTTATGCACCTATTGGGTAGGAATATTACTTGCTCTTAACTATTGCTTGATAGATATAACTGAGTTGTCTTGTGTTCGTGATCATATGAGGGCTATTAAACTTTCAAATGAAATTGAAGAACTATTTATTCAACAATTTACAGATGACAATAAGAGAGGCTATGAAATATCTCAAGCAAAAGCAATTCAAAGAGTGTCACACAATCACATTTTTGAGAGGTAAATTATTCTTTCTTATCAATCTTAGACTATTGCTGATGAGCTTTATTTTGCATAATAAATTCCAATGAAATCTCATTCTCAAATCATGACCCCTGTACTATTTTGTTGAACAAGAATTCCAAAGAATCATTATCATAATAGTACATTGCATGAGCTTTCAAGTACTTAAGTATCTTTTGGTATATTGCTCTTTTTGCAGGGCTTTTCACAGGATGATTCTGTATGTTCCTTCACACATTCCTTCACATGGGAGAGTACCCATACCTAGTACTTTCGAGAAGGTGACATGTGTTTTGGTCCTGCTAATTTATAGAAAGTTACGGGTTTGTCTCGAAACTTTGAGCTAAACGATGTTGGCTGGATTATCGATAATAAAGTATACTTAGATGTGTAATTACAGGTGATGGTTTTTGGCTATATTTGTTGTTTTTAATCATCATTTTTCAGTCTGTTGATTCCCTCAATTATTTGTTTATCCATTGTGTCATTTGAAGATGATCATTTCAAAAATTGTTTATGGCAGAAATTCTGTTCTAGATATTTTGATTTCTTCAAGTAATGTGTTATAAATCATTTTGGATGGTTTAACTCTCATTCGCTTCAATATTCTCGATCATTGTTCACTTTTGTTATTCATGCTTGAATGCTTCTTAAGCTATCAACTAACGAGTTTACATTATTTTGGAACACAGATCTCTCATTGGAGGGATAGACATTTTTGTTTGCATTGACATTCGACCCCACTTAGATTTCTACATCATATGGCCTCGGAGTAACGTAGTTTTTAGAATTGTAATGCGACATTCGTTGAGGCTTTACCATTCATTTCACCTACCAATTATTTGGCATATAAGTGGATCGATATAAATGAGACACCCAAATTTAATCAAACCCGATACATATTAGTATTGTTATCCAACGTAGAAATGTGAAAGGGGCATATCTCTAGATACCAAGTTGTTCAAATGGTGTCAATTAATTAGATCTGTTCATTCTTGATAGCCTTGTATACATCCTCAGTGACTAGACTAAATGCATCTTATTGTAATGCGGTTGATAAGGGTGGTGGCAAGCTCAACGAGGATGTGGCATAAAATATTTCCATCTCTACCTTTTAGCTTCCAATTAGTGTGATTCTCGGTCTATTCATTAATCATAGAAATTATGTGCATGAATTTATTCTTCTTTCCGAGTCACATAAGTTAGGTCTCATGTTTTAAGTTTGGTTTAGTTGTTAATAGTATATGAGGAAGCATGGAATTATTTATAAGAGTGGTCAATATTTAATAAATATTAACACCCCTAATATTCTTTCAAGAGTAGCAGCTCCGCTTGCATGTTTTCCTCTTTACCTATTTACACCCTTGTTAGTATAGACACTCAATTTTGGAAATTCTACGCACTTAATATTTTGACGCGATATCATTACAAACTTTACACTACATGGATGGATTATCGATAATAAAGTATACTTAGATGTGTAATTTCACGTGATGGTTTTTGGCTATATTTGTTTTTTATTTTTTTATAATCATTGATTCCCTCAATTATTTGTTTATCCATTGTGTCATTTGAAGATGATCGTTTCAAAAATTGTTAATGGCAAAAATTCAGTTCTAGATATTTTGATTTCTTGAGTAATGTGTTATAAATCATTTTGGATGGTTTAACTCTCATTCTACTTCAATATTGTCGATCATTGTTCGCTTTTGTTATTCATGCTTGAATGCTTCTTAAGCTATCAAGTAACGAGTTTACATTTTTTGGAGCACAGATCTCTCATTGGAGGGATAGACATTTCTGTTTGCATTGACATTTGACCCCACTTAGATTTCTACATCATATGGCCTCGGAGTAACATAGTTTTTAGAATTGTAATGCGGCATTCGTTGAGGCTTTACCATTCATTTCACCTACCAATTATTTGGCATATAAGTGAATCAATATAAAGGAGACACCCAAATCTAATCAAACACCATACATATTAATATTGTTATCTAGCGTAGAAATTAGGAAGGGGCATATCTCTAGATACCAAGTTGTTAAAAAGGTGTCAATTAATTAGATTTGTTCATTCTTGATAGCCTTGTATACATCCTCAGTGATGTGACTAAATGTATCTTTTTTTAATGTGGTTGACATGGGTGGTGGCAAGCTCAACAAGGATGTGGCATAAAATATTTCCATCTCTACCTTTTAACTTCCAATCAGTGTGATGCTTGGTCTATTCATTAATCATAGAAATTATGTGCATGAATTTCTTCTTCCTTCCGAGTCACGTAAGTAGGCCTTATGTTTTAAGTTAGGTTTAGTTGTTAATAGACTAATAGTATATGAGGAAGCATGAAATTATTTATAAGATAGTGGTCAATCTTTAATAAATATTAACACTCCTAATATTCTTTCGAGAGTAGTACCTCTGCTTGCATGTTTTCCTCTTTACGTATTTACACCCTTGTTAGTGTAGACACTCAATTTTGTTAATTCTATGCACTTAATATTTTCAAGTAATATCGTTAGAAACTTTACACTACATACAGTTTTCGTTTGGCAATCTTTCAACTTCCCTTCTTTAACAGACACTACAAATCTCCCACCTAAACAATATTCATTCCAAGTTTTCTCAAAATGTGTTTTCCATTCTTCAATTGAATCATAGTTAATGGATCCATCTGTGGTATAAATATCGGAACATTTTTTTTTGTCCACGGAACCTTGCTCTTAGTTGTTATTATTGGAAGATTTCTTATTTTGTATTTCTGCAATTTATTATTTTTCATGGGACAACTGAGTGCCTAAAATTGAAGCGATGTACCCTCCACGAAATCCCCATGTAAGGCCTTGGGAAGACATCCATTCTACTACAATATGTTTTGTTGATTTTGATATTATGTTGCAATAGGTTTGGTTGATTTTGATTTGAAATTCACAACTTCCTTTTGTAGATTAAGAGGTCTTCAAGAAATTTTTGTGTACTTGCACCTTGAAAGGAGTGAAGTAATGTTGAGCTTCACGTGGCCATTACTTTTTGGTTGAGGGATTGAGACACTTAGTTGCTATGCAATTTTTCCCAGTTTAAATGTCATTTTCATATGTTTAAACCATTCATTTGTCATCCATCATATACTTCTTTTCAACAAAGAGGGTAGTATATCGTGATACTATTCAGTTGAAAGACTTGGGAACATAGCAATGTCAAAAGACATATTCCATTGTTTGTTCCTTCTTATGAATGACACATTTGTCATTGTTAAAGTTATTCACCATTAAGACTATGATGTATGGTGAGGCAACCATGTCCTCTGTAAATTAAAGAAATTTGTGATTATCATATAACCTGACATTTTTTCACCCATCATTCCTCAGTATACCATAGCTTATGTCTCTTATGCACATGTTGGGTAGGAATCTAGGATTAATCTTGTCTTACATGGTCCTTGAATTCCCTAAGGATAATCGGAAAAACAGATTCAGAAATGTTTTGTATAACAGTTGGTAACTTAATTCAATACATGTAAAAAATTGTTAGCGTTCATAAATTGAGGGCAGCTAATAGATAGAGGTAATGATCTGTTTTATTACATTGAAGGTGTTAGACAATAGGATCAAGGACTTCTATTTGATTTTCCTATTTTTGGACCAATATAAAAGAAGATAAACGAGTGCCACGACCATGTATTAATTTAGTTTAATTTCATTCTTCAAATCAATATCTACCTAAATATGGAAATGATCTCGGTGTGCTTGATCCTCTTTCTTTATCATCTTTTCAATACTCCTTTAAACATGTCCAATATATTCTAATTGATGAAAGGAGTTTTATCGACCCAAACTTGCTTGGTAAAATTGATTACTATGCCCAAACGTTCTCGGTAAAATTGACTACTGCCTTCAGGAAGCTTTCCCTTGTTCCAAAACATTTGCTTTCGGGAATAGGTCTATCATCCTCATTGGCGACCTTCGCCAACTTCCACCTATCATGGACATACCTCTATTTTCCAACAATTCCTACGAGGCTAACCTATGGAAAGGCTTCACGACAACCATCTCCCTCAATGTAATCTTCAAGCAACATGGTTCCAGTTCTGCACAAGCATCATTTTGGAACTTATTACTCAACATTCATACTTCTCTCCCTCTCTTTCAAGATTGGGAGATCCTTATGTCAGGAATGCATTCCTGCCTTTCTGAACAAGAAATCATTGAGTTCAAAGATGACCCCCATATTTTTGCTAAAAATGACCTGGTCAACAACCACAACCTTCAAATATTAAAGTCCCTTAACTCTCCTATGGCTAGATCAATCCCTCTAACCATCAGACATGATGACTTTAGAGAGGCTGATGATGATCAATTGAAACACAAAGTTGTTTGAATCAACCAAAAATTCATGCTTTCTACAAACTTGTGGGTGGAAACATGAATTTTCAATAGTGTTATTGGCTCTGTCATTGGCATAGTCAATGAATGCTCCTCCGATTCCTCCTGGTTTTCTTGTATTTGTTGTCATCAGATTTGAATGATACTCGGGTCCCTCCTGGGATGCAAACAACCCCTTCCACATTCTTGTACCTCCATTTTCCAAAGGTAATTGAGGACAACTACTTCTTTAAATGGCATGGGCATTTTCAACCCACAAATATCAAGGGCTTACTCTGCAGTGAACCACTATTGACATAGGAGGAATATAAAGACAAGGCCTAACCTTCACGACTATATCGTGAGTTCCCTCATTGTCGGCCCTTCGTACCTCTCCTCCTTTTTCATTCAACCGCTATAGAAAAAAGTCCTTCGCACCTCTACTTCAGTCACTCTTAATAGAGGAATCTTGCCTTCGATCCCTTCCTTCATCTCTCCTCTCTTGGACTCATATTTTGTTGCTCATTTCTCATTTCACCATGTTCATCCGGTTATTATATACCCACCTGCATTTATGTCACTCCTTTGTTGTATATTTCAGTTTCCTTATGCTCGTTTTCGCCTCATACTTTCGGCGTTTACATCGCACACCCCACGTGCGATTGCTAGTATACAAACTTCTAAATTTGTACAACAATAGGTCTATGGTGAGTGCTCTCAAAATTTACACCAATGAAATTCGCAACTACCAAAGAAATTGTCCTATTCAATCAACCATTCGGGAGGAAAAAACAACTAAACTCTATGCAACAACAAACATGTTTAGTACTAAGGGTTCACTACATGTTGGAATTGTTTTTACGTCATTCACTTAGAAAAATTAATCTTACGTACATTGGCCCCTTGGCCTCATGATATAAACCTCAAATATAATAATATTATATGGGGAATCAAATCCCAAAATCGATGCTCCCAAAATGGGAGGAGAACACTTATCTAAGATGGTTTTAGACCCAAAAAATTGGTCCATGGGTCTCTCGCTCTTCAAAGTTGTCAATAAGAGTGGTTTATCGTCTTCAATTTAAAATATAGAAGAAAGACGAAGGGCTCTTTAATATTTGACCATAATATTTAAATTACAAAAAAATAATAAAAAGCAGGATTCGCCAATCCAACGTGGTGCACATTCCAAAGCGATATACACGCGCGATTTCTTTATGAAGTAGACCACTGTACCACATACCTCTACCAATATATACAAATAAATTAATTAAATTTTAAATTAGTGAAGATTGATCACAAAAAGTTGAATAACTTTTCCATTTAAATTGTACACTTAAAAAAGGTTCTGCCTTCCTAACGCTACTTAATCATAGTTTTAACTCGAGTTGAGTTCGCACATCGAAGGCGGCGGAATGTCGACAACTGGTTGCACACGTGTCGAATGATTTGTGGAGGCTTCTTCAAGAGTTGTCTTCAACAGAGGCGTAGTTGAGAGGCCACGCGGAACCCTCTTAAACCCCGCGACCGCGTTTCGACGTTCGGGGTGGGTAAACCAGAACACCCCCATCCTTTATAAATTGCACCACAACCTTTCTTATCGCGTCACCTCTCCTTCAGTCTTTAGATTGTCCTTATTCGCTTTCTGGTTTCGTAGCCTACGAAAATGTCCTCTTCCGTGAAAACAAAAATGGCCGGTTTGTGCCGTTTTCCTGCTAAGATTTTAGTGCTCCTATTTGTGATTGAAGTGTGCGCTGCTATTGGTGGTGGCCACTCCAGAAAGCTGGCTGCGTTGGTGAAGGAGCAGCCTCTTGTTCTGAGATACCATAAGGGTCCCCTGCTCTCCTCAAAGCCTCTTGATGTTCATCTCATATGGTATGGAAAATTCAGCCCTGTTCAGCGGTCCATTGTTGGGGACTATTTGCAGTCTCTAGATGCCAATCTGCAGGGGAAGGCGAACCAGCCCTCTGTTTCCACCTGGTGGAAGACTACTGGAAAATACAAAGGTGGAGCCTCTAATCAGGCAGCTGTGAGCATTGCGAGGCTCGGGAAGCAGAAGATAGACGACTCGTATTCCCTCGGAAAGTTGTTGAAAAGGAGGGACATCGCCGCTCTGGTTGCGAGTGCCGTCAAATCCAGAGCTCTGCCTCTGCCGGGGAACCAGACAAATGCAGTGTATTTGGTGCTGACGTCTGAGGATGTGGCGGTCGAGAGGTTCTGCGTAAGCTCATGCGGATACCATGACAGTATATTATTGCCGTCTCATGTGCCGTATGCGTGGGTGGGGAACTCTGAAAGCCAGTGCCCAGGGCAGTGCGCATGGCCGTTTCACCAGCCAATGTATGGCCCT
The DNA here is from genome assembly GCA_018340775.1 of Taxus wallichiana var. yunnanensis. NCBI lineage: Eukaryota > Viridiplantae > Streptophyta > Pinopsida > Cupressales > Taxaceae > Taxus > Taxus wallichiana. Next base: position 639,996,698 of record CM031241.1, on the reverse strand, counting down.
CAGACCCCTCCTCTGATTGCACCCAACGGTGACGTGGGCATCGACGGAATGATCATCAACATCGCCACGGTTCTTGCAGGAACAGTGACAAACCCATTCAATACGGGATATTTCCAAGGCGATGCAGGGGCGCCATTAGAGGCCGTGTCAGCATGTCCAGGAATATATGGAAAGGGGGCGTATCCGGGATACCCAGGGGAGGTGTTGGTAGACAAAACGACAGGAGCGAGTTACAATGCACACGGGGTTAATGGCCGTCGGTTTCTGCTGCCCGCAATGTGGGATCCGGCCACAAAGGCCTGTGGAACGTTGGTGTAAAGCCTAGCTACGTAACGTGTTCTTTGATTTTACTGTATACTTCGGTCAATCCATTGTACCATTATTCTTTATTATTAATTTTAAAACCGTATGCGCACGTTTTAATTGCGGAGTCTATTCCGGATTTCCCCGTTCGATTTCGTAGATGTAAAGGCGTGCACGGTGCGCTTCTTTTAACTTTATTCGAATAGATGGAATCATCGATGTCAAGCCATGTTTTGGAATTGGTATTGAAAAAACCTGGGAATTATTGCCGGGAACGAGGTAAAACACGCCGACGTTCTTATAAATACTTTATTACTGTCCATCACGGTATTTTTATAAATTGCGCATGGCGGTTCATCTCGTCGAAACTCGTTCCAGCTACGAAAAATCTCAGTGCAAATTTACTGTAACAATTTTGGATGAAAAAGATTTTATATTATATTAAATGTAATAAGATACAAGATGGTTTTCAAACAAAAGGAGTTGTATGAGAGTATGCCCCAAAACCACAAACAAACTAAGTCATTTAGGAAAACACGAAAATATTAGGCGTAGCCTAGGAATACATCCAAACAAAAGGGACATAATCAAGCCGCTACTTCCAAAAGTCCAATAGGAAGAGGATCTTGATCATCATGCCGCTAGAACCAAGGAGGTCCTTACGGTGTTAGGAATGGGGACCACGCAAGCAACTTGAACAATTGTAGAATACACGCAATTGTGAAATACACGTAAGCAACTTTATAAACCCATTCCTCTTACAATCTAGTTCCACATCAACAAAGGACACATCAATGATACCTAAACATTCATAGGAAGGAAAGTGAACGTCAATGAATAGAAATCGTACCTATAATTAATGGTTATGTTTTGAGGTTAAGTTTATCGATGTATCTTAGCATGCCCCAAAATTGTGAGCTTTTGTACCTTTGCATATTACTTCACATGTTTTTACCATCACAAACCTTAATTACATTCCTATCGATTGGAAGTTGTTATTCTCTAGATAAAATGTACCTACTTACATGCATCAATATTACATGCATTTTATCCATTTTTCACCAATTTTTTTTTTTTTTTGAAGTTGTTGAAAAACACGGTATTTTATTTAAAAATGTACTTTATTTTTAACGTATTTTAACAAATTACTATTATTCAAATCTACCACTTGGGTTTTACTAATGTACCCATCTAACAACGTAATCAAGCTATAATGTAATGAAAAACCTTAGTGCAAATTTACTATAACAATTTTTCATAAACATGTGTAAAAGTGACTAAAACCATATTTGATGAAAAATTGTTTATGGAATAGAACAAATCATTAAAAATTATGTGTGTGTGTGTGTGTTACACATACATACATACATATATGTATATAATATATTATATATGTATGTATGTATGTATGTATGTACACACACACATATATACATACATTAATATACACACACACATACATATACATATACATATACATATACATATACATATATATATATATATATATATATATATATATATATATATATATATATATATATATATATATATATATGTATAGTGTATATATATATATATGTATAGTGTATATATATATATATATATATACACTATACATACATATGTGTATATATATGTATATGTATATATGTGTGTGTGTGTGTGTGTGTATAATATACATTACATATGTATATGTATGTGCAACGCATATGTGATGATCGTCTGATTGATCCTTCCATCCTAATCAATAAAGGTCGGCTAAGACTGCCCACTAGACTAACTATATGTATGTACATACATACATGAACATATATATATATATGAAAAAGATCTTATATTATATTAAATGCAATAAGATACAAGATAGTTTTTAACAAAAAGTGAGTGGTATGAGAGCACACCCCAAAACCACAAACAAATTAGGTCGCCTAGGAAAATACGAAAACACTAGGCAAAGCCTATGAGTACATCAAAACACAAGAGATAAAATCAATTCGCTACCGCAAAAAGCCTAATAGGAGGAGGATCTTGATCATCATGCCCGCCATAACCAAGGAGGTCCTTGCCGGTGTCGGGAATATCCCAACCCGAACTAGTGGGGACCACGTAAGCAACTTGAACAATTGTGGAATACACGCAATTGTGAAATACACACAAGCAACTTTATAAACACATTGGCTATACCTAAACTTTCATAAGGAAGGAAAGTGAACTTCAATGAATAGAAATCATACCTATAATTCATGTTTATGTTTTGAGGTTAAGTCTATCGAGGTTTCTTAGCATGCCCCATAATTGTCGGCTTTTGTACCTTTGCATATGACTTCACATGTTTTTACCATCACAAATCTTAATTACATTAATATCAATTGGAAGTTGTTATTCTCTAGATAAAATGCACCTACTTATATGCATCAATATTACATGCATTTTATCCATTTTTCACCAAAATATTTAGATTTTTTTAAGTTGTTGAAAAACACGGTATTTTATAGAAAAATGTACTTTGCTTTTAACGTATTTTAACAAATTACTATTATTCAAATCTACCACTTGGGTTTTACATATGTACCCATCTAACAATGTAATCGAGCAAGAAATAGATTTCCTTGTATTTTATTAAATAAAAAGTTAATTTTTGAAAAAATAAATAGTGGCAATACCAGGTATGCATGCATGCATGTGTATATAGTGTTGATGTTTTTCTAGACTTTGACCTACACCTTATTAACTAAGGTAGCTAGTCACTTCATGTAAAAGCATACAATGTAGTGACATAACAACACTCTCAATGTTATGCAAGCCATAAGAAAATTAAAAACATTTTTGTGAATATGAATGTCATAAACAATAGTAAACAAAGATTGTTATTTTTTTAAGGAATATTATCAATATCTCCTATTGTAAACAATATACGATATTATGGAATTAAGTATGTGCTAAACAACAATGAGACTTCTTTATCACTCATAGTTTGTTCTATTTCTCATATAAATTCAATCCCTAGTGCACAAGCAAGTCATTCCCATCTAGAACCATATGCCTAAACATGTTGTTCAAGCATTGAGTTCCCACATGCGAATACATTTTTGTAATAAATGCCTTGAAATGGTACTTGAACTTGAACAAATAGGTCATCTAAATGCGATAGTCTAGTATATTTTTCTTTATATTGAAGTACCTAGAAAAAAAAAAAAGCCTCCCACGAATCTTGATATCATAGAGTTATTCATTATGCAATATGAGACTTTATAGGTTATAGGGGAGATTTCTTCTACGTTGATGTTATGCTCCTCTAGAAATATGGGTGGTCCTTTTGTTGTCGCGATAATAAAAATGCCAAGTTGAAGGCAAAGAAGCCCATCATGTCCTCTGACCTAGTTTATCATTAGACGCATCCACAAAAACCATGCCTAGCTTGAAGTCTATCGCTAGTACTTGTAACGTCTTGGATCAAAAAATTTGCATCTCTTCCTCTTGATTTTAGCATAAGAAATACAACACATAATTACTAGACCCACAACACAATATGTTTATAATAAAAATATATATAAAGGAACAAGGCCCTCGGGCCTATAACACTACATTACATGTACCTCCACAAACAAGTGACGGAAAATGTTACTATGAAGTGGCGAGAAGGGAGGGTTCTTATATAATTTGAAAATAAGCAACAAAAATTTTTAGCAAGCAAGGTGGAGGAAATCTTCTTTTGGCACTTTTAGAGCAGGTAAACTTGCTCCTGAATGATCTATTCCACGTGAAGGCATGAGTCTCTATAATAATTCATCACCATCACTCAATATAAAATACTATCATTGGTAGCACTTAAAAAATTACCCAAGCCTAAAACAACGCAAAAACATAACCTAGACTATGCATTTTATTTCTTGCTTGAGTGGGGTGAGAGAAACAATCTGATGTAACCAAATTGTAGAAGAGTGCGGTGCCATAATAAATGAATCACAAGGTAGAAGAAGCAGGTCTCCCACATGTCCACTACTTTAAAAAAAACTCAATTGCCTACATAAGTAAGGCCTTTAAAAAAGTGGTGTAGAAATGGTGTTAAATAATTTTAATGACTCGGATTTTTTAATGTGAAAATTGTCCCTTCCACCTTTTAGAACTCTTCGATAAGTTGGATTGAACAAGGCTTTGAGCTTATCAATTTTGAGGAAAGCTATCAAATTTGAAATTCAATCTAATGGTTTAGAACTAATAATACAACTTGTACTTTTTGTGTTAATATTTACTATTGCCTCTACCACCCTTGAATTCTGAGTAACGAGGATGACACAATTTATGTGAAAAATATCAATTCAATCACAATTACAATGTAAATTTAATTGTAAAACATTGATAGATATGATGCACCATACTTTGATGCTGCGCCAACAACCAACATTACAAACTTTATTATTCTTTAGACTTCCAACATTACAAATTTATGCGACAAACTCAATTAGTAACAATGTTGTATTTATTTTATCATAGGAACAACCATCCAACTAGGAGAATGATCATCAATGATATAGTCAAACATAAAGCGAGATAAAAATTCAAGACTATTCTCATAGGCTTACAACTCTAAAAAATTGAAGTGCTTCCATGACAACTCAATCCGAATATGTGTCCCTTAGACCCGCATATACATAACAAATACTATATTCCTTATAAAAACATACTCAATTATCTCACGCTTATATGCAATTGAATACCCTCTACAAAGGAGCAGATGTGTTTGTATAGCTACATAATTTCCTTAAAGCAACAAACTAGCCATATGATATTGAATGTGTCCCGATCCTTTATAAAGATAGGGCCCAAGTGATCACAACAAAAATCAATTCAATTGAGTTAGCTCAATGGTTACAATTATAAGACTAGGTGAAATCCATGTTGACTTATTCTAATTGGAAGCGGTGAGAGTTGTGCTCTACGATGCACCATTGTGTATGTGAGTGTGTACAAAGCTTCGTCATTGAATCATTATGTGCTTGCACAATACAAATATATGATCTCATAGTTATAAGGGCATATGCACGTCATTGATCGAAACACATGTTAACACAAACCTTAAAAATATTAGTGTGCTACCACAAATAAAAAATCAAATAATTTTTTGTGCATTGTCTTGAAGTCACTAGCTCTTGCATTATCAATTTAAAGCTCTTTGTTACCTCTTTAGTGGTATTTGGAGATCAAGAAGATATCGCAAATCTAATGAAGCCTTTTGGAAATGCCACAACTACTCATGGTGGTGATCTTGACAAAATTAACTCATATTAATTAAAAGTGCAAAAATTGCATAAATATAAACTTGCTCCATATCAATACGCAACATAAACCTTTGTGTACATGTAGGCAACATCAAACATGACAAACACACTTTACACGAAACAAAGCTTACAAAAAAACATACCAATAAGAGACTAAGCACAAGGAAGACCTTTGCAAAATAATAGACTTAATTAATTTTATTAACTCATAATATCTTTGGTTGATGTGGGATTATGAGGGAACCAAGATGCTCATGCATCATAATTATTGGAACCATTTATAGATTTTAGGAGCGCATGAAAGTCTAGGAATATTTGGAATAAGTTAGAATAATTAAAATTCTTGAAAATATTAGATATTTAGAGTTTTAGGATAATACTCATTTGTATCGCTAATCTGGAGATAGTAGTCATCAATATGTAGTGGAAGAAAGGTCTAGACAACAAGGTGAAATAGACCTAAAAAGATTATCAAATGTAGTCACCTCGATTCGAACCGAGAATTGCTAAAAGCGCGGGAGTAGGGAAATTCTGCTTGGACTACAACTACAACATTGATATAGTGAATCAAGGTATTTTGTGTTTGGGCTCCACAAGCTTTGTTGACTTTTTTTGAAATTTATATCCTTTCTTGTATCCATAATCGACATCAACATCTTGTAAAATAATGGAGAATGGGGTTTGGATTTGGGGCCTATCACCAATAGACCCCTTTTGAGGAAAAAACCTTGAAATTAGTACTCGGTGCAAGTGAGCAACAATCCGATGTATATAAGCGTCTTTAACTAGTATATTTTAAAATAGATGCAAGAAGTAATAAGTGTTGAATGTTCTCTAAATGATTGAATTTTATTTTTGGCATGATAATGCTATTGAGACAAATAAATTATGTTCTTACCACTTCAATATCCATTTCATGTGAATGTGAATGTAATTTGTTCCTCCCTTGTTTTTCTAAATGTGCTAATGCACTCTTTTATTTATAGATTTCTTGAATTCAAATGAAGACCATATTAATATGCAAGTTGATAAATAATGAGTGGGAAATGTCAATAAAAGGAACACAAGCATTGGAGACTTGCAAATAAGGGTCAAAAGGGTAGGATCTTGAACAATAAAAATTCTATTTTAACCCACAAAAAACTAAAATAGTAGTAAAACTACGGAAGAGAAAGAAACATAGGAATAGAGAAGTAAATAGAGATAAAAAGCGCAGAACAAAAATGTGATGAGAACACTAACACCATAACAATCAAGTAGTTTTTCATCTTGTATACGCATCTACTAGGTATACCACACATGGATTGAGCGTTTTGACATTAAAGCACTGGTATAGAGTTCCTTTGAATTAGCTATAGTTGTTGCCAATTTCCATCAAATGGGGAAGTCTTAGAAAACATATTGAAAATAAAGAAAAAACAGAGCAAAACATATTGGCGAAATCTCCGTATCTTTGATACGGTGCAGAAATAATATAAAAAACCAGAGATGCCAAGGGCCACCATTACTTTTTATCAATTATAATTTAACAGGGCGGTGGGCTAAAACGAAAATTTGTTGAAAGAATAATATATTAATTAGAAAGAATAAAGAATTGTTGCAGGTGGGGCTGGAAATGATCCAGAGCCTGTGCATAAAGAATTGTATACAAGATGAGAGATAATAAATTCCTAGACTAAGGTCTTGCAGGTGCGAGAGGAGGGATCCCACATGGCAGGGAGGAGGAATGTGCGGGCATTGAGGCCGTGGGCGTTGTAGCTGCCCCCGTCGTTTCATCCACCAACAGCTCCCCGGTATAACCTGGATAAGCCCCTTTCCAAACATTCCTGGACACGCTGACACCGCCTCCAATGGAGCTTCCTTATCTCCCTGAAAATATCCCGTGTTGAAAGGATTTGTGACAGCTCCAGCGATAACTGTGGCGATGTTGATGATCATCCCGTCGATGCCCACGTCAGCATTGGGTGCGAGCAGAGGAGAGGTCTGAGGACCATAGACAGGCTGATGAAATGGCCACGCGCACTGCCCCGGGCACTGCCTCGCCGAGTTGCCCACCCACGCGTAGGCATATGGAACATTTTTCAGGGTTGCGCTGCCGTGGAATCCACACGAACTCCTGCAGAAGTTCTCCACCATAACATCCTCAGATGTCAGCACCAAATACAACTCTGCCCCTTTCTTCTTCGTCTCAGGCGGCGGCAGAGCTCCCGATTTCACGGCACTTTCCAGCAGAGCAGCAATGTCGCTCCTTTTCAGAGACTTGCCCAGCGAGTACGTTTCGTCCACCTTCTGTTTCCCCAGCGCTGGATTGGAATTGGAGGGGGCGGAGCCTTTGTAGCCCTCTGTTGTTTTCCACCAGGTGGACACAGAGGAAGAACCCTGCTCGCCCTTTCTCATTCCCAGAGACTGCACGAAATCCACCACAATGGCACGCTGTGCAGGGGTGAATTTGCCGTACCAAAGGAGATGAAGATTGAGGAGGGGCGTCGTGGTGAGAAGAGGGCCATTGTGGTATTTCAGAACCAGAGGTTCTTCTTTAACCAGATCCAACAGCTTCCTCCACTGCCCGTACGGACTTGAACTTGCACCGCCATTCACTGCTGACAATGCCACGACCGCCATACATACCGCCCATAATACACCCATCTTAAGCAGGCACACAAACAACAACTAAGCCTGGATTATTTTTGGTGAAATATCAAAAGGAGAAGACTACAACAGATTTTTGGAATTGTTATGTCTCAAGCTTAGACACTGATTGGGTTTTTATAGGTAGAGAGCTTACCGCGAACGAAAACCATTGATTTCTGTGGCCAGCTCAGGCAACTTGCAATGGAGTTTCCTGGCAATTTCCATCGCACGCGATAAGCCTTTAAGGTTTTCAGTTAAAATATTTCCAGCTCGGTCCCGTCTGGACGCCGAGCATTGCGTGCGTTTGAAATATAACATCTGTGTTGACAACTTAGCCCTCACTTTGTGTAACGGATTATTGTTGGCGTTGAGAAGAAAACAATTTATTAGCCCCTTCACTTTTAAAAGATTCTATCACGGTTTTTAATTCGGTGGTGTCTCCAGCTAAAATTGCGTTTGTGATGTGGGATTGAAATTCATGACGTACAAACACTTACGGTGGTTTAAATAATATTAGCTAACCTACCATCGATATTTACGCCGAAAGGCGTTCCTTAGGTTGAACACGAGGGGCTCGCGCATGTCGAGGCGGATGAGCGAGATCTGTCCTTGCACGGGGCAGCGTTGATTACGGACGCAATCCAACCCTCCATGCGAAAACCCTGACAGTGGCGGGATTTCCAGTGTATCGATAATGGATCGAGGTTCTAGTTGATCGTAGCAGGGGTTGAGGACATGAATTCGCTGAATAGAGAGTTTGTACCAAATGAGCCGAGGGGATTGCATAGGGCCTGTCGGAGAACCGAGATTGCACAAAAGGCTTGTTGAGATCTAGCTAGAGGTCATGCTCAGGGACCGAGCAAGAACTTCGAGCCTTTCAAAAACTAGGAGGATGACCTAACATTCATCAAGCGGGCAATGATCCGATGCAAAGATTAGTGTTGAATCTTAGATCTGACCTTTGTACTGTTCAACAGAAAATATTTTTGCGGTACAAATCTTCACAAAAGTTGCGATGTAATGCCCTCATGGATGTTGTTTTGACATAAAATAGGGTTTTAGGCACGTCAGATCCTTTTGTGAATTTTGGAAGAAAAGGGGGTTTGCCTCCTGGTTTCAACGCCCAGAAGAAAGGATGTTCGTAGGGTTCGAGACCCACTGCAAGCTCTCAGATTTGCTCAGTGGAGAGGACGACGGCACCCATGAAATGAGCACAGCTGATCTTTTATCTCGGTGGGTAAGAAATTACAAGGTCCCTCTGTCGCCGGTTTTAGGTTGGATTCGAGGTATATCTGCTGGGAGGGCAAGAGCGGGAAAATGGGAATTATCTGTGGAAATGCCTCCTCAGAACGCATAACATCTATTTGTGTGCTCTCCAGGTGTTTCCAAAAGTTTATAATAATTCCTTGGGCTCCATTCAAAGCGGAGACATGCAAGATTTGTTCAAAAAGAAATTGATGGGCAAGAAGAGGTGCGGGAACGTCAGTGGAATGAATAGAGGAAAGCCCTAATATCTTTTTCCCTCTCACGCCCTGGCGTAGTTTCTCTTTGAGAAGCATGAGGCAGAGGAAAGAGTTGAAGTGGTAGAAGAAAATGTATGCGGATTCCCATCTTTGAGGCCAGGTTCAGATGGTAGCTTTCCACTTCAAGAGATTTTATCCAGATGATGCCCTCTACATAACCTCAGATACGAAAACAACGATCACGTAATAACTTGAGATGGAAAGCTATTTTTTCTATCTCATCACTCTCTTGACTTTCATGGTGTCAATGCGGGAAGAGGAAACCCACTAAATGCATTCATATTCATTTTTGCAGGATAAAATGTTCGTGGGAGATGAAGAAATTGTGGAAATGTGATCCAGAGAAAAGATTTTGGTAAAATTGAGAAAAGGAATGAGGTGGCTCCATCCTGACTGCATACATGACAACAACATGATTTTTGTCTTGGCTTCCTTCGCTCCATCAAAAGCCATGCACTGACTCAAATAATTGGTAATGGATTTTATTGCTTGAATCTATTTTATACTAATTCTCTAAACATATGAATAATTAACGGGAATCTCCCTTGCGAAAAAAGAGTCACTTTCTTACTTATTTATTGTATACATCATACATATTTTCATTTTAGAGCATCGTCTTCTTCTTTCAAGAATTGTTATTTCAAAGGAACCATTTGAAGTAAATTCTCACAAAAACAGCTAAGTCGTGCGATGTTTTCTTATAGTTTATAAACTAGCTATTGTGGGTTTTGGAAGAAACAGATTATGATCCCCTCCTCTGTTTCATCATGTCTACTACCACGAGAAAAACCATCATCTATTTGCTTTATGTTTTACATTTACATGGATCTGCGAGTTTTTATTTTCTAGCCATCATAATATGAATAGGAATCAAAATACATTATTTTTTAAACTCTCCAAATGTATTAGAATCACCCTTAACACACACAATATTTAACAGGGTAAATAAAAGTTGTTGTTTTGAAGTTTCAATGATTTTGTTTTGGTGTAGGGTATGTTTTGATAAGACACAGAGTTTCAGCTTGGAAACTACAGAAGGAGAAAAAAATGTTGAACATGCTTGTGTAATGTTGGGAGTTTTGAAGGTTTTAGTGGATATTTTAGTCTCAGATATGAGAAATGCAACCGATACAAACCAAGAAGTAGCTAAAAGTGAATTTATATCCTTGCTTGAGCTTTAAGATTCTCTAGAGCAGTCTTCTTGTAGAAAGCAAGGAAATGCAACTCGAAAAGTCCCTATGAAGGCTCATTCAAAGCACAAAGGACAAATGCAGGAAGCTAGGAAACAATCCAATCTCAACTTGAGGCATAGTTCTCCTCAAGATAGAGTCCCATTTTTATGACCTCAAACATTTCTCACCTCTCTTAGAGGCGGTGAAGTTAATGAGTACGACTATCTCTTGCAGTTCGTGACTTCCGAACATTGAAGCGAGGCACAACTTGAAGCAAATTACTAATCACTTATAACTCGTGCCGTTTTCTATTAAAAACATGTCTTCGTAATCTCAAGGTAATATTGATTGAGTCATTTGAGCAATGTGAATATCAAATTCTGTTTAAGGCCCTTGTCAGTGAGTGATATAAAAGTCTTGGGTGGTTCTGTTGCAAATAATTTGTTTATTAAAATCAACTTTGAGCTGAACTTGACCCATCATAAACCAAGGAACAAGGAAAGAAAGGGAAAAAAACATCGATGAAGCGAGGAGGGTGATCCATGGCAACGATTCTTTGTATGGATATCTTTATGTAAGTTGAGTTTTACAAAATATAGTGTGGTGATATACGTAAGGAAATGTTATGCATGCAGCGGCGGGAAGATTCTGTATGTGAGAAGGATATTGAAATGGGGAATGTTTATGCTATTGAAATCGAAAGTCTAGAGGCTAGGCTGGTATACCTATTTTTGTTGAAGAAGATTCGTCCACTTCTAGTTCAGTTTCTTTCCCTGTCACACTTCAGAGAGTTTGAGGTAACATCTGGATTCTGCACTTTAGTATAGTTGTACTAGTGCTTGAAATGGACATGCTTTGTGTGTCTTCTGCAAAATTACTAGTAATACTTCTTGAACCATGTCTAAAGCAACTTTGCATGTTTTTGTTTGGTATTCTAATGTTAAGCTGCACATTCGATGCATTCACAAGAACAACACTGGCATTATGATGTTCAAGTGTTTTACATGTATTGTTTGTTTCCTTGCACCCATATCTTTCTTGTAACTTACATATTATATGACACTAGATTCTTGAAACAACATAACAATAGTGCCATTCATGCTAAATTCCTCTTCTCGAGGTTTGAACTTTGTAACATAATAAATTATTAGAAAACCATGGTGAATCACCATAATCAGGGTTCAGTATTTACTGAATAAATTAATATAGGATGACTACGGTCATTCTTATGCCATCAGACATGCCCTTTTAAATTCTATATAGCATGTAATGTAGTTATGTAGTTGTTCGGTTGGTAATTGTTCAACCAACATGTAGCTACCTATCTCATAATAAATACACCCTACCTGAATCATTTGAACAGTGCAGTTTGCCTTCTCTAAATTCTTTCTTCTCTTTACATATGCTAACAACTTGAAAAGTTCTAAGGCCTTTTCAACAGACCCAGTTTTTTGCATTTCATACAATCATGGCAGTCCATGAGACCACACATATTTTAGGCATTTTGTCGAATAATTCACATGCATTGGGTATGCCTCCACATTTGGCATACATGTTTACCCAGGCACCTGCCAACACATATACTCTCTAAAAAGAACCAGGGTTGTTAATAATTATTAAAGATTTTAATCCTTCACTTTTACTTGCCTTTATATTTGCTTAGACCTTTTATGGCTGTACTCAGAAAGCAATTTCCTGTTGTTTTTTTTGTTTTTTGGTTTTTGTTTTTGTTTAGTTTATAAAAGACAGGTTGGTATGACACTAAAACCTGAAGAAGCCGCAAAAAGCATTCCATTTCTGCCATATTTAAGTGCTGCCATACTGGTGCTGGTTCTTGAGGGGGGGAGGAAAATGCCTTGTTCTAAGTCTCCCATTTTGACAGAGGCTGAGAGGATGTTGACAACGGTTGTGGGCTTTGGCTTTACACAGGCTGATTGCATTTTCCTGAAAAGTCTCAAGGCCTTTTCAATAGACCCCTATTTTTTGCATATCCCAAAATCTTTGCAATCGATGAGACCACATATCTTTTAGGAATTTTTCCAGAGCGGTTCATGTGCGTTCTATATGCCTCTACATTTTGCATTCATGTTTACTTGGGCACCTTTGACACATCTAAAAAAATGCTAAAACGAAGGTGGTAACCTCTTGAGAGTGATTACCACCACGTCTTCTTCCATTTTCCAATGAGTAGCATTTAATTGTTCTTTACTACCCTTGAACTTTACTAAATGGTCTTGTAAAGATTTATTTTTATCCATTTTGATTGAAAACAATACATTCTTAAGGAAGAAGGCTCTTCTTTTTTATTTAACTCCTTTAATCGCTTCCAAATAGTTGAAGGATCTTCACTAGCCTGCACTTTTGGTAGTATTTCATTAGTCAAAAAGTGTTCTATTAGCATCACCGCTTCTCTTTTCCACCCCCAAAACTTTGTTTGATCATGTATTTCTATCGCTTGTCTTGTTTCACTCCCTAACACAATTTGATCCAAATACCTCTACTCAAAAATATGACATTTGTCATTTATATATAATTCCTCCTAGAAAACATTTGGTTACCTTCAACATTATATTAATAAACCAACAATTTTTTGGAAAAAAATTTCAACCTCTTTCGTTGTTGATTTAAAAAAAAATTTTTCTTTGAAATAGAGACAGTCAAAAAAATATGTATAATTTGGGATCCTTTGAGGCTTTGCTCATGGTACCTTGTGAGAGTAAAGGCTCGGTACCGATTGTATAATTTGGGATCTGTATAATTGATTGAATCTTCGTTTGGTATTGGGAATGCTCTTGACAAGTTCCCCTTGTGAATCCAAGGGATAACCTTTGCAAGCATAATCAGACCGATTTCCATGGATGCTAAATTTTACAAGGTTGAGTGCATTTTCAGATAGATGTGCTTCCACATGGTTAGTTTCCTTTGTTATTGCAGAAGTTATTAGCAAATTCTTGGTTGGCTTTGTAGATTTTCGTTTGGCTGTTTGCTTCTATTTAGAATAAAGGATATCACCTAATTTATCCCCATCCATACTATGAGAACTTAGGAAATGCCCTTTATAATCTTTTGGAATAACACATGCCTTCTTGTTGAGATATAATTGAGCATTTCTGATGCGAAACCCCTCTGTTACCTTTATGGGTTCATAGACAAGTCTCCTGTTTTGTAGATAATGAAAAGTTTTTTTGTTTCCCAGTCAAAACTTTGCATACATGAACTATTACCGACATCACCCAAATTATTCTTTGAATTATTTTGTGGGGTATTATCTCCTACTGTTTGAGCCACAAATTCAAACCCAGAGATAACATGTTCAGCATGCTGGTCAGAAATGCCTATCTATGCCAGAGAGTGCTTTTTCTGAAGGGAATGAGAGAAACTGGATTTCGTTATTGCATGGATGCCATTTGATTGCTCAAGTTCCCATGCTTTCCTAGGATTTATAGATGTAGCTTTTTTGTGTACAATATTCTCATTGGACAAGTTTAGCAAATTAAGATCTTTTGGTTTGATTGTTTCTTCCACCTGTAATATCATTCTGTCAGTATTATATGCCATGTGACATCTCTATTCATTATCATCTAAAAGATTGGACTTGTCATGGTGTGAGTAAGGTAAGTCACTCCTTAAAGGAACGATATCTCTAATCACATTTGAGTGGGAAATATCTGTACTAACATTTTCCATTGTGAGGATTTGAATAGGGGTCTCCAATATTCTCTTCTTGAAGCATTCCACTTTCTTTTACTTGTGTGGTACTAATAGAAATGATCCCTTTCTCGGCCCTATCCTCTTTAGGAACCATCATCGTAGAAAACCACCAATTACTTTGTGGTAGATACTGAATTTTTTCCCTATCTGTTACTACAAAGCTGAGGCTATCTCAATAAAAATTGAAGGATAACACTTCAATGATTCTGATGATTTTTTTATAACTTGTGTTTTTTTATGGGAGGTTGGAAAGCACATGAAAATCAATCTGATATACATAATTGAATAGTTGCAAGTACGGTAGTTGCAGAATGCAATGAAAAAATATTTAGGATTATGTACTGATAAACTTACATTTGTGCGGAAGACAAGTTCTAAAAAAAAACTCTAAACCAGACTGTGTTTGAAAAATGAGCCAGCAGCTAAACATCGACCACACATTTTAGAGTAACATTTTCTCCATCACCTCATGATCAAATGACTCACTCAATCGTTGGAATTTAAAGAGCACTGATTCACCATATGTTTTTATCAGTGGCTGACATCCTCATCCATAACCAGGACAATGTTTAATACTATAAAGCTTACAAGCTAACCCAATCCATGTGATTTTAGGGTCTCCAAAAAATTTCAATCTTCCCACTGTCATCTTCTTTGTTTTTATTTTTTAGCAATTCTATATTCTCAGTTCAATGGCAGACCTTGTGGATAGATGTGATGGACTCAATGCAACCCAGACTATGGCAAAAAAACTACAAAAACACAAACTCAATCCAAACCTATCACTTGGGAAGAAACAGAACAAAAACCAACTTGCATTTCCTTGGTCCGTAGAAAAGGTCATCATCTTTTTTGTCATACAAAAGCCTAGTTCAACATCTTACTTTTCAGTACGAAAAGTCCATTGAAATCTGGGTGTTAGGCATAACCAAAAAGCAGAAGGGTAAGCTGAGACTAATGGGAAAATTAAACTAAACTATGGGAAATACCATTCAGAATACCGGTATTTGCCATATAGATAGGTGTGTCAATGTAATTGGGTTTCTACTGCTCCTAAGCTTGGTGCCTATCATGACTGTATCTCAGTGGTCGTTGCTGAAACTACAAATCAAATACTATTCAAATACAATAGACGTGACTGTATTGGGAAATCTACTGAATTTAGGAATAAAACCAATAGAATTGAAGATGTGTAATTGGAGTATTTGCAAGTTTTTTACGAAGCCTGATAAGGAAAAGACATTAAGTTTCATGTGTAGTTAACTGTAGAACAAATTTAGCTACCTAGGTTGATACCTTTACCCAATTATTAATCAAAAAATTAATAAACTATGAAAGGAACCATTCCTCGTGAGAATATCCTGAATATAGACAGAGCAACTGAAATCATAAAAAGCGAGCAATATTTACAAATTCTGTTAAGGCCAAGCCTAAAATATGTTCCTTGTTGCTATTTTGTCAAACAATTGGTGACCCATCAGTGAAAAACAAATGGCAAAAAAGATTTTGGCCTCCCCGTATCAAAATGGGGCGCTACATTCAAGGGATGAAGCCTACCCAATTTAGCAGTGACATAATTGCCCTTTTATTGACCAAGGATTTGGGTGTTAGGAAAATTGAAGGGCTGATAGAGATTATTTGAAATGGCGATGGCAGAAGTATAATGTATTTCAGCATGGAATTTATATTCAAAAGAAGAGTCAATGTTTAAAAATGGTGTTTGATGCCGTTGAATTTGTAATATATATTGGAAAATAAGATGAAGCATTTAGAGAATTATTTCTTCCTCACCTTAACATTTGTTTACCAATGAGGTCCTGGTTAATTGTTGAGTTCAAAACAGGTAATGACTTTATATCCCAGTTTAAGCCTATTTCACCCAAATGACAAATCTGTTTCGCTGAATAGATACCCTCAATGTTGTTTACAATTGAAAGAAGAATGAAATGCCTATGAATGGGTGTAAAAGTCTGACTTGGTAACAAATTTTGGCAAATAAATTCATCCATAGAAATTGAAAGGGGTTATGTAGAATTAGGTACAAGAGACGGCAGAAGGTAGCATTATAATTATCAATGGCTTGTATATGGTATTTCATTCTGCGATGCCCTTCGAGGGGACAGAAATGCCATTTTCCCAGACAAATTAAACAATCTGTAAAGTGGTGGAATGGAATATGGTTGCAATCAATAAAAACAGTAATTTCCAAGAAGTGAAAACAATAATTGTGTTCTTTATTGGTATTCTGTCAAACAGTTAAGGGCCCATCATAAGGGGGTCAAATCCACGAGGACCAGGGCACGAATGGCAGGAGCAACATGTGCTCACTAGGATGCGCTGTTTATGGGCTCTGCTGTTGAGGGACTGGCACATTTACGATCTGACTGCTTGGGGCAATGGCTGCCTCGGAATGGGGTTTGTTTCTAGGGCTTCTTTTATGTTTTTGAAAATGAAGTTGATATTGTTTATTAAAAGCTTTCCAATGACACAGTGTCTTTGGGCTTATAGAGCTAAGTAGATAATGTCGAACCGATTCTTTGCACTGACCGGCTCATGGCGAATGCCCATAAAATTAAACCTAGCGTTGAAATCTCGGCTTTGAAAGGAGAAAATTTCTCAATGTACAGAAGCGGAGACTCGGGAGAGGATAGAAAGAGTTGGCTGCCATGGACAGGACAAATGTTTTTATTTTTTTGGGAAGTTGATGAGGAGGGTCGCGACATTGACATTGGCGAGTCCTTATTGACAATGGTCATGGATTCAAGAACTCATCGGTGCCATGAGTTCAAAGTATGCATGCGGAGTGTGCTCGAGAACTTCCGATGTTTGAACCCTCCTCAAGAAATTGCTGCTGCAAATCACTTTGGGCTGTATTCTTGTTTTTTCATCCAAGTGGTCAGTGCTACACTCTGAGCTTCAGTTATAGCAATTAAGTTTGATTTTGGTCAGTTGTTAATTTCTGTAGGCGATGGTGAAGAAATTACCAAGGCTCAGTGTCTGAAGTGGCGCGTTTTCCACAGCTTAATCAATGGTTTCATTACCAAACTATGAAGCAAATGTCTAACACTCAGAGTCTGTATTATCCTAGAAAGTCTGTGGTTTATAGGCAATCTTATTTTATCAAAGCACTTAAAGTTTTCAAAAGTATCTTTTCTTTTATTGCCGCTTGCAGATACCATTAGGACATGGTTAAAGCAGTCAGTTTTAACTTTCAAGCTGGTCTTCTACAATAGATCTGCAAACAATTTTTTTTATTTACCTATAAAATAAAATAATGCATACTCTTCTATCTAAAATGTTCTTGACCAATTGGATTGAAGTTTTCCATGTAACTTTCAACGAGAATTTGGGAAGTAAGGGAAATGCGCATTTTAACATAACCATTTACTTTCAAGATATCATCTAAATCTGAAAACGTAAATTTTACTTGTATTAGTTCTTCTTCCCCAGTGACCTGCATGGTTTGACATGTGTTTAAGACACCCAGATGTTAGAAATAGAAAATAGACAGTCAAAAAGTTTGTAAGTGTGAAAATTTTCAAACGTACATGTGAGAACTATACAAACAAACCTTCGTATCATCTGGAATCGCACTAGAACTATACAAACAAGTAGGCAATCGGCTGTTATTGCCAAGCATCCACTCCCTAAGCTCTGCACTGCGCAAATATGGCATGTCTGGAAGTAGAAGTCTCTGAAACGCAAATGGAATAGGGAATGATTGGTAAAAGCCCAATTTCCAATAACGCCAAGTGTTCAGTGTTATCAAGGCACCCACCATTGGGACATTTGCTTTTATAAGATGTGATCGATTCGATATCTTGGCTTTATCGGTCCATAACTCACGATGATGCGACATGATAAGCCTTGTGAAT
This sequence comes from Taxus wallichiana var. yunnanensis, assembly GCA_018340775.1. NCBI lineage: Eukaryota > Viridiplantae > Streptophyta > Pinopsida > Cupressales > Taxaceae > Taxus > Taxus wallichiana. Next base: position 639,978,201 of record CM031241.1, on the reverse strand, counting down.
CTGCAATTTGCTTGGTGGTAGCTGCGAAATGAATTTGAAGCCCACAGTGATTGCCTCTTTTGTTCTTTATCTCGAAAATTATCTGTGGGTCTTGATTACCATGATTATTTAGCTGTTTATAATCCCTGAGCTAAACCATCCACTTCGGTATTCTTTGTGCTTCTTCAATTGCTCCACAAATTGTGTAGGATTTATTTGTAATCTCTAGCATCTTTGTCATGGACAATCCTCATTATTGCACTTACCACGATGCTCAAACTTACAAAGTGGCGAGAAGGGATTAATGACATATTTGCGAGATAATTGATTTGTCGGGTATTATGTCTGCAGTAATAAGATTGTTGTAGATACTGTATGACTTAAACATATCTAAAGGACTCTCATAAAGGAGAAACTTTGGAACATATTCAGGCAAATCCTGAACCACAAGTTGTGTCTTCTTTCCACAAGAACTTCTGAAGAATCCAGAGCTACTTGAGAGAATTTCCTTTGCATAGCTAAATACGACCTTTAATTCAGAAGAAGCCATCCAAAAGTCACTCTCTGGTGGTTGACTGCTAGCATCTTCATAATATTTTCTGTTCACTACTTGAATATTTCTGTGGGTAAAATTTTCTCCAAGGGTCTTTTGAGCAGCATAACCACAGACAATTTGTTGCACAGGGTCTTGATTTTCCATATAAGCCGCATCGGATGCTGCAGATCTACCTACAATTGAATACTTAAAATCTGTCAATAAATTTCCAGAAAGTATATGTTTGTGATAAAAAAATACTACAAAAATCGTTTTGGTGCTCTTTTTATTCTTCTCAGAAAACAATATTCTCCACAAACATTATTCCGTAAATGTCACTCTATTTGTCCATTTAGAGTCTTATCAAGTTAGATGTCCATCTGAAACATGATTTGCATGTTTTTAGTTTATTTACATTTTATGTATTCAACACTTATCATACCATTGAAATCCGCAAGCATTTTCAAATCGGCGTGACTTATCTTGTTCCACGATCTGAGTATCACTGAATTTCTGAAGTTGCATGTTCCTTAATTGAGTTCTTCCATCTGCTGCGGTAGTTTCTTTTACTGCATGTATGACCGCAACCTTCATCAAATATCTTTGCTGCCCGAGAAAGACACTGTCCTCGTTGCTTTCTTCAAAATTAACCTTTTCACACTTCAAATTGGAAAAATTTGTAGCAAATCTCTTATTTATGGTCTTCTCAGACACTATATCGCTAGCAAGAGAGTTCTCGCTATGGCATGTATCGAGCACTACTACCATGCACAACATTATCAGTCAGGTGTCGAACAGTAATTGTCTTATTTATGGTCTTCTCATACCCTATTCCAAAATCACCACTTTGGCATAGGCTGTCGTGATGTTGGCAAAGGTGGTGGAATTTTTCTATAAGTCTGCCAATTGTATTTGCTTGAAAGTTTCTAAATCCTTTTCAACAAATCCATTTTGTGCATAGCCTGAAATTAATGTTGTCCTCGCAAACACGTTTCTTCGAGACATTCTCTCAAACAGTTCATTTGTCTCGTCTATTCTTCCACATTTTTGCATGCATGTCTACAAGGGTTGTTGCAACTACAACATCTGAATGGAGCTGCAAATTTTGTTTTTATTTTGTTATGATCAATCAAAGATGTTTTTGGAAGAACAGTTGGGTGGATTTTATCATCTCTGCTTTGAAATCTTGAGCCGACTCTTCTTTTACGGAAGCAAGGAGTCTTATATCAACTTCTTGTTCCAACATTGATGGTTCTAGCTTTGCTTTAGAAAATCTATAGTAATTATGGAGTACATGCTCATATAGCTGGGAATTTCGGTTTGAGTTTTCCCTATATTCTTTGGATAGTTACGATTAATTTGTATCTATTTGGCTAGAGCTTCTTTCCTGTCCCCTTGAGATGGTCCTTACTCAAATATGCCCGTAGCATGTTTTCTTTGAGCTATTTGGAGACAATTACTTTGTCATTTTTCATTGGCTTTAGCTTGAAGCAAGTGCTCTTGTACCTACTTATTAACTCGCTGAGCTATTTCCATGAACATGATGGCTTGGACTTGTTCATTGATCATTCTCCTTTCCTGCTCCATCTCTATCATCTTTCCTAGATACACATCAAATGGTGTCCGGGACAGGAATTCCAAAAATGTTTGAAAGTAGATTTGTTCATCCTCCTTTTTAGCTATATGAATGTTGCAGAAATGACAGGCTCTCATTCCAGGTTTTGGGTGTTTTTGATTGTATCCTTTGAGCATATGAACACATGTCTGCTTCACATTTTCATTTTTTTATCTGTTTGTAGATGAAAGGCAGTGCCATGTTTGAATTTAATGTCCATTGTACACCGAAATATATTTCGAAAGCTGCTTTGAAAGCTACTCTTACAGTTAGATATGATTGATTCCAGCCATGCAAAATATACCAAAATATACCCATTTATTTTCAAAGAATAATTTGGTTGCTTTTGGTTTGTTATTTTTGTTGAAGTTATTCAAGCTCTCAGTTGTGTAGTTCAATCGGACTTTTCTCATCTGGCCTCTGAAAGCTTGTGGTCAAGTTATGCTTGGAGGTGACTATACTCTTTGTTATGTGAGCTTGTATCATCGAGAATAGCTTCAAGTATAAGCGCGATGTTATTATGTATTGTCTTTTCAAGTTACCCGTCACATTATGCCAAGGATCAACATAGGCATGCCTTGTTATTAAAGATGGTCTTTCTTATGAAAGGCTGAGGGTTTTTTGTTATATGTTTAATTCAACCTCATTATTTTAATGAGATGTTTGTCAGTTATAAATTTTCAAGTGACAGTTGATAAACGTAAAAAGTCATTATAATTATTGTTTTGATGTAGACTACAGATGAGTTGATTGGTGCTTTTGCAATCAATTAGTTTAAACTCCATTTTAAAGGTAACAAAAAGATGGTGCTTCAAAGTTATTGGGTAACACACTTAACCTTTTTATGCTTGTGGAATGTTGGTGTTTTCTTCTCTTTAAAATAAATAAGAATTGAGATGCACAGAATGGCTAAACAAATGAGATGGTTTTCACAGGATTGACAATGCATTGTATCTGATAGATGTGTGGTTTTTATCTTTGATACCTGAATGAGGAAGTTTCAACGTGTCAAAAGGTAATATTTGGTTCAGCTTCAAGTTTTTTATTTGCATCTTGGCAATGTGATCCCTGTTGTCCTGAGGCTGGCTTGCTTGCTTGCAATAGCTTCTCTCTATCCTTCACAATCTTGTTACATGTATAGTGAGGGGTTAGCTTTCGGTTGGATTTGGTGCATGTCTTGTTTGAATAATTTGTAGTGGTGGTATTTCCCTTTGAATTGACACACCAATGTTGATGTGGTGTTGCTGCTTAAAATCTAAAGCATTTGAGGCTGCTGGAGAATTCTTTCTTCCTGCTAAGTATTCTATCATGGGTGCTCTTGAAAGGTAGGTGTCTTCTCTCTCTTTGAGTCAAACTTCACTGGCACTTTTCCTGTGACCTATGTTTCTACTGTGTTCATCATATTTCTTTGAGTCAATACCAATAACTCTTCTTGTTCCGTTGTAGATGCTCAATATATATTCATTACTTGTAAACACATGTTGTGAGAATTGAATGCCAACCTTTTGGGGGATATACAAGCTTAAGTGTACAAAAAACTTCTTTGGTCTTCCATATGTGTGCACCTTATTCACATGTGTTGTTTGGCTACTTTATGGAGCCCCATTTGCTAAACCACACAACACTTTTTTGCTCAAAATAAATGGCGCGGGTTTCATTTTGGAGACGTTTTATGTTCGATCCTTTCCGATTTTTGCCTCTTAAGAAAAAAAAGGTATGTTATTATATGCCACTTATGAGATAGGGATTTTAACACATTTAATGGTTTCTTAGATTCTATACTTGGATCTATAAATGTAATTGTAATATTGTTGATACAAAGATTTTAATCTATTCTTGCAGGTGATAACATTGGGGTTGATAATAATAATGATATTGGCTTTTGTCACGTTACTTACAGTTAATATTTTCTTGTTGCACGTACAGATCCAAACAGTTATTGGTTGGATTTTCATGCGTGATCCTCTCCATTTTTATGTATGCCTCCCCAATGATTTTTTTGGTAGGTATTTATTCTTATTCTCTTCTTAGTATAGATTGCTATAAAATGTGTACAATGATTCTTTCAAGAAGGTTGGTGATTTCGTTTCTTATTTTAGGTACTTGTTATTAGAACCAAAAGTGTTGATTTTATGCCATTTTTAACATCCTTATTTAACACCCTAAGCACGCTTATGCAGTTTGGATACTTTCTAATCACTAGGGATATCTTTTTAGCGAGTGTGCTTCTATTATTTCTCAATGCCATTTTAATTTATAGACGATATTTTCTCTGAGGACTATTAGCAAAGAAACAAAAAATTTGCTTGGATGGAAGTACATATGATCACCTGGATATTTATGTGTTGGGGATGACAAGAAAACATGCATTTTATCATACAGGTATATGAGTGCACAACTTAGCTTATTCATTTTGTGCGAGGTTTTAATTATTGTCTTGGTTTAAATGTAATTTGTGAATACTTTTGGCAGAACTGGAGTAAAATATGTGTTCTAAATATCTCAAAATCCAATGCACCTTTTTTGTTATCGATAATAGAGTATTGTATCAAAGTTGATACAATCAAAGTGAAGAACATGAAGATGACAATTGTCACATAGAGGCTATTGCTCAAAATAAAAGTGAAGAAAAAGAACCTCAAAGTAGAACCAGGGAAGTAGACAGATCGCTTGAAGCTGGTGGTGGAGAGGTGTTCATATTGTATGCAAAGGGTTAACAATAACATTTACGCACTCTTTTCTATTTTATCATTCTATTTAAAGGGTTAACGGCATTTAGACACCCTTTTGTATTTTATTTTATTTGATATTAATAAAATGTTTGTGTACCTATTTGTTGGGCACAAGATTCAAATCAAATTGTTTTTAATTTCTAATATTAATTATAGCATCCTCAGTGCATTACAATCTTGCCATTTCCTATTTACCTTATGTGACCCTTCCTTTCCGCTTCTTCTTCTACAACATGCTCCAGTGTACATCTTTGGTTTGTTATAATATATAATATTATCTTCTGCCCCTCTCTTCGTTGATCTATACATTATCACACTTCGATTGGTTTTTTTCAGCATTAGTTTCTATATTGCTTTCTCTTGCTTCTTTCCTCTCCATTTGTAGCCATTCTTAGGTTTTCATTACAATTTAATTTTCAACTCCCCATTTCCATTGTGTGGCTCGAGCTTGGATCTGTCTCCTTCCTCCATAGTGTTGCGCCAAATTGTCTCTCTGAACCCTTATTGATTTCCAGAAGCAGCATAGTCAACATTCAGGGTTTCATCTGCCATCTAGTTGGAGCTTATGTTTGTCGTGTCTTTATTTGTGGGCATCTAAAGGATCAAATTTTAGATTCTGCAGAAAAGTAATCAGTTTTGGTTTAGTGCTACAAAAATGTTGATAATTGTTGAATATGAGTATGGTGCAGAATTTTAAACTTTGTTTTTAGCCTTTTTCTCTGTTTGTATTACTTCCGACTCCATTTCCTCTTCCTCTTGCACCCAAAATTATGCAAGGGTTTCATTTGTAATGTAAATAACACTCTGTATCATTTAAAGTTATTTTACCTTTTTCACGGTTTTACATGTACATATAGAATGCGAACCCAGACCAATCCAAAGAGGAGGGTTTGTGTTGGTGTGGTGAATGTTGAAGGAGAAGCAAAAACAACCACACATAACCCACAACCAAAATAAAACACAACAAACATTGTAGGCATTACTATTTAAAAACAAGAGAAATTTTGGCATGATACACTACTAGAAGTATGATCATTTATCCACATGGTTATCCACAAAATATTAGTTTTGTGGATGAAATGTGAATTATCAACATAATATATATTTTTATATAAATATAATGTAGATATTCCACAATTATAAAAGTCAAATTTAAAATTGTGGAATATCTATATTCTTAAAACCTTTTTGTAGATAAATCACATTTTCTAATCATGGTTTAAAGAAAACAAACTATTGAAATTACAATTATGAATAGTGTACAAAACTTAGATATATTATAGCATAGTTTAAAATTTCTACTCTATTTAAAGGTTTAAACAAAAAAATCATTACTATATAACATTGAAATTTTTAATTTTTGTTAAATGTAAAAAATATATACTTGAACAATTCAAAAACTTATATCTAGTTGTTGATAATCAACATTATAAAATGAATATATTGGGAATGAAAAAACTAAAAACATGAGTATCATAAAAATCCACAACACTATATATTAAACATTTTTATTTTAAATAAACTGATTTGTGAGCATTTACAAAAAATATTAAAATATTATTTATTGATTGTTTTTTATATTAATTAAATTCATATTAGTGTTCGTTTCAAATATTTTAAGGGTTTCATATTTTTTTCACATTTCTATGAAATTGAAAATAAATTTGATGATTATTTACACCACCTAAAATTAACTTGTGGATAAAAAAAACTCATTTTAGAGTGGACAACCAATAAATTATAAGATTATATTATAATAAATTATAATATATATACAATAAAAATTTAAATTTATTCTTTATATTGGTAATCTAGAGAGATTGGTGAATACCCAACAATGTAAACATCAAAGAAAGAATATCTAATATAAGACAAGTTTCACTCATAATTATATAATATACAATATTATGGATAATTTAGACTTCAAAATTAGTTGTTTCTGATTGATATAGATGTAGTATTATAAAAATAATAAATGCAATTTTAATTATAATTTTATTATTTTTAGAAATAAATCATTTAGTTAAGAATTTCTCCATCATTTATAATATTTAATAAAAAATGATAACTAATATTTATAGTATTATAAAAATAATAAATGCAATTTTAATCATAATTTTATTATTTTTTAGAAATAAATCATTTAGTTAAGAATTTCTCCATCATTTATAATATTTAATAAAAAATGATAACTAATATTTATCACATGTAAAAAATAAATATTGATAACATATAAATTTACAATACATTGTTTATACGAATCATAGATCTTTTATAAAATGTAATATGACAATATAAATAATTCATATAATTAAAAATATGTTTTTGTCCTACTATTTATTTATATATGAAGAAAAATATGTATTTAATATTCTTCATTTAATCGAGTTAATTTTTTTATATAAATAAATAAAGATAATATTCTATTAGTTTATTTTTTTAATATGAAATGGATATTCAACAAAATTATATTCTCTTATTTACTTTATCCACAATTATTTGAAATTATTTATAATAATAAATATAGAAATATCTAAAATTTTGGGAGCAAAATTAAAAACTATTAGAAAATTCCACAATCTACGGAAAATATTGAGAAATGAAAACTAACCATAAAAATCTCGCACTTTAGTTTGAGTGTGGTTATTTCTAAACGAAAAAATATTATAAAACATGGATACGTTTTTTAAAGCTTGGACGAGAAGTTCTCATTATATAAAGTTTATTCTTCTTGGTAGTTTACCGAACTTTAATCTTGCATTTAAGGCAGAAATCATGCCTTTGATTTAGGCATAAATTTATACGCATAAACAGATTTTTTCTACATTGAACAATATATTATGGCTGAAATTACGCACAGTATGTTTTAGGATTGAAATCAAATTTTATAAACTTCATTTAGCAGAGAGAGTGCGTGGTGAAATCAATGGAAAGTTTTTTGGAAGATAAAATCTGAAAGGTATTTTTTATACGAACTTTTGCATCATCTTAATTTCTGTATCATTTTTGTTTCTTTAAAATCTGAAATGTAAAATCTGAAAGGTTCATTTCTTCATCATTTTCAAATATCTCTTGGCTAATTTCTGTGTTTTTTATTTTACATTTTGAAATATTTCTTGCTTGTGCAGGTTAGAAACCAACCTAAGATTTCAATATTTATTTTGGATATCAAGTTGGAAACTAAAATAAGACGTCGCTTCATAAACAAATGATCCAAAGATAGAATGATTAGTTTTTTAAAATGACTAGTATCGATATTTTATTGTAAATATTTTTTTGAAATAAAAATATATTTATGACAATAAAAACTCGTGCAAAAATAGCTTGCATGGAGAGATTTAAGATGTTACTAGTCAAATTCAATGGATCTGAAATTAGTCATGGATTTTGAAACTCAATACCCATATCACATCTAAATCTAATAAAAAAGATAGATTTGAGAGTTATGGGTATTTGTTGCCCAATAGCATGAAAACATCAAGTTGTCCACTATTGATTCACAAATAGAGGAAAGGAAACAGTTTTTATAAATGTATGATTTAAATAACATTTTTAAAAGTCATTATCTACTAAGGTAAATGCATAACAGAATCGAGAAAATAAGTTTTTAATTTTTAATTCTTTAATATTATTTACGTTAAGTTCCATTTTGATAAAATGGTTTCTACCAAAGAAACAAAATTTTTAAGTGAATGAGGATTTTAATCTGAGTTTTGATAACTTAATGTTTCATATAAAACATAATTTCTCAAATACTCCCTTGGTCTCTTAAGCATGGAAAAATTGGCAGAGTTTATTTAATTCTATTACATGTTTATGTGATATTATTAATAAGGTGGTTGTTTTATGTCTACTAAAGTTATTGCTCTTTATATTTAATTATATATAACGTTTTTTGAAATATTGAATATGATAATTTTGTTGTAGTTAATGAATTATTATTGTTTATACCCACAAGTTTTGTGGAAACAAAAAATATGGAAACTCATCCAGTTTCACATTTATTCACAATTTTGAAGTCTCCCTTCACAAATAAATTGTGGAAAAAATGTGGATAACTGTCTCAGTGATATTAATATATCATCCATCTCGCACTATCATATTCACACTTAATCCTATTTTCTTATGTGCTCTACAAACACTAAGTAAACATGTCCACACAACCACTAAAGGTTTAATTGTCATTTTGACATGACGCCAAAAGCTTTCTCATGATAACTAGCACGACCATGGTGGTCTATCATGCACAAATAATGATCAATTGTGGGCTTAATGTAATAAGAGCCACTCATGGCATTGAAATATTTGATCCTCATCCACCAAATTTGCATGGCTGCATGCTAATAAAACACTAACAAAACTTACATTGACACGGTAAATTCCAAAGTGCTTCATTGCTTCAAAGAGATTGAAAACATCCTTGAAAAAGCCATTTTGTGCATATCCTGCAATCGTTGTTGTCCATGGGAACACAATTTTCTGAGGCATTTTGTCAAACAATTCACGTACCTTGTGTATGCTTTCGACATTTTGCATACATGTCTACCAGAGCACTTACAACTACAACATCACATAACTAATGACTTTCAATTATGCTTAGATGGATGCCCAATATCTTAGAAACCCAAAAAAATTAATCAATATTTGAAAATTGTTCTTTTGCAACATACTCTAGTTGATCAGAGGAAACAAAGTCATGAACCTATAATGGTTTTTTTAATAAAAAGCTCATATCCTAAAACGTGCAACATATTTTCTTGGAGTTTTTCTAATAATGTTTTTGTTTTGGACTGTCAAGATAAGTTGTTATTTCTCCAATGTTATATATATTTTTTATAGTTTTTGAGGTGAAGAGTTCCTGATCCGACTTTAGACCGTCACCTGTTGGAAAAATTCCTGGTTGGAGTAATTTATCTAAAAAATCAACAAATAAGTTCAAGGAAACTTGGAGATGAATGTAATTGTTATAACATATTCACAAAGATATAAAAGTGGTATCCACTCAAGAAAATAAAACATCTTGTTTGAGGTGAATTTTGGTTAGTCAATAATATGATAAACACCAAAAACTTGGAAGACAATAGGTTTAAAGATACTTGTGCCGACAATGCAATGTTGAGATGAATAGATACACAAATTATGTGAGAGACTCCTTCTACTTAGCAAGAGAACCTACATGCAAAGTCAACTAAACAAGATGGATATTAGATAAAGATTGAGCGATTTGTTTTGCAAAGGTCGGCCTTAGGAACCAATGGGCTTCCTCGAAGGATGTCAACTTGTGTTTACAATTAAGTTATATGCTAGGAAATAAGGTAATGATAATATGATTAGAATTGTAAGGGAGGGGAAAATCATGTTCTTCTTGATAGGTGGCTCGGGAAAGGGCTAGAGCGAGCTTGAAGTCCAAGAAGTACTTGAACCAAGCTTGTTCTGTTGTGTCGTGTATTTCACGTATCACTTCAAGTTTATCCTTGTTATATTCGATTCTAGACGTGAGGGAAATGGCACACAAAGTTGAGTTCATGTGTGATATCAAAATTTTCCCACACGAATGGTTCAGCATAATAAGAAGATGGTAGATGTTGGTTATTGGATGTGAATCACCTGACACTGTCATCTATAGGGAGACATATCTTGAGAACAAACTGATTAGACATAAACAAAAATGATATTGATGAAAAACGTGTAAATGTACTTAAAATGATAAAATAACATTAATAGTTGGCAATTCATACATAATCGTTGGTGATTGTTAATAAAAGATTAATTCCTTAATAGAATGCAAATTTAACCCAAAGTGGTTGATTTAAAGATTGATTCTAATTATAAGTGATGCTCAAAGAATTAGAAATATGGATAAATATGGATAACTTACCTTTTTTGTACAAATGGATTGACAAATATTGAAGGGGTCTTACTGATAGTCGGTACAACTTTTGGTGGCTTTACATGGATCTTTGGGGATTTCAAGTGTTGTTATTGACGTCACCTTGGTCTTGAACGTGACTAAGCTTTGTTATGGGTGATTCAGGATCCTGTTGGAAGATGTTTGGTGATCTATTTGTAATCGTCAGTGATTTTGTTAGAATTGGCAGACTCGAGAAAAGTGGGCAAACCCGGCTGAAGTGGTTTCAACCACTTCCAAATGGGGTTTTTCGGATTTGGGTTTGTTTGTAAAATGGTTGGGAGGTTTTTGGGAGGTTAGGAGGTTGAGTGATGAGGGTAAAAATGGGTTAGATTGGATTAAGGGTGGTTAGGGAGGTTTAGGATGGGTAAATAAGTTTTAGGGTAAAACATGATTTTGGGGAGGAGAAATGCTTTAGTGAGATAGGTTTTAGGATTTTTGAATGAGAGTGTGAGGGGTGTAGTTAGGAAAATGGTGTCTACACATATCTAGTGAATGTTATTTGTATAATGAATATGAACTATGAAGTTTGGAAATTTTACACGTGAATTATGGAAATAATCCTATTGGAAGAATACATATAGAACATAACTATAGCTCATATAAATCGGGAAAGTTTGATGCCAAATGATATCTGCTATTAAAATTCTCTATAGCATATTCATGTAATTATGGTTATTTTTAAAACCGCAATCAGAAGTAGCTCAACACAAACTCTATTTTTATAATGACTTTTCTCTTCTACGAATTACTTTAGAAGGATGAGAACTATCATAAGCAACAAATAGTCACGTAGAAAAAACCACTAAGATTGATTTCTAATTCAACAGGTCCATTGAGGCACAATGCACAAAAATTCATCTAAGACCTACTTGGTTTTTATATCGAAGACAAAGGTAAGAAGGAAAAATTGAATTATATAAGTATTCATTTTATGAAAGGATACAAATTCTTCTTAAGAATGTGTGATGCAAGCTTCTAAGTAGAAAGAAAGCGTTGATTTAGCAGTGAAGGAAGTAAACAACACTCATGACAACTACATTTTGAAATTGCTTTTGAAATCTTCAACTACAACATTAGATTTAAATAAAGCTTCGCTTTTCTCCAACAAACCAATTGCTTGAATGACTTGCATTATGCATACCTATGGTGTCGTGATATGAGAGATATAGTGCACCTAAATTATGTCATGAGATGCACTGAAGTTTATTGAAAAACTCTAAATTCTACTAAACTTCATTCTCATCAAACATAGAATCAAACATTATCCATTATTTCTACACAAAATTTTGACTTGATTTTGTGTTATTAAAAATCATATCAATGCTTTATGTCCAATGTAGCAATAATTATATCAAAACGAGCTTACTTGATGTCATTTGATCCAACTATTTTTCTTGTGGAACCTTATACAATTAGAGAAGGCAACAACATAAGAAGATTTACTACTACTAGTATAGGGACTGCTAAGTTTGGCATTGTTGCAAGAAAGAAGCGAGTTGCAGAATGTTGAACATGACATAAATGACAAGACATTCAAAAGTACATAGTATATTGAACATTCAAAATGTTGAACATGACATAAATTATAGTGAATGAAGCATCAACATTCATAAGTACGTAGTATGTTTCACAAGGACTGCTACGTTTGGAATTGTTGCAAGAAAGAAATACTATTTGATATACATATTAGATTTTTACAAAAATAGATCGAGTAGTATCTATTAAACAACAAAATGTTGAAGAGGGAAAGGACTTGATAAGTATACACCTACAGATTTTGAGAGAAACAAAGACTCCATTATACTTACTCCTCATAAATATGATCAATGGGACAGAGTAATTAGTGTTTGTACCCCATTCCTAGTCTCAAGAGATAATCTAGGAACCCTTAATTGAAACAAGTTTTAACAATCATCTAAGACCATGCAATATGTCATTGTTATTTATAAACTAGAAGAACTCTAGAGATTATAGTATCAATAAAAGGGAGAACATAATTACAGGGTGTCTGATGTCCTTAAAAATTTAATACAAGGCACAAAAGACCCCAGTTTTGTAGAGGATAATCTATTCTAAAATAGATAGATTACATCAATCAAGATCCACTTTGATATATAATTTAATTTCTATTTGTAACTGAACTCAAGGTATTCAAGAATTCCCCATTAGTGTTATTTATACATAATCATCACATAGTAGGTCTAATGGTGTATCACTATGTGGTAATGGTCTAATATTGTGGGTGGGTGTGGAGATTGTATGGCCTTGATGGTGATATATAGCCCTGTTCGAGAATTTCTCTCTGATAAAGCTTGAACTTGGGTATCTAACAACAAAGATCCATAGCCCAATAAATAAGTTTTAGGGTATTGACAACCAAGATAACACATATTACACATAATCATAGGAGGAATCACTCCAACCCTGTAGATGATGGAAATTTGCGTGAAAAAGAAAAGTACCTATAATGCACTAAATGAGTTAAGCGAACCACCGGACTAGGAGGTAAGCAAAGGAAAAGCAAAATAAATCCCACAAATGAAATGCAAAGAACATTGAGGGGCCTCTTTATGCCAAAAAATTGTGTATGCCTATGGATCTCAAATAAGGTGCTTGTATTACTATGCAAGGAAAATGACCCTACATCTTCACGTGATGTCCTCCTCCATTATTCCTCTATCCCACATATGTTGCTTCCCCCTACACAACAAACACAAAACAAATAAAAAAATAAAAAATCATAGGTTCCATTCCCGTTTTGTAGGTCATCTTTGCTCGCTTCGTTGCCCTCCTCTCTCTCGAAAAAAATATGGCGATTCAAACTTCGAAATTAAATCTAGTTGTATTTTAGGTCTAAAAAGTCTAAACTCTCGTCAAATTTAAGCTTGTCACGTGAACGATTGGAGGCTCTTTCCCATAAGGGAAACACCTTTTAGCGTAATAAAAGTGGATATTATAATATGATAGTATTATATACTATATAAGATAAGTGATTATGAAACGTAGGTTTCAAATTATATATATGGGTAGTGTTAGGGACATAAGGTTAGGTGTTTAATTATGTCCTATAATATAACATTTATATAAGTGAAATGTTATAATATACATGAATATAAAATATTACGGTTAGGGTTATGTCTAGTTTATGATAGATTGTCATACATATATATAGACATTTAATATACATATAATATATGTTTTTGTATTATATTATATATAAGTTACGTGGTATATAATATATAAATATTATATGTGTGTGTGTGTGTGTGCGCGCGCGTAACATAAATTATAGTGTCATAATGGGAGGAAATGATCATGTGAAAAATATAAACATTGGTTAAAACTATAGTGTTGGTATCACAAGCTAAATTATATCTATAATGTCATTACGGTTATAGTGTATATTCTATAATAGTTGTGAAGCTTAATGAAAGCAGTGAACATATAGTCAAAACATTATTAATTATAATATAATCTTAATAATGCGTATGACAATCATAATATCACATATAATATCATGGCGACTAACACTTCATTATATTCATATAATGTGTAACATGTAATTCAATAGAATCATAACGCTATATTATTAGGCCATATATGATATCGTTGTCATTATATATATTATATTATAATGTAGTTAAACTAATATATATATAAGGAAAAACATAGTAATTATCAATACCACAATTAAGGTGTTGTAGCTTTATAGTATATAATGATATCACTTTATATGATATAGTTTCTAGTATAACAATATTTTAACGTTATAATTTTATAACATTTTATAAAACCATTTTTAAGTAGCCAAGAATGTTATAACAATTAACATGAAAAAAATTCTTAAAATAATTATTAATTTATCATAATATATTAATAGAGAATGATATACTAGGTATATAAATAAAATACAATGCAATATTCTAAAAGGATTATAGCAAACTCGAGGTGCTTAATTCATGTATTCAGTATCGACGTAATGTCTCTTTGGAGACATCTGATAAAATTGGAACGATACAAAGAAGATTAGCATGGCCTCGCTGTGCAAGGATGACACACACAATCGAAGTACAACCCATATAGTGTCACAACGAAGTGGAAAGCAATAAATGAATTGTCCAAGTTGCGCATTGCAAATGAAAAAAAAAAATTGCCTCGTTTTGGGTCGTAAATTTTAGGGCATGACACCCTCGACCCCTTTCTTCATCACCCCTCTTCCCTCTGTAATTTTTCACCTTCGATCCTTTAACTTCTTTAGTGCCTCCTTATTGGTGTCTCAATTACACCACTCGAGTGTGATTTGCTGTTAGTGTATAATTTATATTGCAAGATGATTTTGTGCACTTGCCATTACTTACCATTTGGCATGTTGGTAAAAAAGGAATATCCAAGTTTGAATTTTTTAGGAAGATAATTTGTCTCACTTCCTAATATGGGGATTCACATTATTGAATGACTTAATGGTGATAAAGATGGGGCAAAAATAATTTTAAAAGAGAGTTTAAAATAATATTTACAACTATGGTAAACTTATCCACTCCTTTTATCATGAATAATAATCATAATAATTTGTTTATTAGTCCACAATATCTATCTCAGGAGGTTCACCTTGGTAAGGTGGTATATAATATGTGTGATTATATAGAGGCTATTTTTTTATAGTGTATATTTAGGCTGATATGCATTATAAAGTGGGCTAAGGTCACGTACTGAGACGTAAATCAAAGGGGTGATGTTATATTATGCGAGAGGACAACCATCCACCCCATCTCCATCATTCCTATCGATGTTCTTGTAACATGTTTAGAGGCACTAATGTTTTCACGACTAACATGTTTTCGTCAACTACTTAAATTCCATCTTAACAAAGGATTGATCATGGAGATGATCACAAATCCCTATGTTCCCAACAAATGTTTGAAATGTCACAACTAACAATCATAAGTGTTTCTCGTACATGTTTTCTTTGATTTGTTAATTAAATACTATGAAAAAAACTCTTTTCTGGACAATGAACCCTTGCCCCATGAATAATGGTGATGGGGCAAATGGAACAAGACACCTTGCTTTCTCTAGAAGCCCTTGTCATATTGACCGCCTTAATATTAGAAGTCTGACCGAGGGGGGTGAATCAATTCTTATAAAAAATTCAAATTAAACTTTCAGATCTAAAACTCAAATTTCAATATTCAAACAACCACAATAACCACTTATTCAACTTTTAATGTGTGCATACCATAAACCATCAACAATGCATGAAACTATGAAAACACAAGAACACCATGAGAACACAAGATGTAAGTGGGAAACCCTCAAGGGGAAGAAAACCCACTAAAACACAATATTATATTGATATGTTTCAAATTTAGTTAGGCACCAACTCCACAAGAAGCACCAACCCCTAGTTTAGTAGAGCACCAACCCTACAAGGAGCACCAACCCTTAATTGTGTGAAGCACTAACTCCACAAGTAGGCTACAACCCCCCTAAATGATCAAACACCCACTCAATCACCTTATTATGTGTAGATATCTAATTTTTTTCTGCCACAACTAATGGAGATCCAATATTCATCTTGCTTTCCTTCACTCAAACCCTAGGTGACAAATCTTCACAAAACAAGCTCTTCAATCACTCTAAAAATCATCAAACCCTTGCTCTCATGTTCTCTGATTTTTCTCAACCTATAACACAATTGAATTTTTCTCAAATCATGCTCCAATCCCCTGAGACAACTTCCACCTAGGTCGCTCCACCTTGCACACACTCAACTAGTTCACAAAAGCACCAAAAACATGTTTTTATATGCTTTTCACCTTTCAAAATTAGGCCCAAACTTTTCCATCCATTTGGTTCAACCAATACATCAAGGAAATATTTAAAATTTGAAATATAACAGCTACAAGTGACCCATATATGCCGGCCTAGCTAAAACCATCATTAGAAGTGCCAAAAATGGCCTAAAACCCCATAGGCAATGGGGAAGTCTTAGAAAACGTATTGAAAGTAAAAAAAAAAAGATGCCAAGGGCCACCATTACTTTTTATCAATTATAATTTAAGAGGGCGATGGTCTAAAACGAAAATTTGTTGAAAGAACAACGTATTAATTAGAAAGAATAAAGAATTGTTGCAGGTGGGGCTGGAAATGATCCAGAGCCTGTGCATAAAGAATTGTATACAAGATGAGAGATAATAAATTCCTAGACTAAGGTCTTGCAGGTGCGAGAGGAGGGATCCCACATGGCAGGGAGGAGGAATGTGCGGGCATTGAGGCCGTGGGCGTTGTAGCTGCCCCCCGTCGTTTCATCCACCAACAGCTCCCCGGCATAACCTGGATAAGCCCCCTTTCCAAACATTCCTGGACACGCTGACACCGCCTCCAATGGAGCTTCCTTATCTCCCTGAAAATATCCCGTGTTGAAAGGATTTGTGACAGCTCCAGCGATAACTGTGGCGATGTTGATGATCATCCCGTCGATGCCCACGTCAGCATTGGGTGCGAGCAGAGGAGAGGTCTGAGGACCATAGACAGGCTGATGAAATGGCCACGCGCACTGCCCCGGGCACTGCCTCGCCGAGTTGCCCACCCACGCGTAGGCATATGGAACATTTTTCAGGGTTGCGCTGCCGTGGAATCCACACGAACTCCTGCAGAAGTTCTCCACCATAACCTCCTCAGATGTCAGCACCAAATACAACTCTGCCCCTTTCTTCTTCGTCTCAGGCGGCGGCAGAGCTCCCGATTTCACGGCACTTTCCAGCAGAGCAGCAATGTCGCTCCTTTTCAGAGACTTGCCCAGCGAGTACGTTTCGTCCACCTTCTGTTTCCCCAGCGCTGGATTGGAATTGGAGGGGGCGGAGCCTTTGTAGCCCTCTGTTGTTTTCCACCAGGTGGACACAGAGGAAGAACCCTGCTCGCCCTTTCTCATTCCCAAAGACTGCACGAAATCCACCACGATGGCACGCTGTGCAGGGGTGAATTTGCCGTACCAAAGGAGATGAAGATTGAGGAGGGGCGTCGTGGTGAGAAGAGGGCCATTGTGGTATTTCAGAACCAGAGGTTCTTCTTTCACC
Source organism: Taxus wallichiana var. yunnanensis (assembly GCA_018340775.1). Lineage (NCBI taxonomy): Eukaryota > Viridiplantae > Streptophyta > Pinopsida > Cupressales > Taxaceae > Taxus > Taxus wallichiana. Next base: position 639,960,353 of record CM031241.1, on the reverse strand, counting down.
AGACCCAACAGCTTCCTCCACTGCCCGTACGGACTTGAACTTGCACCGCCATTCACTGCTGACAATGCCACGACCGCCATACATACCGCCCATAATACACCCATCTTAACCAGGCACACAAACAACTACTAAGCCTTGATTTTTTTGGGGAAATATCAAGAGGAGAAGACTACAAAAGATTTTTGGAATTGTTATGTCTCAAGCTTAGACACTGATTGGGTTTTTATAGGTAGAGAGCTTACCGCGAACCAAAACCATTGAATTCTGTGGCCAGCTCAGGCAACTTGCAATTGAGTTTCCTGGCAATTTCCATCGCACGCGATAAGCCTTTAAGGTTTTCGGTTAAAATATTTCCAGCTCGGTCCCGTCTGGACGCCGAGCATTGCGTGCGTTTGAAATATATCGTCTCTGTTGACAACTTAGCACTCACTTTGTGTAACGGATTATTATTGGCGTTGAGAATAAGACAATTTATTAACCCCTTCACTTTTAAAAGATTCTATCACGGTATTTAAGTCGGTAGGGGCTCCAGCTAAAATTGCGTTTGTGATGTGGGTTTGACTTTTAACCATATATTGATGCTCGTTCAAACAGTTATGGTGGCTTAAATGATACTAGCCATTGCACTCGAGCGATGTAATTTGAACACCAAAAGGAATCGTGTGGAGGAATGAGGAGTGGAGGATCTGGACAGGGTTGAAGTAAAAGCTAGCATTTTTTTTTTGGAAAATAAAAAAATAGTAGAAGGATGGGGAGGAAAGGGGGAACAAAGGATGTTTTGAGAAAATGTTAGTGTTTTGAAAAGGAAATGTATTACTTTCGATGCATATACATTATGTTGGAAACTGACTAGTCTCTTTAGAAGAAATGAAAGAAATACATAAATTTTGAAATCTAAGCGAGCGGTGGTTGAGGCAAGGAAAATATTAGTTGTGTTTGAGGGAGTTCAACGGTTGAAAAAGTGTGGTATTCATCTTTTTTTCATTCTTGTAGAAGAGGCTTGCAAAACATTTTTGATTATCTCTCAAAAGAGAAAGGAGGTGAAATGTGTATATGTACAAGGAACAAACTATGGAGATACCAACAAAGGTAAGACCTCGTCTCTCTGTATCACCAATGTCAAAAGAGGTTTTATGTTAAGTAAGACATTTAGAAATGTGGATAGTTAAAGGTCAAGCCATTTTGATTTGAAGTTGTCCACTATTTTTGTTGAAGTTGGTGGGGGAACATGCAATGGGTTGTGTGGGTCCCAACATGGATTGATATATTTGTTGAATTTGATGATAATTATAGCTAGCAAATGTACCCAAAAAATTGTAAAAAAGTCTTATTTAAGTCTAAAGTTTTAGCTTCTCACTGCAAAGCCATAAAATTGTTGAGTAAGGAAAGTCTAATATCAACGAGGGCTATATGTATGCAAACCATTGCACCAAAACCTCAAGGCATTAGTGAAATTTGCACATTAGGATCATAACATCCCACCACGCTTCCTTAGAGCCCGACTCGGTGGGTTTTGCGCCCGCACTCCCTTACGTAGAGCCTCGCTTCCCTTGAATGTTTTGCACGACGTAACCAAGGCGAGTGGGATTCGAACACGGGTGGTCACTCGATACCAAATGTAACGAACCGTTACACCAAAAGCTCAAGGCATTAGTGAAATCCGCACATAAGGATCATAATTTTATAGGTGCATCATGTCGATACTCTATTCACAACCTAAAACATGTATAGATCCTTCCCACATTTTCCTTGCAATGTTGGCATTAATTGGGCATATTTTCAAGAGTGCACCTTCTTATAACAGAGTATGGTAACATTTTCATTGATAAATGTAAATTTTCCCTTTAAGAAAGATCTTGAGGGCATTTTATCAACTCTCACTAAATAGAAATAAAACATTTTTCTTAGTATAGCTATGATTTGTTATACATTATGAAGTGTTGATTAGGCCTTACTCGAACAAGATTTGGAGTGTGTTAAAGAGGATAATACGTGAATATACAATGATGTGTTGATTAGGCCTTGTTATTGAGAATATGCACCTCAAACATAATCATTAAAAATAATACAATGTGAAGTATAATTGCACAAATCGGGTTTCCAGCGCACAAATGACTCATATTATAAGGCTTCCTTATACTTGGTCCTTGTTTTTCTGAATGAGATTACTTTGGGCCCTCTTATGGCCTGAATGCTCTGGTACATGAAACTCATGTTGATGGTCCCTTAAATAAAACATGGGTTTGAACCCTCATAAATCCCCAATATGCAACTCCCCACGACAAATAGTATGCCCTTAAAAATTTAGTCATTTTTATGCCTATACATGAACTGTTAATGGCCAATATTTCTCTTCATGTATATCAAGAGGGAATTCTTACATGGCTTCCACTTCCTTCTCACATACCTACAGAATCTTACATGTTCACCAAGATTTATGCTTGTATTGTTGTTGTTGACTAAGATATGTATAACTATTATATAAATAAACTTGAGTCCGGGGGAGGAATGATCAATTGGCACTTCGTCCCACCTTTGCCAAATATTGGAAAATATATATTTTATACATATAAATTTGTAAGGAAATTTCTAGAAGAGCACCACGTATAATACCTACACCTAGGTATGATCCAAAACTTCTCTTTTCATATTTTGATACACCCAAAAAAAATGAAATTTCTTGACAGTGAATGGTTAAAATGGGAGGCTAAAAAATTTCACAACCTAAAAAGTAGGAATATATAACACCACCAAAGGTCTTTTCCATAAATCATAATCCTAAGGCAAGCGATCCTACGGCTGTGGAGATAGAAATGTCATGGATGTCTTGGATATCGATTATGCGACCACGACTTATCAATGAAATCACCTCTAATGAAGACACTAACAACATATGAACTATCTTTGATGTTTCCCTCATATATACAAGCTTTCTTTAAAGCTGCAATCAGAGATGGAAAATAGTCCATTGTATTGAACACGATTATGCGACGCCCTCTACATGTTATAGAAGACATTGACATTAAAACTAGGGCTAACACTATAAAGAAAGAGGATAGTACATAAATGGATTAAAAGTCCTTACACACCATACCCTTCAGTTCATTTTGTAGCTTCCTCTAAGCCACTCCACTCAACAATTTTTCGGCATGAGCTCAGTGTCGACATTCACCATAACGAGGATGAAAATTAATTGCTGAAAAGTAAACAATTCAAGTTTAAGGCACGCGAAAAGAGATTTCAAATCCACCCCACCACTAACGCGTTGACGGTTTCCTAAGCCTTTGATGCCATTCATAATTTTGTCAACTCTAAGAAGGTATGCAACAATATCCTCATCATCATTCATTTTTAGACTTTCAAACTGATTTCTAAAAGTTTGAAGTTTTGCAATTTTTACCTTTGAGTCACCTTCATAGAGAACTTCAAGCTTGTCCCATGCCTCCTTTGCATTCTTGTAATGCATTATCTTACCCATTTCTGATTCTCCAAGTCCACTTAGAATGACACGAAAACCTTTGAGTTGTTGGTATAATAAACCTTCTCTTTTTCAATCCTTGGAGAAGTGGTAGGAGGATTATAAGCATTTTCAACTACTGCCCAAACATCAAAACCTTGTGCCATGATGAATTTATTCATTATCATTTTCTAGAAGTAATAATTTACTCCATTAAACATAGGCGACTTTCGACCATAGATTATACGCCATTTTGTGCTTCAAGGATCTCCTTTTAAGTTGTCAAACTTCTACAAAAGGACAACATTTGTGATACCGATTGTTAGAAGCATAATGGAATGAGAGGGGTTGAATCGAGTCCTTATACAAATTCCAAATTAAACTTTTATATCTAAAACTCAAATTGTAATATTCAAACATCCACGATAACCACTTATTCAAATTTTAATGTGTGCATACCATAAACGATCTGTAACATTCCCATTTTAAGACACTAGAACAAGGGAAATTTTTTTTTTTTTACTGAGAATGTTTCTGTTTGAATTATGTAATTCATAAGCATACGATCAAGTTTTATTAATTGTTCTTTGTCAATTAATGTAATTGAGCACACAATTACTTTTAAAACCAATGTTCTATGTTCACATATTTATAATATAGAGCACACATTCAATGCCAATCAATCATATAACATATACCGTATCTTCTTTGTAAATGACTCGAAGAACTACCGATCTCCCATTTTATGGCTCGGAGTTTCAACGATCTCTCATTTCATGACTTGGCTACTTACCGATCCTTCATGTTAATCCATGCATTGTATACTAAGTATACTTGGTTCTCTATACCATTTTCAGTTATCGAAGCATTCCATTTAAGAGGCCTATCGAATATCTATTATTGATATTCATCGATATCCCCTTCTTAAACTAGGTGATTAGGACAACGCTTGACCAGCAACTTACGATACTTTGGCCAAAGATTTTCACATGCTTTGCATGATTATATTCCTAGACGTTATATACATCAATGGAATACGTCCTTCACCTCACTTCATTTGTTATCTAGGATGGTCTTTTTTGACCTCTGTCGCCAGTTCTCTCATCCAAGGTTAAACTCTAACCCAAACTAGCAATATGAAAGAGTATAGGAGACACTCTTTATGACTAAAGGTACGATGACATCTTGTGTCGGCCTTAGGCGGCGGCGTGTGTCTAGTTACCTTAGGTCCTCCAGAGTCACCCCGTATACTGCGGTCACATTCTATCATCGTCCAAGTAACTTGGTCCCGGCTTATGTAAACTTGATGATTCGATTCGGGATGGCGTTGTAACATGTCGGCTCAACATTGTGTCATCATGAAGGCCCCGCCTTCATGAAGACACCAGATTGCAGGCTGGCATGTGCCAAGGTCCTACGGAATCCTCTCATCAAGAATTCACATCCAGCTAAAAGTGTGATTAGATCATAATCTTAAGTATTTTAAGATCAATTTTCGGCCGTCTTTGATCTTCTAACCTCAACGTGTTACGATTGCATAGCTAAGAGAGACTTGTATTGTCTTTAAAGCTTAATATACCTTTACTCCTCTTTACGGAGGGATTGCTTAATTCCATCTTAGTTCCTTAATTTAAGCTTGAACTAACAGTCCATTATAGCTTAACGTAGTAAGACCAACTTACTAAACTTAACCAAGTTTTATTCACAACTGAATTTAAATTCAGAATTCCTTCTTATTAGACGTCATCTAAATGAGGCCTAATTCCCAATGAATGTATTCATTTATTCACTATAACCTTACATCAATTAAGGTTTGTTACGAGGAGATATGATTCCTCAAACTGAATATCCTCTGAATCAAACATCTTGAGGATATTAACGAAATCAGAGTACAAGATTCAACTGCCTCTTTTATTTATTTTCATTAGCTTATATAATGATTCGAATATTGTTCGTTTAAGAAGTCATATTCACTTAACTCTTTTCAAATGTCAATTTAAAATCCATATTGACCTAAGTATGAATTGATTGTACATTCCAACTTAAAAGTTGTATTCAAGTAAAGAATGGATATTATATCCTTTTTAAAATCTATTAACCATCATTTGAATATAATTTATATTCTCGATCTTATTCTAACAGTTTCAAAGTGATACAGACCATTAAAATATCACGCCTTTCCTTGTATTCAATCCTTAAGATTAAAATCTATACAATTTACAAGTCCATAAAACTGGACTTCATTCATATCAAACAGCAGTACAACACATAAGAAAAGAAGAATGCAACTTCTCCTTTTCCCTTTCCTCGTAGAGGAATAATAAATTCTCATATACGATCCATCTTTAGCTAACCAGAAGAAGCATAAGAAAACAACACGTCTTCATTTTACTCAAGGAAACCATCTGCAAAATTTACTTGCAGGTCAGTTCATCGAACTGAGCATATTAAGCACTTATCATTAAAATGAGGTGCTCTTAATTAACTGTCTCAATAAAAGAACCCTGCTTTTATGAAACGTTAAAAAAAAAAGATGGACATCATCCATGAATTAAGTGTTGATAAGGATGAACAACTTAACAACCCAATCCTCTAATTACCATCACAATCAGACAAAAGATTTACTAACTTTCTCCCAATTAATTACTACAAGAAGTAATTTCCTCTAAATAGTTTCAGAGTAAAACATCCGTAAGAACTAATACACATATGCATATAATGTTGTTCTAATGTAATTGTTGTCAGTTCCATTTCCTTATAATAGTTGAAATTTCAAGAGATGAATCTTAATTAAGAATTCCAACAGAACTACTTCCCTTTCGTACTACTCATTTAATTTCAAACAATCCAATGCAGAAGAGAAAAGTAGTCATTCACCATGAAAACACTGGCGTTAATTCTCAAAATTCAACAAACAACATGATACTTCTTTCCAATCAGAAAAGAAAGTAAACAACAATTAAATGCAGATGAATACGCCTAAGGCAGTAAGACATTCATTCAATATCAAATATAGAGTTTCAACTAGATAAGAGAAGAAAAACAACTATTACTTCCAATTATCCATCTAATATTCTCTTTCTTTTCATCACAACTATACTGAATGATTTCAATCAAGAAGTGATATCAATCAATGATGATGACAGCCACGGTGAGAGAGCAAATAAAGTCAATAATCGAATGAATGGAAAAAGAATCGTATTATCTCTTCTCAATGCCTGGCCGAATATCAACTAGTTAGCACAGACCTGTTCCCATAAGATAATTGCTTCTAACAATTATAATTTAGTAATTAAAACTTACTAACTACCATTCCAGAGAGTTAACAGAATTCATTTGCATCAGGTCTATAAGTATCAATATCAACGGCCCCTCTAAATAAAATCATTTCCTTTAATTTCTCACCCAACGGACATTCTCGTCCAGATATCAACAAGTAAGAGTGTACAGCAGACAACAATCATATTTTCATCGTAATAATAAAGGATTCATTTTCCAAACACCAAAGGAAGAACCCAATTTCGATTCGGTTTTAATGTAAAAAGAAGAAGTTTAGACTACGAATTGCATATATACATATATATAGAAAAATATACATATTTTTGCTAACAACAATCATTCTAGCTAGGTTTGAAACAAGTAAAAAAATACAGCAAGCTATATTACCATGATTTCATTGTAATAGGTAAAGAACCCCCCTTTTTTTTTACAAGAACAAGAATCTACTCAAGTTGATTCAAATCGAACACACAGAAGAAGTTCAAATATGCGGTTTGTATATCTATATTTTCATCATTAATTCAAAGAAGAAGTAAAGCGATTAAGCTCTATTCCATCCACCGATTAACTAGATCATTCATTTTCCAAGTTTAAGTAAACTATTCCAAAAACCATTCATAGGTTTTAAATCAAATAAGGAGACATTTAATCGTTTTTAAATGACGTAAGAGTAAAAGCGATGAAATAAATCCCCTTGTCCCAAAGAATTTGTATTCTATGCCTTTGTATTATAACTAGAGAAATAACTCACAATCAATTCCATCAAGCATTCTCATGATTTTCCTAGACCATTTATACGCTCGAACCACGAGAAAACAATCTATTCATCGCTGATACATTCTTCAACTCAACCCATAATGGGTAATAGAACTGAATGCCCAACACTGTCAAAACAAAACTCATACAGCAAGAACGGATCTCATTCCATTTACTCTTTTTTTTTGCAAAGAAATACCCAAATCGCATTTATCAAAAAAAAACGACTCAACCCAGAAAATCACTTCAACATATCAACAATTTCATTTAACTAAAACACCCAACATAAGAGCAGAGTTCTTTTAATGAAGACGCTTAAACAAGAGCAAAACGGTTTTACGGAGAAGAGCTCAACATGCTGTAAAATTTCTCATGGCTTGAAGAAAACCGCGTCCATGCCTACGGGAGCTATTCTTCTCCATGGCGACAACAACAAGGCTTTCCCAACAATCGCCTAACTTCCATAGGCTCAAAAATAGTTGTGGCATTTACTCAAACAACAACAATAATGACGGAATAATTGTAGGTTCGAAAGAACCATGAAAAAAATGCATAGCAAAACTCAAAACCTGAATGAACACAATAACCACCAAAATTTCCTCTATCCCCTTTCAAGGCAAGTGGTCACCAAGACCGAGACTATTAATGCATTGAATGCATTACTTTTTCTTAATTTCCACACCATCACCGACTCGGGTTTGGCGAGTTTCATTTTTAAAATTTTGCATGCAATTTCCCCCTTAGCTACATAGCTAATCGGATATGTCCAACTTTTCATGTTCCCGCCAAACTTGGCGTTGAAAAGCTGCGAGGACATCATTTACCGTCCTTATTAAATTTCTAACCTTCCCTTCTTATCCGCTTCATCAACATGGGTCCATAGGTCCCCTCCTTAGGTTAGCAAGCGATAGTTTAGGTTGCAATGTCCATAGTTAGGTATTCACAAGGTCGCAAATCATTAGGATTTGTAATATTTTAAATTCCTTTTAATTTATCAACCCCATACAGGATAGTTGTTAGGTCATAGGTTAGGACTTAACCCGTAGTGTTTTAGTTAATAGGTTCCTTAGTAAGTTTTACAACTTACGTTCATATTCAGCATATGCATGACGTTTGTTCCATGCCAGACATACCTATACCTTGTTTGCTTGCACCAACACTCTTCTTGTCTTATCTTTATCGGCGTTACAATTTGTGTGTAGTTCGTAAATCGAACCTTTTCCATTGGCATCAAGGTACCGGATATTTATACCTATAACCAGGTTCTATAAAATTTATAACAACCTTGATGCTGGTTTGAGACTTCATTCCATGTAGAAGTAAATCGACAAAGTGATCATAAGGAAGGCCGCATGACATACCTTGGATCAATGGAATTCATTCAAGGTGTCTTTGCCAACAACAATATGTGTTCATCGGACACAAAAGTAGTCTGTTGTTTCGCACTTTGCAAAACACAAGTTATAATGACCTCCGTCTCAAATAAACAAATTCTGATGAAACAAGGGTCAGTTGGTAACACATTCTTTTTAAGATTAAAAGATATATCTTAACATAATTATCCTCATTTCCACGATTCTGACATCATGAAAAGAGGTTATCATAATAGCTTCTAAAAATCAAGGCGTTACACGATCAAAAATGCATGAAACTATGAAAATACAAGAACACCATTAGAACACAAGATGTAATTGAGAAACCCTCAATGGGAAGAAAACCCAAAGAAACACAATATTATATTGATATGTTTCAAATTTAGTGAGGAACCAACCCCACAAAAAGCACTAACCCCTAGTTTAGTAGAGCACCCGACCCTACAAGAGCACCAACCCCTAATTTTGTGAAGTACCGGCTCCACAAGGAGGCTACAACCCCCAATATGATCAAGCATCCACTAAATCACCTTATTATGTGTAGATCTCTGATTTTTTCTGTCATAGCGATGGAGATCCCATATTTAACTTGTTTTCCTTCACTCAAACCCTAGGTGACCAATCTTCAAAAAAAAAAGCTCTTCAATCACTCTAAAAATCATCAAACCCTTACCCTCATGTTCTCTTATTTTTATCAACCTATAGCACACTTTAATTTTCCTCAAATCATGCTCCAATACCTGAAAACAACTTCCATCTAGGTCATTGCACCTTACACACACTCAACTAGTTCTCAAAAGCACCAAAAACATGTTTTTAATATGCTTTTCACCTTTCAAAATTAATCACAAACTTTTCCCTCCATTTGGTTTGACCAATACATCAAGGAAACATTTAAAATTTGAAATATAATAGCTACAAGTGACCCATATAGGTCGGGTTAGCTAAAACCATCATTCTGAAGTGCTAAAAATGGCTCAAAACCTCATAGGCACATTCTTAAAAATGCCCTTACATTAAAAGTAAACTTTTTCATGACCCAAAACCCTTTACATATGAGTAATAAATCATAAAACATTCATACATGGTCACACATTTAATCAACTAATCAAATTATTTCATTTATTGGGCCCAATTCCCTTTACAAATCTCAAAATAGTTGTTTCATTCACCCTTCAACACCTTGAAACTTCATCTGATCACCAAATAAATTTTACTTGACCAAAACATGCCATGTGAAAACTTAAAAAAATCAGAACATGTAGAACACTTATAATAAATTTATAAGTCATGAAACATCTTTCACTCAAACCACATCTACTTTTTCCTTCACCATATCAACTTTGCCAAAACATTATTTTCAAAGGCTAGCTCATAAAAACATTCAAGACCTAAAAATGGATTCATTATATTATAAATTAATCCCTCTTCATATTACAAGTGATAAGAAGCATCATCCAACCCATCTCATGCTTCAAATAACATCAAAATTGCACCAAAACAAATGTTGTCTTAAACTACAAAAACCTTCTTTCTAAAATAATTCCCTAAAAACCCTGTCAAATCACCTCATCATGAGGAAATAAATATATAAATGGAAATATATATGAATATACTTTTCAACACAACTTTAATCACCTCGATATTCTACATGTAGTTGAGTTATGAACAAAACACTTTGGACCTCGCTATTTGAGATCCCAAAATTGCCCTTTGACTAGTCAAACTGTTTGAGCCTCAAAATACCATGTACCTAAAAATTATGACCTCAAACCATAATTTATATCAATAAAAACTCCCATAAATCACGCACCATCAATTTTGTATCTACTCCTTTGGAACATCTTGTTCTAAAATCTTCATTTCCATAAAGCTGTTCTTTTTAGGTGGGGTCCACTCATCACCATGACCTAAACCATACATTTCTGGAAATATCAATGAGTCTTCTACAACATACAATCATTAATTTTTCATTACCAATCAAAGCGGGTCAAGTATACTTCATCTTTCTCAAAGCTGATCCTAGCTAGGGTTTAGCTAGGTTTTTGACCTCTTTACCTTCTTAACATTCGTTCATAAAAACGTGAGGATGAAATGACCTCATTATTTTTTTGAAACCTTCTATACTCACCTTAGAATATTCCTTGAAATCTAAAATATCCCATTCAAATCACACTATTCATAATGAGCATCAGAAGTTCAAATTCGAGCTTGATTTTCACCTATTCTTGACCCTGTCTCACATAAATTGTCATAACTTGCAAAATTCACATCATGAGCTCCTGAATTTTTCGAGAACATCAACACTCATCCCTCTAACATAGATCCAATCATCATAACATCAATATCTCTAGTAACTAAGATTTACCTATGCATACATGTTAGATCCTCATAGTTGCAATTAGGGCCAACTGAAACAATGCAAGAACTGATCATGTAACCTCTAAAAATGACCCAAACATACCTCAAATTCCTTGATATACCTTATATCATGCATCCAGGATCTCAAATGGCTCCAATCCACTCTGTCGCACCTCCAAGCAAGCATACTTGCTCCCAATAAGCACATGTAACATGAAGAATCACATGTACCTATATTATACCATGCTTTGTTGTGAGTGCACAAGCACCCTCAAAACCTGTTATCCAACATGTCAACACACTCTCCAAAAATAAGAAGCTCACACTACCAATCAGCACCTCCTAGGCACCTGTATGGGCTTGTTAGAACAAGCATGCATCACTTTGAATCTCATTATAGCATTAATAAACATCTTAAGTATTAGCACCATGAACAACATCATACCATCATCCTACAACATTCACTTTGTCATTAGTGTGGTTTTGCATCAATGACAACACCCTCTTAGGATACCATGCCAACACTTAAAAGGGTCATATGGGGTGATGGATAATGTTATTTTGTTGAGTTCTAAACACCACTTTATTTTGTCTTTCCAAAAGAGGAGGAGATAAAGAGGAGCCCCTCTATATTATGAATCACCTTGTCTTAGCGTTAATCCAATGCAAGTAACTTTAACCCCTTTGTTTTTTTATTTATGAGCTCAAATCCCATGGAAAATGTATGGAACTCTGCCTTCTTTTATCCTTGATGCCCTCTAGACATCTTTAGAATTTAGGATTATTTTCCTTTTTTTTCGAGAAATTTTTATCAAAACCTTAAGTTTTGGACAATCATTTTTTTGGTAAATAAACGAGGGCCAAACTAGACTTTCCCAATAAACAAGGTCAAAGCTGGTATTATTATGGCGAAGAACTAAACGGAAATGGAAACTACAAGATAAGCCGAACTACTTACATCACTCAAAGTCTATTCATTCCTTGTTACGCCATTGATAAGACTTCCATCTATATTTATTTATTTATTGGTATAGAAACAAATTGTGCTTGGTTTAGAAGTTCGTAGACTTACCTTTTATTCATTATGTGAATGTGAAAGAACCAAACAAATAACCCCTTTCATATTTACGAGAATTAAGAAGAGTTGTCACTAATGATGGGAAAAATTAAAACTCTATGACTCTATGTTGAGAGTCCAACAAGTCTAATGTCTTCATAGATATGTGATAAAGAAGCTCTCACGAGAAAAGAAGAAGAGATTGTACTGACTCCAAATATTCACATAGATGTCTCAAGTATCATATACTCTCTTTTTGCCATTTTTTTGTTCGATCTTCTAAACACTCTAGGTAGAGGGCATTAAAACATAGTAAATTTAATATGATGTTCATATTCCATCTACCAAGTATGCAATTTATTTGAAATAATTACAATGATAAAATACTAGTTCTTTGATATTTACAAAAAAATTAAAAAATAAAATACTAGTTCTTTGATCTTGTGGTTTGATAATTCCATATTTGTAAATTTTAATGTTATTAGACTAATAATTACGTGGATATGTATAAACTATGATGACACGTGTGACAATGTTGTGTAATAGTGTCAAATTGTTTTAAATATGATATTTATTCGCGGTCATAAGGCACATTCAACTTTGAATTTGATGTTCGTTTGATCATCGCATGGGGAGGTTTTCCTCTTATGATTATATGGTTACCTCCTTGTTATCATCTATTTTTAAATTCATTGGTGGCATCATCCCCTCTTATTCTTGTCTGGGCATATTTAATATTGGTTTATGTAACCCTTCTCCAAGCACTATCTTATTCTTCCTTATTGTATGACCAAAATGATGGAAATCAATTTTGTTTGTAGTCATATGTAGATGTATTTATGCCGATAAATATTATACAGCCATCCTCCCTCACTTGGCTTGCCCCCATTGACAGTTAGGAATCTATTTCAGTAGGGGGTGACCGTGTCTCTCATCTGACCGTTCATGTGAAAATTGTTGAACAACTTGGATAGGTAGACGCATAGCCTGCACTATTTTTGCAGTCGTGTTGTGAGTAGGAAAATCTAAGTAACACTAGATAACATGTGTTGTATCAATACAAATGGAGAGGTATAGATTATGCCATCCCTATACCGACCAAATATGGTACATCTCTATGGTTGCGCGTCTCTAATAATAAAAAATCTACTTCTTTACGAATATGTGCAAAAATGGTACAGTGGTCGATCATCTCCATGGAGGAAAGAAAGAGAAAGGCCTAAAATGGGATACTCATTTAAAACACTGCTTGGAGACGTCTCAAGCCTTTGCATTTCTTCGTGAGCAAAAACAACCTATATTCCACAAAGATGTGAAGGCTACAAACATACTTGTGGATGATTTTTACAAAGTAAAAATTATAAATTTTAGGCTTTCCAGGTGTATGCCTCCATATGTAACTTGTGTTTCTACTCCTCCATAGGACACGCTAGGATACCTTGACCCAGAATACTATAAATACTTTCAACTCAGAGAATAATCTAATGTCTGCAACTTTAGGATGAGGTTCTGGTGGAATTTATCTCCTCAAATATGGTTGTAGATATGAATAGGAAGAAAAAGGAAATTCCTCATGCTAATATCGCTTTAGCAAAATATTTCAACCATATGGCCCATTCGTCTCCGACTTCTATTCTAAATAAGTGGAAAAGAAACGAAAACAACTCCGAACAATATTTTAAAGAGATTTTAAATATTTTAATTAATGTTTTCAACTGCTTCTACTCATCATCCGAGCTAACTTTTTATTGAATTTGATAATGTATTCCTTTATATGATTATTGTAGTATTAGAGTGCATGGGTTTTTGTCATTAACATAACCTTTTGTAATAATAACATTCTAGTTTTTCACCATGCCTCAAATACACTAATATTAACTCTTTGGTATATCTCCTTTAATGATGGTATACCTCCTTTGATGATGGTGTTTGATGTAAACAAATTATAGATTGAATTTTCCCTTGATGTGGAATTCTCTCTCCGATGATTTGTCATAGTGTTGATATGCAAATTTTATTATCATGTATAGTACATTTGTGGTTTTTGTGTCATTAGTCATCCATAAAATAATCGTTGACAAGACTTTTGTTGCCATAGTTTTATTTCATTAAATAAGTGTTTCACATGTACACTTTCATTTTTAGGCAATTGAAATAATATAGTATGTACACTCCACTATCACACGCACACACACACACACACACACAACACGCACACACACACACACACACAATGTGTGTATACAAAAATCACAAATAAGAAAGTAAAATAATGATATTTTATTACTTCGTAGATAACTAAGTGGAGAGTTGAAAGTTTTGAGTTCGTTTTTACAACATGGGTGTAACTTACGACTACACCATGATTTTAATGGAAAATGCCATGAGTATAAAGAGTTTAATTATAGGTAAGTTTTGATGCTTTTCTTATGAAAAATGTCTTAATAAGCCTAATTATTTTTTATAAGATTGCTTGATGCTTTTATTTTTTTCTAAATCTAGGATACAAGATGAAATTTTGTAACTTTTTTTACATCTAATTTATGGATATATATTTATTGACATAACATTACATTGAATGAAAACATAAATAATTTAGTCTCTACCAATCTTACACCATGCATTAGTCCTCGTAATTCTCGTAGAATGAAGAAATATTGTTTAGATATTGTGAATGTTACTTTTAATGGACAATTTTTTTACACATAGTTGTCATATAATATTGGATTCACATTTTATAAAGATTTTTGGTTATATTGTTTGTTATTGGTTTATTTATAATTCACAACTTCATATTATGGCAAAAATTGATATTATTTTCTTTAATATAAATAAGTTCTTAGTTTTGTTACATTTTGTAGGAGTTAAGGGTGAAGACCTGGAAGGAATTAATGTGCATCAAATAGTTGCACTTCACCAAAATGAAGGAGTTGCGAAATTAAATCAAACAAACTATTGAGATGTTGTGTGCATGCATGAGAACTCAAGATTTGAAAATGGAGTGGAATGGAATGCCATGGATTGCCATGAACCAAAGAAAGGTGAGTACAAATAGGGGAGTAAATGTGTAACTCCCATGTAAGAGAATATTCCTCCATGATGGAGAAGAGGAGTTACTTTCCCAAATGGGAATGTAACTCCTATGACACATACTTACACATATGACATATTCCATAAGGGAATCTATCATAACTAAGATGCCACCTAGATCCATGTCCACCTAAGTGAGATGACTCACCCGGTGAGGTGGAATAACACTAAATAAGTGATGAAAAATACCACCTACACCAACACCCCCCTTCATTGAAACTAGGATGGGGCAAGGTAAGTCAACAAAGCACACTCAAAGGAAAAAATGGGTCTTGACCATAAGCCTGATGAGGTACCCATGCACAAAAGGTCTCAAGTAGTGAGGGGAAAACCCAGTGGGAAAAACCTCAACTTACAAGAGATAGAAAAAAATCTCCTAAACTACTAAGAAGAAGAAGGAGAGAAGAAGCTTATCTAGCCTCCCAAGAAGATGATCCAGTCATGAGCCACCCTATGCTAAGTGAAGAGGAGGAAGAAGACCCCTGAAGTGCCAAGGTGTTGTTCCAATCAAGGAACAATGCTCTATATGTGAGGTGGAAAATCCAGCTGCTCCATGAAGAAATGCAGATCCGGAAGTAGTGGCAATGAAGGAAGGTGGAATGGCCTGAACCTGTGAAGAAGTGTACCCAATGCCTGATGAGTCCTGAATCATAGTGCCTGCTCCTTGAAGTGTCTGAAGTGGACCAGAAGTGGGCAGATCAAGAGACAACTCCTCAAGATGTGGCAAGTGATAAGTGGATGGTGGAGGTGGGTCCCCATCATCATGACAATCAACTATGCTAGAAGAGATGTCCACAACATCAGAAATGGGCTCAGAAGTATCCTCAAGTCTAGTTGAGTTGGATGAAGAATCTGAAGGAGGAGAAAAGTGAGAGAATGAGTACAGCCGAGTGTGATGGTCAGCTATACCAACTACAACAATAGCATCACTGTGAAGCTCCCTAACATAAACTGAGTCTGGAGTGAACTCAACCCACATGCCCTGTCCAAGATGAGTGATCTGATAGACTGAAAGAAGATTTGTTGAAAGTAAAGGGATACTTAGAACATTGTTGAAAGTACCACCACTTACTTCAACTGATCCTCTTCCAAAAACCTATGTAGTGGTGTTGTCACCAAGCTGAATAGAGGACATGTCACATGGCTCAAGTGAATCAAACTCAATGTCTGATGATGCCATGTGATGAGTTGCACCTGAATCAATGATCCATGTAGGGGTAGGTGGCACAACTGTCACTAGAGCTCTTCCCTTTGGTTTCTCCTTGTTGGATTCTTTTACTTTTTCTTTCTCTTGTACTTTCTCTTTTTCACTCTCTTTTTCCTTAGAACTGTCGTGGGATGATGAAGGTGTTTTGAGAGAATCTGGGACTCCAATATTGTGCTTCTCAAGCAGATTAGTGAGGAGAGCAATCTTTTTCTTCAAGCACTTTTCTTCATCATGTCGCCTTGGAGTACCAACATTTTATCGTAATTTGGAAGGTTTGGAGCTGAAAGAGGAGGTGGAAGAGTTGTTTTGGGGTTTGTCCTTCTTTTCATGATCCTTGTCATGTTTCTTCTCCTTTGAAGGTTTTTGGTTTTCCTTTCTCATGATAAGAGCATAGGATTTTGTGCATTTCAAGGTGCACATCTGAATCAATTTGGCATGTTCCCGATCAAATCTATGATAAACTTATCAAGAGAGGGCATAGAACAATTTTTACCAAGTGCCCTTTTTGTTGCATGGAAGGTGGAGACAAAAATAGAGTATTCGGGACCAAGTTTTGCAAGGACTGATAAAATGAGTTGTGATTCCTTTTTCTTTATTCCACAATCTTCTAACTATCAGTGATATGAATTTGGTGAAGAAGTCTTGAAGGGTGTCAAAATCATTGGGACTAAGGCTTATTAGGTTATTCTCAAGTTCATGTCCTCACATTTCATCCTATTTCCCAAAAAGTTCTTTGAGAGTATCCAAAACCTCCTTGGGTGTGGTGGAAGAGGAAATGTGAAAACGCAGCTCTGGAGATACACACATGGTCATGAACCCAATGGCTTCATCACACTTATCAAGCCACTTTTCTTTTTCTCTTTCATCATCAGGTTCAGCTTGCAGACCGGTGGTAATGCGGAATAGTTTCTTTCCTTTTAAGGTAGTGTTCATAGCATTCAACCATTCTTGATAGTTGAATCGGGTGAGCAAGGAACTCCATGATGATCCATAGCAAAAAAAAAAGGTGTGCAACGGAAGAAAAAGAACCAAAAAGGATACCCCCGAATGTGATACTTTATAATGTAGTACGTTTTTACAATGAGAGAAGGGGAAAAAATAAATGGGGCCCAGAAGGCCAATAACCACCCCAAAAGGACAATATTTTCCTTTAAAATTTTCTTATAACCTTAATTACGAGATAAAATTAAACAATAATTAATCTACAAAAAAAAATCAAGAAGAGAGAAAAAAAAATTGTTATCAATATACCTCTTTTGATTTGATGTGGTTGTGTCTTCATATTCGTGCTTTCAAAATTTATAGTTTTCATGTAAAGTTTTAAATCTTTTAAATTAAATTGGATTATAATTATTTTCCTAATGAACTTTGAAGATCACTTTTAATTTTGTAATTGTACATGTGTCTAGATAACCTTTCGCCAACAAATGTGTTATCGCTTGATGCCAAATGCCATAATAAGTTTTTGCTAATTTATTTGCTACATTTGGAAAAATTATGTGACAATGAAGATATGTCAAAATCCCTGTTGTGTTCTCATGTTACAACCAAAGAAACTAACTAAAAAATCGTGTTTTTAAAATTTTAGGTAATGGGTTTTAGACTGTAGAGTCTTGTCGATCATTCTTATTAGTGACTTGGCCTGACTAGTGTCTGTCATAGATATTAAATATATGTTGAAAAATCTTATGGTTCAACCTAGTGTTTCTCATTTTGGGAACCTTGTTTACACTCCTTTTTCAACAACGAAGCGACCCAATATAGGTATCTTTCCTATAACTTTTGCTTAAATTTTATATGAAATGCAAAGGCTCATTTTTATTACATGGAGACCCTCATGTCCCAAATATATTATTTTCTTTTGGAAGATGAAATAATTTAACAAAGTTCAATGGAGAGATGTCTTTAGAAAGGAACCATTCCAAATAGTGTATGGAAGTAATCTAAGGGGATTCAAAGAGTTGTCAAATATCATAGAACAATAAGGAAATAGGACATATGCTTAAGACTTTGTAGAGTACATGAAAGATGTGCACTATCAAGTGCACAAGCAATTGGTCAAGAATAATGCACAAAACAAACAACATGTAAATTTAAAAAGAAAATAAGTTGAGTGTCAGGTGGGAGATTTAGTTCTATATCAATTGAGAAAGGAGAGATTTCCTAGAGGCACTTACGATAAGTTGTAGTGGAAGAATATTGGACCGTGTAAATGTTTTCATAAGTTTGCATAAAATGCATATGATATTGAATTTTCTTGAAGGAATAAATGTCTCAAACATATTCAATGTGGAAAATCTGTATCCATATTATGAAGGGGAAAAATTTGAAAAGGTTTATTGGAGATAGAAGATGTCAAACAAGTGTTAAAAGAAGAAGAAAGTGTGATTGATTGTATGGTGAAAATAACACACAACAAGGAGCATAAGGAATACTTGGTGAAATGGAAAGGAAGGGAAGTTGAGGATGTGAGCTAGATGAGAACATATGAGGTTACAAGCAACAAAATTCTAGAAGTAAAGCTCGCATAAGTAAGAGCTCATGGTTTCAAAATTACATAAGGTGTATGATGTAGGATCATATGGGTTCACATGCAATACTATATTAACTAAAAATAGTTTAAATAGTTTGTTGTATTTTTGTATTTCTTTGTTGATGCATAGAGTAGATGTTGGAAGAAAATTAACTAAGTTTGGAAGTTTGCAAAGGTAGGAGGAAATTGATAAAGTATGGAAGTGTGCATAGTTATTGGCGCATGAGTTTATCTCTCGACATAAGGGCGCATGAAGGAATTGAGGGTGTATGAGTTGTGTAAACATTGAGAATAAAGTTTGGTCATGTGCAAGATTATTAAAGCTTCATATTATTTGGTTTTAATTATAATCCCATTCTTGATAACCACCATGTTTTGCACCTAATTGAATTGATTACCTTATTGGTTGAAGCGTGCTTGCAAGTAGTTTCGAGGAGAGAGGTTCCTTTGATTGTTGAAGGAATGTTTTGTGTTCTAGCGAGCAACACAACATTTACACTAAATAGTTGTCGCTTATTTGTTCGATAGATGAACATAATCACAAGAAACAAAAGCAACATGAAATTGAAGAATTGTGTAAATCTTTATATTCAAGTGCACTTATTCTTTTGTTTCACACTTAAAAGTGTCCAATAGTAGCATTTTAAGTTCCTAGGAAAAATATTTAGCAAGAAGGAAGGTGAACAAAGCCATGATTTTCAGCAAGAAATGAAAAAATAATAAGAGTGTCATATCACATGTTTAAATTCTACAAGTAATAACATTATCAGTGGAAAGGTCCACTTAAGAATCTTTTGCTCTTCCCTATCAATGTATCTGTTGCACAACTCAAATACAATTACTAGTAAATATCAAGTTCTTTTGTTAATGCAAAATCACAGCACCCCCAAATGAGTTCTAAAAATATGTTTTTCTAAGGCAGACTCATTTGGTGTGATTGCATAACATTGAACTTTCCCCAAGGTGTGGGACCTTGCAAAATGGAAAAGCTCTCCAGATTAAAGGTTGGTTCCTTATTCCTCTGTTTAGGTGCATACGTAGAAACTTGTAGAGGATCTATTCTTAATCCTAATCTAAACTTTACCAAGGAGACAGGGATAGAAGGAA
Organism: Taxus wallichiana var. yunnanensis; assembly: GCA_018340775.1. Taxonomy (NCBI): domain Eukaryota; kingdom Viridiplantae; phylum Streptophyta; class Pinopsida; order Cupressales; family Taxaceae; genus Taxus; species Taxus wallichiana. The sequence continues at coordinate 639,940,133 of CM031241.1, read as the reverse complement.
TATAAAAATTAAAACAAAGCTAAACTACGAGGTGATGCACCAAAGGAATGATGAACACTTGTTTTGCTAATAGACACAAACCAACAAAATGCATACAATAAACCAGCACAGATAGCCAGATATATAATGGAAGGCCAGATGAAAGCAAAAGAGACAAGAGAGGATCTAAAATCGATCACAGACGTGTTTTATTGCTCTGTAGATTGATACAATCCATTACAAAGTAGCCAAGAGGCAGAAACGTATTACAATTTTAGTGGAAGGCCTGAACCCCACATATCCCTTTTCTAGAAGGAAGAGGGAGCCTGTAAAACAAAGAATGTCCAACCCTTTACAATGAATCATGCCCCTGTATTTATAGATTCAACTTGAAAGAAGGAAAGAGAGAGAAGCAGGAAAACAGGTTGAAGCTCAACCACCGTTGTTAATGCCTCTGATGAAATCTCTCCCCAAATTCGTCTTTACGACATCAATCCTTGGTTCAACGCCTTGAAGGAAGAGGAAACAATGGAAACAGATCAAATCCGATCTGGTTGTTGAGACAGATGGATCCTGCATTGAAGGTCTGAAGATGTTTCCTCCATTTTCTTCACCTAACCTCCTCAAAATTAAATTTTCAAACCCCATGGCATGCGTGAGGCCGAGATCTTTCCAACGACATCAGATTTGTAATATTTCGAGCCATGAGTCGAAAGATACGCCCCTCGAAGTTTGTATCGAGTCTGTACATGAGGGTGGAAAATAGCTCGAAAATGGGCCCCTTTTCTTTTGATTCTCGCCTTGGCTTTGACTTGGGCCCAGATGCTGAATTTTTCCTTAGGCGGAGTTGTAGGCCATTTTGTAACTTTTACCCCCTTTGAGATAACAAGGGGCAAAGAACAAACTTTTTCCCGACAGTCCGCTTTTGATTTTGTTTCCTCTTATACGGGATCGCGGTTGATCCAATATTTGGCACGGGGTAAAATATGGATAACAATTTGGCTACTCACAGGGGTATCCACCTGCTAGATGAAAAGACCAATTGCCTTGTCATATCCGTTGGGCATGGAGTCATGGGTGATAGCCTGCTACTGATCTGAACTTAGAAAGTTGACCCCTGGGCCGCTTGGAAACCCATTAGAACTTAAATTGATCTTGACCAAATGTTGAGTCCAAACATTGTATGAGAGCAAAAAAACAACACCATACTATATACAAAATTTGAAATCATACATGCTCCAAATGGAACATGCAGAGCGTGTAAAGCACTTAGGAGAAAAGCAATCTACACTACATCAAAACAATGTGCATAAGCACTTAGAGGAAAGACAAAAATAAACTAATATGGACATGGTGATAACTCCCCTTTTAGTAGCAGTGCTTAAGATAGATCCCATTTACTAGAATCGTAACTCTTTGCCCTCCAATGTAGACAATTGGAAAACATTACTACTTTTACATCCTATGATCATATAGGGGCCACTCCAGATGGCGTCAAATTTGGAATGCCTTCCTAGTTTTGCTCAATTTGCATCCCATTTCAAAACTAGGTCTCCTTCCTGGAAGGTCCTTACCTTTGTCTTCTTGTCAAAGCATTTCTTGATTGAAGCCTGATTCTTCTCTATTGCTTGGAGAGCATGCTCTCTGGTTTCTTCTAACTCCATCAGCTTCACATACCTGGCCTCCATTGGTCCAAATTTAGACATCTCTAGTTGCTTCACGAGCTCCAATCGTTGGCAACTCAAGTGATATAGGCAACACCGCCTCTTTCCCATAAACGAGCTTGAATGGAGAGCTGCCTATAGATCCTTTGGGCGTTATTCTATCAGCCCATAAGGTCGTTTTGAGCTTTGTGTGCTAGGTCCTCTAATTCTCATCAAGAGTTCTTCTGATGATCTTTAGTAGGTTCTTGTTTGTGGACTCAGCCTGGCCATTACCTTGAGGGTAATAGTTTGATGAAGTACTCAAATAAGTCTCATTTTGACGGCCCATCCTGTGATCTTGGAACCTATAAATGCTAATGTATTGTCTGATATGATGGTGGCTGGCACTCCAAATCTGGTCACTATCCCTTCATAGAAATCCAAGATACTAGACTCATTTGCTTCCTTGAGTGCCACTGCCTCGGTCCATTTGGTGAAATAATATGTCAGTTGTCAGGATCCATTTGTGACCTTGACTTGAGTTTGGATTGATGACTCCAATGAAGTCCAATCCCCATTGCATGAAAGGTTGGTCGACTGAGATTGGGTGCAATGGAAGTGCTGCTAGCCTTTCCTTGCCTTTGAAGAATGCACAATTCTTGCACCTTTTGATCCATGTGTAGCAGTCACTAAACATTATGGGCCAATAATATTCTACTTTCATGATTTTGAGTCGTTGTCACTCTTGGAGCAAAATGGCCTCAAGCTGGTTCAACATGGAATTCTTATAGCATTCTCTCCACACGATCGCCTAATACATCTCGAAAGAGAATGTCATTGATGTCCCTCTTGAACAAGACACCATCAATAAGAACATATGGGATGGCATGTAGCCTGAAATGCCTTCTTTTTGCTTTACTCATCCCATGAGGTCACAAACCTGTTCGAAGGAATTGTACCATGTCTTTGGTCCAACAAGGAGCACGTACATCATCTCTCCCTTCTTCTTGATCATCTTGTAGAACAAAAACAACCTCCTTTCCATTGTCTGTCTCATCTTGTTGACCCGAGGCTAGTTGTTCACATAACCCCTTCCCCAGACCAGCTTGGTGACCTTGATCTCAATGTCATATTCCATGACACGAGTGATCCATCCTACACGCTTTTCATTCAGGTCCTTGCTGAGAAGGAATTCTTTAACTCCGCATGGGAGACCAATAGTTGGATTTTGTTATTTGAAACCAAATGCTTAAACTTCTTCAATCCTCTGATTACCACTAGGACCTACCTCTCAATGAAGGAGTACCTCACCTCATAATCTTCCAGGATCTGATTGAAGAAAGAAATTGGTTGTTCTATACTTTCTTTGTTTCTACTGTTGCACCAAGATTGTAGAAATTGTGTCGCTGCCACCAAAGGCATACAATATGAAGTCTTTGAAAAAATCTAGGTTCACAAGAGTTGGGGCTTGTGATATGGCTTCTTTGATGGCCTCAAAACTTGCTTTTCCTTTAGCTATCCACTTGAATGTTAAGCTCTTCTTCAGCATCAATGTTATTGGCTTAACAAGGGCAGCAAAGTTTGGAACAAACTGTAGACAAAATTGATTTTCCCAAGAAGATTTGAAGAGCCTTCTTATGACTTGGCAATGGCAATGCTCTTATTGCTTGAAATTTTTTCGAGTCAATTGCGCCAATCCTTCCTTTGATATGATATGGCCTAGAAGCTTACCTTCATGGGTCAAGAATATGCATTTTTTGGGGTTCAGTGACACCCCAAATCTCTTACATCTCTGAAAAACTTGCCTCAGATGGAAGAGATGATCTGCTGCATTCTTGGAAAAAATAGTGATGTCATCCAAATAGATCAGCACTATTTGATTAATCAGCCCCTTGAATGCCATATCCATTTCCCTTTGAAAAGTTGCTTTGGCGTTGGATAATCTAAATGGCATTTTCTTGTATGCATAGGTGTAACATCCCCATTTTAAAACACCAGAACAAGGGAATTTTTTTTTTTTTATATAACGTTCTCTGTTATGAATTATAAAATTCAAACACACGTTCAAGATTTAATAATTGTTCTCTGCCCAAACCACACAGTTTGGATCATACAATTTCTTTTAAAAACGAATGTTCCCTGTTCACATATTTACAATATGGAACACACATTCAATGCCATTCAATCTCATAACAGATTCTATATGCTGCTGTAAATGACTCGATGAACTGCCGATCTTCCATTTTCATGGCTCGGAGTTTCAACGATCCTTCATTTCATGACTCGGCAACAACCGATCCTTCATGTACATGACTCGGCAACAACCGATCCTTCATGTTTGTTTATGCATAGTATATTTTATATACTTGTTCTCATAACCTTCCCCGGTTATCGAAGTGATCCATTTAAGAAGCCTATCTGAATATCTGTTACTGATATTCATCTGACATCCTGCATCTTAAATTAAGTGATAAGGACAACGCATGACCAGCCATGATTGCGATACTTTGGCCAAAGATTTTCACATGCTTTGCATGATCATATTCTGAATGTGATACACATCTACGGAATACGTCCTTCACTTCACTTCACCTGTTATCTAGAATGGTCTTTCCTGGTTCTACCAGTCCTCATCGTTTAAGTTCCGTTTTAAACTTTCGATTCCAGCCAGTAATATGAGCGGGTATAGGAAGGCACTCCAGGTAACTAAAGATACGCAGACATACGGTGTCGTTACCCCACGACTCCGTGTGTCTGATTATCTTTAGTATTCGGAAGTCACTCGTATACCAAATCATACCCTATATCCACCCCGGACTAAGATCTACACTTTCAGCCTATGTATTCTAAATGTTTTAATTCGGGAGGGCATTGCTATATGTCGGGGTGCATTTGCAATGATGTGTCGTCATGAAGACCCCGTCTTCATGAAGACACCTTCTTTGTAGGCTGGCGTATGCCAATGTCTGCGAAATTCTCCCAATGAGAATACACATCTGCCCAAGTGACTTAGCCACGAGTTAATAGTTTAAGCAATTTTCAGCGTCCACGCTGATCCCTTGATCCTCGTTTCCGTTGCAGTTGTATATAACTAAAAGGGACTAAACTGTCCATTAGTTCGTTATGTATCGTCTCCTTCGTATCGAAGAGCTACATTTCCTTACTTGGTTTATTTCTTAATCATTAGATTAAGCAGTCCGTACCGACGGACATAATAAGTTTAACCTATTAAACTTAACCAAGATGTTTCCAACTGCAACTTATTTCAGAATATTAACTTATTAGACGTCATTCAAACGAGGTCTAAACTTCAAGAAATGAACTCATTTGTTCCCCTTAACATTATATAGTTAAGGATCATTAGTTATGGATATATGTATCCTATATCCTTTAATCTGAATTTTTATCAAACGGGATCAATGATGGAGTTCGAAAACGAAGTTCGAATACTCCAAATTTAAATTGATATTCCTTAGCTCCTAAGCTAATCCTGAATACCCTCTGATTATAAAATCATATTCTTCTTAATCCTTTTTAATGTCAATTCAAAATTCATCTTTACCCAAGTATGAATTAATTGCATTGTTCAACTTAAAGGTTGTATTTAAGTAAGAATAGATATCAGTTTCAATTCAGCATCCATCCAAGGATTACGAAACAATTCCAAATCGAGAAGTAACATTTTATTCCCAATTTATATAACAATATCAAACTGATATAATTATTGAAAATATCACACTTGTAAGCTTGTATTCATATTTCAAGTCATAATTTGTACATTTGCCGATCAGTGATTGGGTATAGTTTTACAAAGCATCTATACAACTCATGGGAACGAAGAATATATTTTCTTCTTTCACAATTCCTCAAAAGAGGAATAAAAGCAACAGTTACAATTTAATTTATATTTTATCAAGAGGCATCAGAAGACAGCCAAGTCTTCATTCTAATCAAATTCCATCTGCAAAATGAATTGCAGGTCGATTCGATGAACTAAGCACATTAAGCACTTATCCTTAAAATAAGATGCTTGACTAAGCATTTCAATAAAAGAACCTGCTTTTATGAAACAACAGCAAAACATCAATCTGAAAAGCACAAAAAGAGATCAGCATAACCACTAAATCATCGAATAACATCACAACCAGCCAAGGAATTTGCTGTCCCGTTTTCACATAATCATTGCAAGTATCGATTTACAAAATTTGTAATGTTAGGAATTCAAGTAGATTGCTGCCTATACAGCAGACAGTTATCTTTTCCACGCCTTTCATTAATAACAAATGCAAAGGATGAAACTAACTGAATATAAATCCATTACTTCCCTTTCCGTTCATGAAGCACATTAAGTTTTAAAGCATTCAAGTACAAACAAGAAAGCGAACAGCAATGCATATAGTAGCTCTCATCTAAGCACCATAAAATTCTTCATTCACGAATTCCGAGGTTCCGAACTGAATGAAAGAAGAAAGATCATCTTTCTAAAACATTAATTCATATCTCTATCTCTTTCCACATGATTGTCCTAACAGTGGAATCCAGACGAAAGACAAATCAATATAACAGTTCAGAGTGAAACTTACAAAATCCACTCGGAATTCACTTTCTGGCAGCAAGAATAATTTCATTCATTTCCAGTTCATATGAATGCCAAACAGGTTAGTAAGACATTATAATTATCGTGGAGCAAGCCATATCAATATGTATACTAGGTATTTGCTATACTAGAAGATTCCTTACTTCTTACACTGTATAGCTAACCAACAACAAATTTGCAACCACGCAAGTATATATATTCATATAATCTTTTATACCTCTGAACACATATAGTTCTTAATAACAAATGGTACATGGCTGTTACCTACAGCAAGACCGAGTCTTAGACACTATAATTCCAATGTCACTTTCCGAGTCCCAAATAGCAAAAAGAGAAGAATTCATTCTCTACTATTTCATTAAGAACAATCATTGTTTTCAGAATGAAGTAAAAACATTCATTCACGTTTTCTAAGCAAGACAACTCAACTTAGACAGATAACAGCGTAAACGTTCTCATTGATAAGCATCTCACATAGCCAGTACAGCTGCAATCCAACAAGCTACAGCAATGAACATTCCAGCCAAATTTGCATTCTCAAGATAGTAAAAACAAAATAATATCAGAAGGTCAAACTTCGATTGCCGGACGATGGGGTCATCCTTCATTACAGCAAGAAGAAATTATAATCATTCATTGCACAGAATACAAAACTAGTTTATAATTGCGTCAATAGTCTGATTAAGAAGACCGAACAGTATCAAGAAAACACAATAAAACCATCCTATTTTCACAGCAAGGAGAAAATATAATCCATCAATAACTTCAGAAGGAAAACAGTCTACTTTTCCTATTTTCACGGATTCCAAAACATAATTGCTTATTTCTTATACAAGAAAAGGGCACAGCCATGGAAATGTTGCTACTACTTGAATTTCAATTCGAGTTCAATTACTCGTAGAGAACCCGAATGCCACTTTCATCAGAATCCAAGACAGTAGAAGGAAGAGAATCTATTTCCTTTAAAAATTTCAATATGAAACAACTTCAACAACCATCGCTTCTTTCATTCCAGTTCATCAGCAAAAGAACTTATGGTTTCAAAAGAGAAATAACTCAATTAACACGTACAGACCCGTGATACATATGACAATTTTTCCCAATACTGTTAAACAACCAGCACAACAGGAAAGCATTTCATTCAAGAAATACAAGGACAGCTGAACTCAGTGACCAATAACAGTATTTTGTATCATTTCCAAAATGACAACAAGATTCAACAGAACCCAAATTACAGCAATATATATGACTGTATTTCCATTTCCTCTTTTCTTGCAAAGACAGTTCCACATACACAGTAAAGAAACGATTACACTAAATGGAAAACCTTTACACCATAAGGAACGATTACACACCTGTTCCACTTTCAAACAACACGAACAGTGAAAGAATTATATCTATTTCAAACACCATACTGTCAACAAACCAGCACGTCGTGGAAGTGTTTCCAACCAATCAAATGCAAGGACGGATTAACCACAACAGCAAGGGGACGACTGTACCCCATTATTTCCAAAAATGACAGCAAGAAAGGAAGGAAACCCAAATCATAGCAACATAACATGACTGAAATTCCATTTTTCTCTTCACATGTAATAGCAGTTCCAAGCACAACATCAAGGAGAACGATTACACTATAAGGAATAGTTTATACAGCAGACTTTGTCCATTCCATACCACATGTACAGAGGAAGAAAATGTTTATTTCTTTCTACAACACTGTCAGCAACCACAATGGTAATTCCTATTCCAACCAAATTTAAGCAACAACAAATCAAGGCGGCTGACGAGGCGTTTCATATCATTTTTCAAGAAAAAGAAGGCATGAATCAACAAATCCATTTCCAAATCAATCTCAAAAACAATCAAGCAATCCAAACCCAAGAGCAGGGTTGTTTTAATGAAACATTTAAATCAAGCAAAGATTTTAAAGAGAAGGGCTTAACATGCACTGTAATCTCTTTTCGAACTCGAAAAAGCTTCGTTTTGCCGCGTTTTCTTCCACAAGCGGCAACACAATATTCCAGCACTTTCTTCCTTCTTCTTGGGTATCAATGATGACCTCAAAACTTCCAAGAAAATGTCAAATGCAAGAGCTGGTTGGTAAACCAAACCAAGAAACCAAATGCAGAGCAATTTTGCAAAAAGCTCGAATCAACAAAAATGAGAATCAAAATTCCCTCATGCTGCTTCCAAGGCAAGCTGGTCGCGAGGACCAAAAACCTTTAATGCAATAAAGGCTTGCCTTTCTCCTTATTTTCCACGCCACCTCCACTTGGGTTGGCAAGTCTCAATTTTCAAATTTTTCCATGCAAATGAATTTAGCCAAGCTTCCAAATGGATACCTCTATCTCCTACCTGTCCCGCCAAAACTGGCGCCGTCCCCGAAGGGACAGTTCATAAATGCCAATGAATGCCTCCTACCCATCCTTATCCTTTTCTTCCCAAGGGTCTGCGTACCCCTTTAGCTTAGGATTAGTTTTAGGTTACATAGTTCATTCGACCTAGGTCTTAGTTAGACCTTAGGTTTTAGGATTTAGATTTATTTTTCCTTTTTTTTTTTATAATTTAAAAATCCACTAGGATAGTAGTGTAGGATGTATGTTAGGTCTTAGGGTTAGTTTAGGTTTAATTCACACTAACCACTAACACTAACAACTTCCTTCCAGCCCCTTGCTAACATCCACGTTAACGCAGAGCAGGACGTTCCGTCCTTCCGATTACATGCCAAGGCCACCCGTGTCCAGGCGTTTCTCGCCCCACGAGGTCCCGAATTCGACAGTACAGGGTTCAAGAATCGAACCCCTATCGTTGGCATTTTCGTGCTAGCTATTCACACACTGTAATCGAGCGTTGCATGCTTATAATAATCCTAGTCCAGTTCAAGTGTGAATTAACATAGAAAACACAAGAGGACCTCAGCATACTTGAATCAATGGAATTGATTCAGGGTATGCTGTCAATCAGCACAAGAGCAAGCAATTATACGACAATCTGTCGTCACATCAGCAAACATACAAGTACAATATTTGTTGTCCATGCAATAAGCCACAGTATGCAAGAATCCAAATTAGCAACACATTCTCTTAAGATCAAAACATATCTTAACATGTTTGCTTTCATTTCAAGAGCTATAACAGTATGTAAAACATTCACCAAGTTAGCATACAAAATCAGAGTGTTACATTCTTCCCTCCTTAAAGAATCATCGTCCCGATGATCAGATTTACAAATCAAGGAGTTCATAGGACAAAATTCAGTTATTGTCCTTTCATTCATAAGTTCATACCAAAAACAGATTCTCTCTTAAAAACAACGTTTTAAGACAACTGTACAATAGACTAATAATTGTCTAAATTTGGTAAAATTTTCAGTTCTCTGAATTTCATATTCAGTTAAACAGATGTGGAAAAGTAGATCTCATTTCTTCGAGATTCTCCCAAGTTGCACTTTCCTCATTGGTCCCACTTTGGACCTTACATTGGTTCAGTTTCGCGATTTCTCAAGTACAAGTGGCGAGTTCCCAACACTCGAATGGGTTTAACCACGATTATTCACGGGTCTTGGACTGCGAGGAATTCAATTTAGCACATGTGATAAATCATCACGTATTTCTTAAGCAAAGAAATATGAAAAACATCATGCATTTGAGACAAGGCGGGAGGTAATGCTAGGCGATAAGCTACGGGTTGATTATTTCAATAATTTCAAAAGGTCCCACGTAACGTGGTGACAACTTGACAGCCTGCTGCAAAGGTTATGGAGCTCTTTTGAAAGCTTCACCAGAAGAAAGACCTTCTCTCCAAGTTTATAATGCTGTCGACCGCTTCAAGTCTGCGCATAGCTCTTACGCCTATTGGCAGCCTCCTTTAGATGTTCCCGAATCATTTTGATTTTTGTTCCATTTCCATAAGGATTTACGGCCCAATTACCTCTCTGTCCTCACGTTTGTCCCGGTGACGGGGGTTCTGCATTTTCTTCCATCTGATGCTTCAAAGGGCGCCATTTTTAAAGAGGCATGATAGGTGTTATTGTAAGAAAATTCTACCGGCGGAAGGTATTCCTCCCATTTATCTTTTGCTGGTCCATGCAATACATCCTCAGCATGTCCTCTAAAACTTGATTAACTCTCTCGGTCTGTCCATCCGTTTACGGATGATATGCGAAGCGAAGTTTAATTTAGTTCCCAAGGCTGCATTAAGCGTTTGCCAAAACCTTGATGTCATCCTCGGATCTGTCGATATGATTAATTCCGGTATTCCATGCAACGGAAGATTTCATGTACAAATCTTCTTGCTAAAAGCGGTGCATCGTCCTTCAAATTACGTGCAATGAAGTGTGCCACTTTGGTCAATTTGTCGACTACAACCGAGGATAATGTCATGTTTATTTCTTGACATAGGCAATCCTTGAAGCGAAATCCATCGTTATCACTTGCCACTTATCTTTGCGGAATCTTTGTGGGGATCTGATAATCCGAGAAGGGTGCATATGTTCCGCTTTAACACGCCGACATTCAAGCGATGTGTTACAAACTCTACCACATCCTTTTTCATTCCCTTCCAAAAATATTGTTGCTTAAGATCGTGCAAGCATTTTTGTGATGCCAGTGTCGAGAAAAGGTGAATTATGGAATTGGTGAGCAATTTCCCTCTTAAGTCATTTGCCACATGTGTACATATACCTGTTTTGAACCTCATAACTCCTTCGTTATCAAAATGAAATCCCTTATACCTCTGCATCTGTCTGCGTGCAAGTGCTGATTTGACTTCTTTGAAAATAGGGATCGATTCTAAGGCATCTTTTACCTCATCCTTAAAGCGAGTTCTTAACGTTATAAGAGCGAGAGATATGCTTCCTTCGACTCGAGCAGCATCTGTTACTCTATTTTCCTTGCCCTTAATGTAGCTTATATCAAAATCATACTGAGACAGAAATTCTAACCATCTTCGTTGCCTTGCATTCAGATTTGGCTGAGTAAAAATATACTTCAGCCCCAGATGGTCTGTTTTTAATTCAAAGGGCTTGCCAAGAAGGTAATGCCTCCATATTTGAAGCGCATGTACTATGGCAGCGAGCTCAAGATCGTGTGGAGCATAGTTCTGTTCATGTAACTTAAGCTTTCTGCTTTCATAAGCGATAACATGGTTATTCTGTAACAAAATACCCCCAAGGCCTTCTCCTGAGGCGTCCGTTACAACCATAAAATCTCCATTTGGATCAGGTACAGTCAAAATAGGTGCTGTAGTTAACTGCTCCTTTAACTTTTTAAAGGCAGATTCACATTTGTCTGTCCAGACAAATTTCTTTTCTTTCTTCTGCAACGAAGTGATTGGGGCAGCAATTTTTGAAAAGTCCTTAACGAACTTTCTATAATATCCAGCCAAGCCCATGAAGCTCCTTACTTCGTGCACGTTCTTAGGTGCAGGCCACTCAGTTATAGCTGTGATCTTTGAAGGGTCAACAGCTATCCCGTCTTTGCTTATAACGTGTCCCAAATAATGCACCTCTGCATCATAAAAGGAACATTTGGACAGTTTGCCATACAACTTCCTCTTTCTTAAGATTTCCAGCACTATCCTGAGATGTTCTTGGTGCTCTTGACATTTTTAGAGTATATAAGAATGTAAATAAGAATCAAGCACAAACTTGTCTAAGTATTCTTGAAAAATGTTATTCATTAGATTCATGAAGGCGGCAGGTGCATTAGTCAGCCCAAAAGGCAACACCGTGAACTCATAGTGCCCATACCTCGTTCTAAAAGCTGTTTTATGAATATCTTCCTCTTTTATTCTCGGTGATGGTACCACGACCGCGAGATCTATTTTTGAATAGTGATGCTCCTCGCATGTCGATCAAGCAGATCATCGATTCTTGGAAGTGGGTATCGATTTTTAATGGTTGCTTTATTGACGATGCATGTAATCAATGCACTGACCTCAAGGTGCCATCCTTTTTCTTTACAAAGATTCTGGCGCTCCCCAAGGTGAGGCGCTCGGTCGATCAGCCCCTTAGTCGGAAGTTCTTGTGGCGAGCCTTGATTCTACCGGCTCAATGGTAGTCATTCTATAAGGTGCCTTAGATATGGGTTCCGTTCTGGTTTGATCTCTATAAGCGAAGTCAAACTCACGTTTGGGCGGAAGACCCGTGATTCCTCCGGAAACACATCACGAAAATCCCTCAACAATGGATACCTTTCCATGAAATCATTATCTTCCACTTCATTTTTGTCATTTTTACCGCATACAAAGTGCAGCCTCTATTTTGGCCCTCTTTAGTTGCATGGCCGTAATTTCAGTTTCCTAGCTGCTGACTTCCGTTTTACACCTTGAATGACTCTTTGCTTTCTTCCGGTCATCAAGGCAAGCCGATTTGTTTTTCATAACGGTCAACTTTTGCTTTATGTTCAGCCAACCGATTAACTCAATAATGATATCATATGATCTAGAGGAGTGACATACAAGTCAACTTCGGTGGAGAAACGAGCAGTCAAGAATTGCCCCAAAAAGGCACATTTTTTGTATGGACAACATTATTCCCATAATGCCTTGTCCATGTTTTATCCATTCTCGCAGCCTTTCTTTTTAATTTCATAGTTAGTTCAGTAGAAATAAAACATTCTGTAGCTCCAGTATCAAAAAGTACAACTACAGGTTTACCGAATAACTTACCCGTAACTTCTATGGGCGTCACTTGCTTTTCGACACATGCATTAGACAACTGCAGCATGTATCCTATCTCTTGTCGCGATCATCCTTCTTCAGAGGACAGTGATTCACATAGTGGTCTTTTCCACAGTTGAAGCATCCTCCAGCTGGCCCTTTTCTAGGTTCAAATTTATTACCAGCCTTAAAGTTATCGTTTTGGCTTCCATAGGACTTCTGTCCAATGCCACTAACTTTTGGGAAGCTGTTCCGCACGCTATTTACAGGTCTGTTCATCACAGGTTTCTTGTTGTTATCTACAACAATTTTATTTTTCACACCAAACCTTTTCCAAGGTCCCCTTTTTGGTGCAAGAGACGAAGAAGGATTGGGAATCTTCTTCCTTATCTCTTCCCTGTGAGCAGAGATTGCTCTCAATTTTTGTTCCTGTCTGATTGCCTTTTCGACAACTCCATCCATGGTGGTTGGGCCGTGGACATCCACTTCGCCACCAATGATGGGATTCGGTCCCATTATGAATTTCCGTATTACGAACTCTCGTCGGACAGTATCTGCGGCACATACTTAAGGAGTTTAGTAAACCCTTCCCGATGATACATCGTCAAGCGATAGCCTTCCTTGCGACCGAGTTCTGAAATTCAGTCATTTTTCTATCAAAATAGAGTTGAGGCAGCCATCTTTTCCTAAAATATCCCTTAAATTGATCCCAAGTTATATGCGATTCGACAATATTCAGCTCAACCTTACGGTTGTCCCACCGGAGATGATGCTTCATGAGAAAGGCGATATGCTCCCCATATCGCTTTAGTCTCTTGGAGAAGTTTCTTATTGCAAAGTATTTCTCCATTTCATGAGCGGTTTTCAGCTCCGTCCCCAAGAGTTGTTCCATCAAAATTTGGAGGACTTATTCTCTTTATATCATTCGTAAGTTCGATTGCTAATCTTGCCCTTTTATTTTCGGGGATTAGGAGCAATTACGTTATTATCATCAACACCCGGATTCCCTCCGTTGATGTTGTCCATGGAGGCGGTGATCATTTATTTCAGCTTCATTCCCTCCTCTTCATTGCCCATTATTCTTTGTTGTTCGATAGTCAAACGATCCCTCGTATCAAGTAGGGCAGCAAGGATTTCATCCAGCTTTTGGGCAGTTGCTGCTTCTCCACCCTGCAACGGGTTATTCGCAGCATTCCCTCTTGTCCTGACCATTTTCTGTTCAATAAGAAAATGTAAACTTTATTAATAACGTGGACTCATTAGGTCCAAGAGCTGCAACCTTCAGCTCTGATACCAAGATGTAACATCCCCATTTTAAAACACCAGAACAAGGGAAATTATTTTTTTTTTTTTTATATATAACGTTCTCTGTTATGAATTATAAAATTCAAACACACGTTCAAGATTTAATAATTGTTCTCTGCCCAAACCACACAGTTTGGATCATACAATTTCTTTTAAAAACGAATGTTCCCTGTTCACATATTTACAATATGGAACACACATTCAATGCCATTCAATCTCATAACAGATTCTATATGCTGCTGTAAATGACTCGATGAACTGCCGATCTTCCATTTTCATGGCTCGGAGTTTCAACGATCCTTCATTTCATGACTCGGCAACAACCGATCCTTCATGTACATGACTCGGCAACAACCGATCCTTCATGTTTGTTTATGCATAGTATATTTTATATACTTGTTCTCATAACCTTCCCCGGTTATCGAAGTGATCCATTTAAGAAGCCTATCTGAATATCTGTTACTGATATTCATCTGACATCCTGCATCTTAAATTAAGTGATAAGGACAACGCAACCAGCAATTGCGATACTTTGGCCAAAGATTTTCACATGCTTTGCATGATCATATTCCTGAATGTGATACACATCTACGGAATACGTCCTTCACTTCACTTCACCTGTTATCTAGAATGGTCTTTCCTGGTTCCTACCAGTCCTCATCGTTTAAGTTCCGTTTTAAACTTTCGATTCCAGCCAGTAATATGAGCGGGTATAGGAAGGCACTCCAGGTAACTAAAGATACGCAGACATACGGTGTCGTTACCCCACGACTCCGTGTGTCTGATTATCTTTAGTATTCGGAGTCACTCCGTATACCAAATCATACCCTATCTCCACCCCAGCTAAGATCTACACTTTCAGCCTATGTATTCTAAATGTTTTAATTCGGGAGGGCATTGCTATATGTCAGCTGCAACAATGTGTCGTCATGAAGACCCCGTCTTCATGAAGACACCTTGCTGTAGCTGGCGTATGCCAATGTCCTGCAGAATTCTCCCAACGAGAATACACATCCTGCCCAAGTGACTTAGCCACGAGTTAATAGTTTAAGCAATTTTCAGCGTCCACGCTGATCCCTTGATCCTCGTTTCCGTTGCAGTTGTATATAACTAAAAGGGACTAAACTGTCCATTAGTTCGTTATGTATCGTCTCCTTCGTATCGAAGAGCTACATTTCCTTACTTGGTTTATTTCTTAATCATTAGATTAAGCAGTCCGTACCGACGGACATAATAAGTTTAACCTATTAAACTTAACCAAGATGTTTCCAACTGCAACTTATTTCAGAATATTAACTTATTAGACGTCATTCAAACGAGGTCTAAACTTCAAGAAATGAACTCATTTGTTCCCCTTAACATTATATAGTTAAGGATCATTAGTTATGGATATATGTATCCTATATCCTTTAATCTGAATTTTTTATCAAACGGGATCAATGATGGAGTTCGAAAACGAAGTTCGAATACTCCAAATTTAAATTGATATTCCTTAGCTCCTAAGCTAATCCTGAATACCCTCTGATTATAAAATCATATTCTTCTTAATCCTTTTTAATGTCAATTCAAAATTCATCTTTACCCAAGTATGAATTAATTGCATTGTTCAACTTAAAGGTTGTATTTAAGTAAGAATAGATATCAGTTTCAATTCACATCCATCCAAGGATTACGAAACAATTCCAAATCGAGAAGTAACATTTTATTCCCAATTTATATAACAATATCAAACTGATATAATTATTGAAAATATCACACTTGTAACTGTATTCAATATTTCAAGTCATAATTTGTACATTTGCCAATCCAACTGATTGGGTATAGTTTTTACAAAGCATCTATACAACTCATGGACAGAAGAATATATTTTCTTCTTTCACAATTCCTCAAAGAGGAATAAAAGCAACAGTTACAATTTAATTTATATTTTATCAAGAGGCATCAGAAGACAGCCAAGTCTTCATTCTAATCAAATTCCATCTGCAAAATGAATTGCACGGGTCAGTTCAATGAACTGAGCACATTAAGCACTTATCCTTAAAATAAGATGCTTCAACTAACTGTTTCAATAAAAGAACCCTGCTTTTATGAAACAACAGCAAAACATCAATCTCGAAAAGCACAAAAGAGAGATCAGCATAACCACTAAATCATCAAGAATATCATCACAACCAGCCAAGGGACTGCTGTCCCGTTTTCACATAATCATTGCAAGTATCAATTTACAAAATTTGTAAAGTTAGGAATTCAAGTAGATTGCTGCCTATACAGCATACAGTTATCTTTTCCACGCCTTTCATTAATAACAAATGCAAAGGATGAAACTAACTGAATATAAATCCATTACTTCCCTTTCCGTTCATGAAGCACATTAAGTTTTAAAGCATTCAAGTACAAACAAGAAAGCGAACAGCAATGCATATAGTAGCTCTCATCTAAGCACCATAAAATTCTTCATTCACGAATTCCAGGTTCCTAACTGAATGAAAGAAGAAAGATCATCTTTCTAAAACATTAATTCATATCTCTATCTCTTTCCACATGACTGTCCTAACAGTGGAATCCAGACGAAAGACAAATCAATATAACAGTTCAGAGTGAAACTTACAAAATCCACTCGGAATTCACTTTCTGGCAGCAAGAATAATTTCATTCATTTCCAGTTCATATGAATGCCAAACAGGTTAGTAAGACATTATAATTATCGTGGAGCAAGCCATATCAATATGTATACTAGGTATTTGCTATACTAGAAGATTCCTTACTTCTTACACTGTATAGCTAACCAACAACAAATTTGCAACCACGCAAGTATATATATTCATATAATCTTTTATACCTCTGAACACATATAGTTCTTAATAACAAATGGTACATGGCTGTTACCTACAGCAAGACCGAGTCTTAGACACTATAATTCCAATGTCACTTTCAGAGTCCCAAATAGCAAAAAGAGAAGAATTCATTCTCTACTATTTCATTAAGAACAATCATTGTTTTCAGAATGAAGTAAAAACATTCAATCACGTTTTTCTAAGCAAGACAACTCAACTTAGACAGATAACAGCGTAAACGTTCTCATTGATAAGCATCTCACATAGCCAGTACAGCTGCAATCCAACAAGCTACAGCAATGAACATTCCAGCCAAATTTGCATTCTCAAGATAGTAAAAACAAAATAATATCAGAAGGTCAAACTTCGACTGCCAGACGCAATGGGGTCATCCTTCATTACAGCAAGAAGAAATTATAATCATTCATTGCACAGAATACAAAACTAGTTTATAATTGCGTCAATAGTCTGATTAAGAAGACCGAACAGTATCAAGAAAACACAATAAAACCATCCTATTTTCACAGCAAGGAGAAAATATAATCCATCAATAACTTCAGAAGGAAAAACAGTCTACTTTTCCTATTTTCACGGATACCAAAACGTAATTGCTCATTTCCTATACAAGAAAAGGCACAGCCATGGAAATGTTGCTAATACTTGAATTCAATTCGAGTTCAATTACTCGTAGAGAACCCGAATGCCACTTTCATCAGAATCCAAGACAGTAGAAGGAAGAGAATCTATTTCCTTTAAAAATTTCAATATGAAACAACTTCAACAACCATCGCTTCTTTCATTCCAGTTCATCAGCAAAAGAACTTATGGTTTCAAAAGAGAAATAACTCAATTAACACGTACAGACCCGTGATACATATGACAATTTTTCCCAATACTGTTAAACAACCAGCACGACAGGAAAGCATTTCATTCAAGAAATACAAGGACAGCTGAACTCAGCGACCAATAACAGTATTTTGTATCATTTCCAAAATGACAACAAGATTCAACAGAACCCAAATTACAGCAATATATGCGACTGTATTTCCATTTCCTCTTTTCTTGCAAAGACAGTTCCACATACACAGTAAAGAAACGATTACACTAAATGGAAAACCTTTACACCATAAGGAACGATTACACACCTGTTCCACTTTCAAACAACACGAACAGTGAAAGAATTATATCTATTTCAAACACCATACTGTCAACAAACCAGCACGTCGTGGAAGTGTTTCCAACCAATCAAATGCAAGGACGGATTAACCACAACAGCAAGGGGACGACTGTACCCCATTATTTCCAAAAATGACAGCAAGAAAGGAAGGAAACCCAAATCATAGCAACATAACATGACTGAAATTCCATTTTTCTCTTCACATGTAATAGCAGTTCCAAGCACAACATCAAGGAGAACGATTACATTATAAGAAAAAGTTTAAACAGCCTGTCCACTCCATACCACATGTACAGAGGAAGAAAATGTTTATTTCTTTCTACAACACTGTCAGCAACCACAACGGTAATTCCTATTCCAACCAAATTTAAGCAACAACAAATCAAGGCCGAGCAACCAGAGCCGTTTCATATCATTTTCCAAGGAAAAGAAGGCAAGAATCAACAAATCCATTTCCAAATCAACTCAAAAACAATCAAGCAATCCCAACCCAAGAGCAGGGTTGTTTTAATGAAACATTTAAATCAAGCAAAGATTTTAAAGAGAAGGGCTTAACATGCCTGTAATCTCTTTTCCAGAACTCGAAGAAAGCTTCGTTTTGCCGCGTTTTTCTTCCACAACGGCAACACAATATTCCCAGCACTTTCTTCCTTCTTCTTGGCTGATCAACAGCCTCAAAACTTCCAAGAAAATGTCGAATGCAAGAGCTGGTTCGACTGAACCAGACCAAGAAACCAAATGCAGAGCAACTTTGCAAAAGCTCGAATCAACAAAAAATGAAAATCAAAATTCCCTCATACACTTCCCAAGGCGAGCTGGTCGCGAGGACCAAGAACCATTAATGCAATAAAGGCTCGCCCTTTTTCCTTATTTTCTACGCCACCTCCACTTGGGTTGGCAAGTCTCCAATTTTCAAATTTTTCCATGCAAATGAATTTAGCCAAGCTTCCAAATGGATACCTCTATCTCCTACCTGTCCCGCCAAAACTGGCGCCGTCCCCGAAGGGACAGTTCATAAATGCCAATGAATGCCTCCTATCCATCCTTATCCTTTTCTTCCCAAGGGTCTGCGTACCCCTTTAGCTTAGGATTAGTTTTAGGTTACATAGTTCATTCGACCTAGGTCTTAGTTAGACCTTAGGTTTTAGGATTTAGATTTATTTTTCCCTTTTTTTTTTTTTTATAATTTAAAAATCCACTAGGATAGTAGTGTAGGATGTATGTTAGGTCTTAGGGTTAGTTTAGGTTTAATTCACACTAACCACTAACACTAACAACTTCCTTCCAGCCCCTTGCTAACATCCACGTTGTGAGCGGGGACGTTAGTCCTTAGATTACATGCCAAGGCCACCGTGTCAGGCGTTTCTCGCCCCACGAGGTCCCGATTCGGCAAAGATCACGGGGTTCAAGAATCGAACCCCTGTCGTTGGCATTTTCGTGCTAGCTATTCACACCTGTAATCAGACGCTGCACGCTTATAATAATCCTAGTCCAGTTCAAGTGTGAATTAACATAGAAAACACAAGAGGACCTCAGCATACTTGAATCAATGGAATTGATTCAGGGTATGCTGTCAATCAGCACAAGAGCAAGCAATTATACGACAATCTGTCGTCACATCAGCAAACATACAAGTACAATATTTGTTGTCCATGCAATAAGCCACAGTATGCAAGAATCCAAATTAGCAACACATTCTCTTAAGATCAAAACATATCTTAACATGTTTGCTTTCCTTTCAAAGCTATAACTTGTATGTAAAACATTCACCAAGTTAGCATACAAAATCGACAACCACTTGGTGGTGAAAGTTGTTTTGAATTGATCATCTTCTTTCACCATGATTTGGTTGTACCACGAGTAGCCATCTAGGAGGAGAACCTTTCGACCTAGACACTACTTGCAAGATCTTCTCCATTGAAGGGAGTGGGTAGTGGTCTTTGAGGGAGGCTCTGTTCAAATCCCTGAAGTCAACACACAACCTGATTTCTCCATTTTCTTCTGACTGGGACCAGATTTGTAACCCAACTTGAGTGTTTAATTGGAAATATGATGCTTGCCTCTATCAGCTTGTTCAGCTCCTTCTTCATCAGAGGCTCAATACGTGGGTTGACGTTTACGCTTTTGTCTAATGGGCCGAGTAAGCTGGATCCGGTTCGATTGTGTGTTGTGCTAGTTTTGGATTGAGTCCTCTTAAGTCCTCATAAATCCAAGCAAACACATCAGGGAATTCTTAGCAAAGTTGTATGAATTCATACCTTTCTTGTTTGGTGGCCACTTTGCCAATTTGGAGTGTTCTATCCTCTCCAACTAGGATCGACTCTGAATATTCTCTTTTGATCTACATGTTAGCCTTCTCTTTTGAACTAATCATTAGGATTGAAAATAGATTCCAGTGTCACTAATCCTTTGGGAAGCTTGTTTGTATGCAGCTATACTATCTGATTCTCATACTGCTGCTCTAGTATGCTCTGGTTTATAGTTGAGAATTCAGCTTCTTCTTGTAGAAATTTAATGATCTGTTGATCATTCTCAAACACCTGCCAAAGCATGTATTATTATCTAGCACTGCTGGCCTCACAACCACATGGATATGTGGCTATTCTCTGTCCCTCTTGATGTTGTCAACCACATCAAACGTTGCTCCAACTGCTGCAAGTCTATCAACAGCTTCATTCTCCTTCCTGGGTATGGACACAATACTGAAGGCCTCAAAATCCTCCATGAGATCCCATACCCTACTCTTGTAGTTTTTGAGCAAGTCATTTTTCATGGTATTAAGTCCCTCGACTTGATTGGTAACTTCACCACTTGTCACCAAACACTTGCAAGTTCTTGATCCCCAACTTCCTTGCCCAATGAAGACCTTGGACCAAAGCCTCATATTCAACAGTGTTATTTGACCAAGCAAACTTGAATTTGAAGGCGGAATAATATTTCATACCTTAGGGGGACACAATCATAGCTCCTCCTCCAGCTCCTTGTCTACTCCTTGAACCATCAAAGAATAATTGTCATACCTCATTGTTGTCCTTGTATTATGGCTTGATTAGGTCAGGAAGAGACTAGTTCTCTTCATGTAGGCAGTAGACATGTAGCTCGGATTCTTCCATCTCCCTATAGGGGTTAAAAGCATGGCTTTTGTTGGCCCAATCATCGAGATTCAAGTCTGGGATGTATCCCACCTTGGTATTTGCTTCAGAAGTGCTTAGGAGGTCCTATTGATCAAAAGTTGAGCAGTTGGCGTTGATTAGGCTAGGCATATAGGATTCAATATGATATTCAGCAATAGGTGCGAGATCGATTGTGGCCTTCACTCCGGACCTTGTCCTAAAGAGCATATGTGACCAATCAGCAGACAAGTAGGCGGTGAAGTCTCTGGAAAATGTGGTGGGTAGGTCTATGATTGACACGTTTTGCAAAACAATCACATTAGGGAAGCGCGCGAGTGAGACTCGGATCCTTCATGATTCCCACAGTAGTCACTACTGTCCCATCTAATTGGACTACTCCTCTAGAGATGACCTCATATTGGAGACCCAACTGATCAACTATTTGTTTGGGCATCACATAACTACTGGCCCCGGAATCAATCATACAATTGTGCACCAACTTGTCTCCAATAATCAATGAGACATAGAAGGGAGGAGGTCTCAAGTTTTTACCTTGTTGTTCTCCATGGTTCTTCCTAGGCTGAACTGCATTGGCAAGCACTCTTTCTTGCTTTGGTTGGGGGTTATTTGAACTTGACCAATTTTGAATGGCGATCATGTGAGATCCCTCTACCCTAGAATGGCCAGTGACTCCCATAGTGAAATGTTCACACTTGTCCTTTTCATCTGCTCAATAATATTGAATGAGCCATCTTTTTGCTACCCCTTCCCAGACACATTTCTTTCTTGCACATGGGCTATTATAACCGGTGCTTGACTGGGTTTGGGAGGTGCTTTGGATTGGTTCAACATGTTGGGAGTTGTACTTGGAGCACCAGGACCTTGTGGAGTGATGGAAGGTTGAGGGTCACCTAAGCTTAGTGGTTGGCCCTCTCCAATATTTCTCTTTTTGAATCATGTATTGGTAGCTACACTTTGAGGAGGGGATTGATTCATCCCACATAAGTCTTCGGCTCTGCCAATTGACAAGCATAGTCTCATTTGGGGGGCCACCTTGCTGCTTGATCTTCCTCTTGGTCAAGTTCTTGTGGCGCCACATTGGTTTGCACCATCAAGGCCTGATTTAGAGCACCATTAAAGCATGTTGATTGGTTATGTGGTTGTCTGCATGGAAAACACCAATCATATTCCTGTGCCATATTGTTCGTGCAGGAACCAATGCCCTTGATGTTGAAGTTGTGTTAGGATCATACGGCCTGAAAGGTCTAGCTAGCTTGGGGTTGTCCTTGGTTTTGGCTCTGGTTTACAGTCTGAGGTGGTGGCCTATTTGCAACATCTTTGGGGTTTGTCTTGCATCTTGTCCACCCTCTCTTCTACTTACCTCTCTCCACTTGGTAGCCGAGATTGTGACCAGCACTTCCCTTTTCTTGGTGATATCACCCTCCGTAGTGTAGGATTTCCTTATTTTCATGCTCTTTCTCTCTCCTGTCTCCTTAGAATTGTTAGGATAGGTTTAGTTAGACGTCATTTCTACATTAGGAGTATTTTAGCATTAGGATCGGAAGAAGAATCCAAGCTTTCTCCAGAGGGCCATCTCAAGTCCCAAGTCCCACAACTTGAGAGATGGTCCCATGTTATGCAAATCACACTAGATGACCCCCTTAGAAAAGCAAATCCATAACTCATTTGGGGGTGATGTGATTTCACATTAATAGTTTTGGCACGCCGGTGGGACAAGTCTGAAGCACCTTACCACTTTACTTCATCAGGTTCGATGTGCTCTTGGTGAAGATTTCAGCCTTTGGAGGCACATATAAGCACATCTAGTGATTCCATCTGGTCAAAAACCCATTCTCTGAGTTACAGACCTTTTCCATCCATTTCCACTCATTTCATCCATTTTTTCTTCCATCTCTTCCATTTTCTCCCATTCCATGAGGTTGTGCAATCATGACTTCTTTCCCACCATGGAATTCCATTTGCAAGCAGACAACAATGAAGCAGAGTACTTGTCTGATTTGGAGGACTATTTTGATGGAGAAGAACCAGTTGAATTTCTATTGTTTTCTCCTTCATCCACCTTCCAAGCATATGAATCTGTTGTCATAAAAGAGAAACAACAGAAGAGTTCCACCATTCCTTCCACACCATCCACCCAAGAAGTGTGGAAGGAATGGTGAACTCTTCTGTGGGGTCATGATTCGATCCAATATTTAGCTCGGGAGGAAATATGGATAATGATTACACTTATAAATAAAGCCACCCCAAGTCTCCATCATTAAAAGAGCAGAATCTTGAAAGAATTTGAATCACATGATCCTTAAAGCAATGTACATTTCATTGCATCATATCTCCTTCCAATATCAAAAAAGTTACTAATTAAATATTTGTATAGCTTCCTTTCTCTTGAATAATTCCTTAAAATACTTTTCCATTACTTGATTGACCATTCTCTACTTAAGTAAAGATTAATATCTAAACTTAATTAAATTGAATATTATAATAAAATAAAATCTCAATAAATCCATTAAAAATATGGCTCAACAATATCGGAATCATCTTGGTAATATAATTTTTGGGAAAAGAAAACAATGTGATTAAATAAAATTTGTAACACGGACCATGAACGATTTGATATAAGTGCAACCTCATACATCATAACCAATATTGTTTATGTGAGTTGAGATTTTATTGTTTGGGTATTTCTAAATATAAAAATTCTTATTATTCCCATTTGGTTGGCCAAGAAACCCTTGGAGGTAGTATAAGGGGGTGAGTCTCGGAGCTCAATGGGCGACCGCCTCCCCCAGGATGGGCAGACCCCATCCGACTAGGGCAGTGCATGAGGCACTATCCAGGTGCTAGAAATGGTACCTAGGCCGAGGAAAGCGAGTTGGCTATGTGTGTTTTGGGGTTGGCAACCTTGCACGCATCAGCCCATAGAAGATCTAGGTGAATTTTGGGCGAGTTAAGCGTGTAGGCGCTAGAGTAGCGCTGGGATGGGTGACCTCCCGGGAAGTTCTGGTGTCGTGTTGTTTCTACTCTTGAGGGCTGGTTGGCGAGTAAGAGAGGCGCATGGAGTGGAATGCTCCATTATATGAGCTCAAAGATGTCCTAGAGTCAAGGTAAAGTTGAGGTGGGTTGGTAAGTGATTTGGTTGCACTTAGAGTGGTGCAAGGAGTCTTGGAGCGCAGAACATACCCAATGTACATGGGAGCGAGTTGGGCAACTCATGAGAGAGAAATGAAGTTGCAGAGTGGGTTGGTTTGAGCATGAAGACCTTGCATGAATGAGGCCTTGCGTTGAGAGTGTGGCGCAAGCCTCAGGAGCCATATGAGATTGGCAGACTTGGGTGACCAACGTGGTGAGCTTACACCCACACCAAGTGGAATGTGGAACACTTGGGCGACTTGGAAATTCAGATGGAAAAGGGTGTTCAGGAGACCTTGGAGGCATACTTCACCCTTGCGGAGTATGTCCATGCAGAGGTGTGCATCATGGATCAGCAGTGGGACTCTCAGAGAGAAGTAACATTGGACTTTGGGAGACCTTAGTGGTGGCAACGTCCTTGGAAGCAGAGTTCACATGTGGAATACAACCATGGGGTGAGTTGGAGTGAGACTGGGATTGGAGGTCAAAACGGAGGAGATGTAACTCAGGACGGGTGAGCCAAGAAGTGGCGAGCTCCTCAAACCTTGTGAGAGGTGCAGTGACACAGATGAGTAGGGCACTCACGTAGATGTATCATGAGGCGCGTGCATGCGTGGATATGGAGTGGGAGAGCAAATATGAGACTCATGGAAGTGGACTTAGAGAATGGTTCACATGGTGTTACTCAACATGGTGGTTTGAATCAAGGACATCATGGATTTGGTTTTAGAGTAGAGATCGGAAAGGCAAGGCGTAAGCCTCGGGTAGGAGTCAATGCAGTTTGGAATGAGACAGTGTCTCGGAGAAGGCACGGCGGTGTCAAAGGCCATGGCATCGGGGTGAGATCTATGTTGGGATCGAGCCGAGGGAAGAAGAGTACCTCAACCGCATGTGATGCGGTCTACAAAGATGGAGAGCTTTGCAGTGCTCTTCGTAGGGATCTTTGGTGTTGGGACTTGAGTGACAGAACAGTCAGCAGGTCGGGGTGAGTTGGTGGCTCACGCCCGGGAAGGACTCGCGAGGAGGACTTCCCCACTGGTGCACGGAAAGTGACCGGCACGAAACTCATGTAGACTCATGGATGGATGGCAATAAGGGCATGTGATGTTCCTTAGCGGCATTGTGCAGAGCAGTTGGGTGTTCGACAGTGGACCGGCCAGCGGCGTCGTAGAGAGAGCTGGTTCAGTGATGGGTCAAGGAGGCAGGAGTTGTGCATTCCCTCAGGTGGACTAAGAAGGCATATTAAGAGCTCCCGGCGGTTGTATGGGCAGCCGTGGTTTTGGTGAGTGGTCTTCTGCAGCAGTTGTATGGGCAACTGTGAATGGTGTTTAAAGAGTTCACTTGTGCGCAAAGGAGAAGTTGCGGGGAATGGTAGTTGGTGTGTTAAGGCGTAGTCTGGGACTACTGGAGTAGCTTGATCCTCTAAGGCGAGCGAAAAAAGTAGTTTCTTCGTTGTGGCGCCGCATCGAAAATCAAAGTTAGTTTCTTTCGATATTCAACGTGCGCTAGCATCGAGCTTTTGATGTTGATTGATCTCGGTATCGAGCAGTGATATTAGAGTGTTGCTCCCTCTAATTGATGTGAAAGCTGAGCTGCGATCGAGCTTGAGGATATGTTTCCCTTTGATACACAGTATAGGTGTGGAGCTGTTGTTGGATAGCAAAGTGTAAACCAACGTTGAGAGTTGGCGAAAGAGCTTCCAATGGCAATGTTGAGGGAGTTGATTGAAGAACAAGTTGGCAGACATGGGAGCCAATGCAATCAACTCGTTGGTGATCGGAGAGGATGGGACACCAACAAGTTGGAAAGTTGGGATGTGTAAACCAACGAGAGTTGCGAGAAAGCAACTTCGATAGGTAAAGCACCCAACGTTATGCAATGCGGTTGGATGTGTAGAAGTAGACAGTATGATGGCATAGAGAAAAGCGTCGGTCGGTTAAGCACCCAACATGTGTGATGGAGTTGGAAGCAGAGTGTAAACCAACGTGAGAGTTGGTGAAA
Source organism: Taxus wallichiana var. yunnanensis (assembly GCA_018340775.1). NCBI lineage: Eukaryota > Viridiplantae > Streptophyta > Pinopsida > Cupressales > Taxaceae > Taxus > Taxus wallichiana. Next base: position 639,913,672 of record CM031241.1, on the reverse strand, counting down.
AGAGCTCCCAACGTGTGAAATGGAGTTGGGCCAGGGAGACGAATAGAGTTGTTCAACGCAAGAAGTAGGCTGGTGTGTGCAAGTGAAGCAACGTCAGGTTGAAGTGCCCAATGTAATGCGCAGGCTGAGCAGAGCCGTAGCAATGTTGTGGGAGTTGGTTGTTGTTCGAATTGGATCAGGTGGTTAATCTTGAGAAAATTGGCAATCAACATGTTGGTGGTGGATGGATGGGACGCCAACACAACTGGATCAAGAGGAGCAGTGTTGTTCCATGTTAAGAAGAAGACTCGTGTGTAGGGTGGACGGCGGCATCGATCAGAGTGATCCAGCGGAGTATCGGGCTTAGTGAAGCCTTATTGATGTCACAATGGAATGAATGAAGCTAGTGAACTTTCTCAGAGTTAGACCAATGGTTGATGAGGAAGGAGTCATGTAGTTGCGACATAGTCGGCATGGCGTTCGGTGATAAGGGTGTTGTTAGACCCATGCAGGTGTCAAGAGTTGGCACTTGTGCAATGCAAGTAAGTCAGTGCAAGTTTCTAGAGACTTTGTGGGAGAAGAAGGCCAGTGTTGATCAGAACTCAGAATGTGGAGGCGAGAGGGAAGCATGCAGTGTGGCTGGGTAACGTCACTTAGGTGGACAGTTCACGTGTAAGCTGATGCAGAACTAGTCCAAAGCAGAGAAGAGCGAAGGGATAACATTTGGTAGAGTTCAGGTGCAGAGGCAGAGTAACTCGAAAACTCGGTAGATGCGGAAGCATTGAGTAGTGCGACAACTCCCAGAAGTTGTAGACGGATCTTGTGCATTGAAATGGCTGAATTGCAGTGTTTGGAATGTGATGTTAAGTGGATACTCGAGCCATGAAGTGGAAAAATGGCTCTCCCTTGGCAGAATCGGTGTTGCGATTTTGCGAAACCTTGAATTTCATGTTAGTATAATGGTAGAAGCTACGTTTCAGAGAGAAAAATTGTTGCGTTTTCGGAAGTGTTGGTTGGTTGAAAGTGGTGGTGTGAGTAGATCAGTCAGGTTGCAGTGAAATGAGGTATTCCTAGTGAAGAGTTTGCTAGAAGATCGGCATCAGAGGCAATTGTGGTATGATGTTGGTAGAAGTGTTGAACAAGGGCAGCATTGTGGTGAAGTAGGCCCCCAGATCGGTTGGAGTAATTCATGTTGCGGGTGGAAGCGTGGTGTACCAGGTCCAGTGGCAAGTGAAACCTTGTGGTGGTTCGTCAAGTAGCGTTGAGGTTGTTGGCGGTTCTCCAAGTTATGCAGTGATGTTGTGCAGGAAGGGCTCAGAGCTTAGCAGAGCAGCTTGTGCATCATGTAGAATTCCTAAGTGTTGTTAGGAGTTGAAGAAGGGGTATCCCATCAGACATTGTGTTGGATGTTTGGTGAAGTGTAGTTTAGTGGAAGGGAGCTACAGTGGCAGAAGTGTTGAGTGATTTGGCACTTTTGGTCCCGAGCACAGGGAGTTAGCGCAGCGAGATGTTGAAGAGACTAAGTTGTGTTATGTCAGTGGTGGCCGATGTGTTCGTTGTGTATTTGCATGTGAGGAGTGCATTTACATTTTGTCCCAGTGTGAGGACTCTGGAATCCTTTGTGTAGTTTGAAGAAGACTAGCAACTGGCGCCGTGGGCGTCGCCACTTTGAGTGGGGGAGAATATAAGGGGGGTGAGTCTCGGAGCTCAATGGGCGACCGCCTCCCCCAGGATGGGCAGACCCCATCCGACTAAGGTAGGCAACAGCATGAGGCACTACCCGAGGTTGTTAGAAATGGATCTAGCCGAGGCAAATGGTTGGCTATGCATGTTTTGGGGTTGATGCAACCTCACACGTGTGAGCCCACGTAAGATCGGGGTGAATTTTGGGAGTTAAGCGCGCAGGCGCTAGAGTAGCGCTGGGATGGGTGACCTCCCGGGAAGTTCCCGGTGTCGCGCTGCAGCAACTCTTGAGGGCTGGTTGGCGAGTAAGAGAGGCGCATGGAGAGTGGAATGCTCCATTATATGAGCTCAAAGATGTCCCTAGAGTCAAGGTAAAGATGATGCGGGTTGGTAAGTGATTTGGTTACACTTAGAGCGGTGAAAGGAGTCTTGGAGCAGAACATACCCAATGTACGCGGAGCGAGTTGGGCAACTCATGAGAGCAGTTAAGTTGCAGAGTGGGTTGGTTTGAGCATGAAGACCTTGCATGAATGAGGCCTTGCACGTTGAGAGTGCAACGCAAGATCCTCAGGAGCCATATGAGATTGGCAGACTTGGGTGACCAACGTGGTGAGCTTACACCCACACCAAGTGGAATGTGGAACACTTGGGCAACTGAGCATTCAGATGGAAAAGGGTGTTCAGGAGACCTTGGAGGCATACTTCACCCTTGTGGAGTATGTCCATGCGAGAGTGTGCATCATGGATCAGCAGTGGGACTCCAGAGAGAAGTAGCATTGGACTTGGGGAGACCTTAGTGGTGTAAACGTCCTTGGAAGCAGAGTTAATGCGGAATACAGCCATGGGGCGAGTTGGAGTGAGACTGGGATTCGGAGGTCGAAATGGAGGAGATGTAACTCGGACACGGGCGAGCCAAGAGATGGCGAGCTCCTCAAACCTTGCGAGAGGTGCAGAGACACAGATGAGTAGGGCGCTCACGTAGATGTATCATGAGGTGCGTGCATGCGTGGATGCGGAGTGGGAGCAGATACGAGACTCATGGAAGTGGACTTAGAGAATGGTTCACATGGTGTTATGCAACATGGTGGTCCGAGCCAAGGACATCATGGATTGGTTTAGTGTAGAAATGAAACTAAGGCGAAGGCTCGGGTAGAGAGTCATTAGTTTGGGCAGACGGTGTCTTAGAGAGAGGCAGGCAGACGGGTGTCAAAGGCCATGGCATCGGGGCGAGATCTATGTTGGGATCGAGCCGAGGGAAGAAGAGTACCTCAACCGCATGTGATGCGGTCTACAAAGATGGAGAGCTTTGCAGTGCTCTTCGCAGGGATCTTTGGTGTTGGGACTTGAGTGACAGAACAGTCAGCAGGTCGAGGTGAGTTTGAGACTCACGCCCGGGAAGGACTCGTGAGGAGGACTTCCCCCGCTGGTGCATGGAAAGTGACCGGCACAGCAACTCATGTAGACTCATGGATGGATGACAACAATGGCATGTGATGTTCTTAGAGGCATTGTGCAGAGCAGTTGGGTGTTCAACGGTGGATGGCCATCAACATCGTAGAGAGAGTTGGTTTAGTGATGGGTCAAGGAGGCAGGAGTTGTGCACTCCTTCAGGTGGACTAAGAAGGCATATTAAGAGCTCTTGGTGGTTGTATGGGCAGCCGTGGTTTTTGCTTAGTGGTCTTCTCAGCAGCAGTTGTATGGGCATTTGTGAATGGGGTTTAAATTGTTCACTTGTGCACAAAGGAGAAGTTATAAGGAATAATAGTTTGTGGTTTAAGGCGTAGTTTGGGACTGCATTGGAGTAGTTTGATCCTCTAAAGGCGAAAAAAAAGTAGTGTCTCGGCGCTACGTGGGGTTAGTTTCTTCCATTTGTTTGCTAGCCCCATGACAGGTAGTGTAGCAGAGGCATCATAATTACTGCCATTGACAATTCGCATCGTACACTTTCTCGCATGTCCTCTTGTTGCGTCTGATCTCTTCTCGTAGTCATCAAACTTGTGTCGACCTCATCCCAAAAAAACATGTAAAAAGGAATTTGGAACCTTGGATTCTCACAAGTGTGTTGTCATCTGCCATATCATGCTCTTTCTTCTCGTATACAAGTCATCTCTTTTTCCAGTGGTCACACAGCCGCTTCTCAAACTCGGTGAGCCGATCGACCAAGGTGTCTGCGTCTCAATGTCGTCTTTTTTGTGGAGAGCGAGAATGGAATCGAAATAGGATTTTTCAGCCTTAACAAGAGGGGAATAGTGGGGTCGCGTAGGCGATTCTAGGTATGTGTAAACATGTAAGCAGGGGACCGATTTGGCTACATACAAAAGCCTCACATTTGTATCGCTATGGAGGCCGCATTAAATGCACCGTAAGGGTGGAAATGACATTACTCGCACAAATTTTTCTAGGGTTTCTTGGCGCTCACAGAAGGTTTCTTTGCCTAAGACATATTCTTTATTGAATGTGAGGTGAGCATGAGCTTTAACATGTCCAATGCCTCCTCATTCTTATGGGAAGAGATGAGTTGATGTCTTGGTTGTGTTGTTCCGTTGTGGTCACGAGGTTTGCAGTCTTGAAGCTCCAAGATGTGGCGGCCATGGCGATGTCGAGCCCCGAGGCGTGGTCCATGCTCGGAGTCCCAGTAGCCACTATTTCCATCATGGCCATCCCAACGCCTTAGCCACATGTAGTCCCACTTGCCGCTTTGTGTAACAAAAGCACCATATCCGCTCCCTCCTCTAAATCCCTACATGACACCATACCCACCAAGAAGACAACCACACCGTAACCAAAGCCTCCAACACCATAATCAGTTCCACTCCAACCATTACCGGCCCGAATCACCCGCACTACCTCCAACACCATAACCCGACCCGCCACTGACACCATACCCAACTCCGAGCCACTTGCACCATATCTCCGCTATCTCCACCTACGCCATAACCACCAACACCACCATTTCCAGCTCCAACTTTTCGCTTGAACACATTACGAGTTCACATTGAAAGTTTGCGGCTAGTGCCAATAAAAGAATGTGTGGGCGGGATTTAGTTATTTTTAAATTTTGAATTTCCAATTCTATGCACGCCCATTTATTTTTGAACAATGGCGGTCACATCATCTATCTACCTCATCTATCGTTTCATGTCATCTATCCCATTTTTTTTTGTAGTTGGTGTAGCATTATCGGTAAAACTAAGCGAGATCCGAGAACTAGAATAGAGGATGCAATAGCGTTAACGGAATGAAACATCGCACCTATAAGGGTCAAACATCCATCTTTGGCGGTCAACTCAAAACGCACCAGAAGATACGATCGGTGGTAAGGGCCACGTGCAAGCGTAATCTACTTCGTGTAAATGGAACCCTAGGTGAGTTAAACCACTACCAAGTCAGTTGTGAAATGGCTTGAGTGAACCACGTGGTGGGTTGTGTAAAAAAATGTTGAGATCTCTAAGTCGAGGTTAATGTGGCTCATACGAAGTGTCGAGCTTGTTAGATTGAGTTTAGCCACACATCGAGAGTGGGTGTAATGATCACGTGAGAGTGGGGATGGGTTGTTACGCCAGGAGCATTCGAAAAACCATCAACAAACTTGTCGGGGCAATCGAATATCCCATGATAGGTGAATGTAATGGCTCGAGTGAGGGAACCAACAAGTGGATGTGCGAGTTGAGCTCACAAATCACTAAGGGGACATCAGCCAGTGTCCTAAGTAGCTCAACGAGCAAGCACGATAAACAAACAATGTACTGATGAGCAACTCGGAGTCTAGAGACTTGGAAAAACCTACTAAAGGTAGAAGTTTAATGCATAGATAGTCATGTAAAGGCTAGGTCCAATGCATGAGTGTGTAGGGAGGGTGAACAAGACCTCCATCCTTCCCACGCTCCATTTGCCTTTCGCCTCTGTCTGCTGTCTCTGGTCCTCTTTCTAATAGACTTGTCTAGTCCCTCTCATGTAACATTTGGTCAAAAGTTGTGGAGGGTTCCACATCGGCTGAGTGTCGGAAAAGCTCTCCCTTCACCGCCAGGAAGGGTCCTTTTCCCTGACGCAGGACCTCTCACATCACGGAGAGGCTTTGCTGCCTTCTCGTGACTGTCCTTGGTGGGTACTCACGATGGCCCTAGGCCCCATTGGGGATATAAAAAAATGGGCTCGGAGCGCTTGAAATAAAGCAAAAGCTATGCCTAATGGATTCATCTTATTCTCCTTCAGCTTGAAAGAAGACTTCGCTAGAGCGCTGCTTGGTGGTCCGTGGTTTTTTGGCAGGCGGGGTTTCTATCTCAGGAAATGGTCACCTGGTTTCAACCCACACACGGAATCCATGACCCAAGCCCCAATCTGGGTTCGCCTCCCGGGGCTCCCTCTGGAGTTTTGGCACCCGGCAGTTATTGAAGGTATTGCTCTTTCAATAGGTTCTTTGATAGCAATAGATCAAGCCACAAAAGCAAAAACTAGATTCATTCATGCTCGTTTCTGTGTTAATGCTGATATTAGTTGTCCCTTGCCAAAGGACATCGAGCTTATCTCGGACTTAGGGAACTGGAAACAACCCATTGACTATGAATACATTCCTCAAGCTTGTTCCTTCTGCAAAAAACTTGGCCATAGGGCCTCTGGCTGCCCCTCTAAACCTCAACCTAAACCAATGTCCCAAACCCTCTCCCCAAAATTCAAGAAAAAATCCGTTCCTAAATCGTCCTCCATTGAGATCCCGATCATCCCCACGTCTAATTCCTTCGCTCTCCTTGAGGATGGAGAAATCAACCCTTCTTCTGATCCTGCTTCTGAGATCCTTCCCTCCTCCTTAGCCCTCCATCCCCTCTCCCCCGGCTCCTTCGGCTCTTCCCGGCTCTTCGTCTCTTGGTGAGGACCTTCTTTTGGCTGCCTCCTCCCCTCCCCCTTCGCCGCTGCCTGCTCCTTTTCCCTCCCTCCCCTTCCTTCGATCCCCTCTTCCCTCGATCCCCCCACCCTGCCTCCCCTCTGCCCGCCTGTTTCGGACTCTGTCCCCTCACCCTCGGATTTCTCCACCGATGATTGCTTCAATCATCGTTTCACTAGAAGCAGCAACAAGAAACCCGATATTGGCTTGGAAAAGGTTAGAGGCAGAATTCCAAGCAGTGTTAAGCTTCAGCAAGAAGCAGCTACAAATGTGGCGCAAGGAACCCAAAGCACAATCCCCATGGTGGTGGGGAGTAAACCCAAACAAAAGAAATGAAGATCATTTCTTGGAATATAAGAGGGCTCAACTCTCTTCAAAAACAAAGAATTATCAAAGACATCAAGTTCCAGAACTCACCTGATATCATCATGTTACAGGAAACCAAACTAAAAACGGAGGATCGGCTCCATAAACTCGCCAGCGGCTGCCTTTGAATCTCAACCTTCAACAGGAAACTCTGGGGGGCTTTGTACCTTGTGGGATCCCAGAAGTCTTAAAGGGGATTGCCTGTTCAAGCACCCCAACTTTATATGTATCCTCTTCCAAGAGATTGGTGCTGACTCCTCTTGGATTGCTATCAATGTGTATGCCCCAAACTTGGAGACTCATCGTGGAAAACTTTGGAAAGATATCACTAACTTCATCATCACTTGTGGTAAAATTCCCATTCTAATAATGGGTGATTTTAATTGCCCTCTTTATCCTTCGGATAAACAGGGGGGTATGCTTGCTATGCCGTCTAGCATGGAAGCTTTGGCTGACTTCATAAGGGAGAATTCTCTTCTGGACATGGATCTCCACGGCTCATCTTACACATGGTCAAACCGCAGATTGGGCAGGAACCACATCCAATGCAGATTAGATAGAGCTCTTGGCTCTCTGGATTGGATTTCTCTCTTTCCGGACTTTTATCTCAGCTCCCTCCCAAGGGCTGGCTCAGATCACAGCCCTCTTCTGTTAAGCGCCAATCACAAGGTAAATGCCAAGAATCCTCCCTTCAGATTTGAGCTGGCTTGGCTTGAAAATAACCATCTGACTCCCCTGGTTAAGCTGGTGGAATATCGAGATTGAGGGAACTAATATGTTCAGATTTTCCAGCAAACTCAAAGAAATCAAAAAACAACTCAAGATATGGAAGTCGAAGGTCTTCGGTAACATCAAGGTCCGCAAGCAGGAGCTATCTCAGAGCTTGGTTAAAATTTCCGAACAAATTGAGGCTGTTGGAAGATTGGATCATCTTCACCAACAAGAAATCTCTCTCCTCAGTGATTATCACAACACTCTTAAAGAAGAAGAATCCTATTGGAGGCAGCGTTCTCGGGCCCTCTGGCTTGAGCAAGGTGATCGTAATACCAAATTCTTCCACATCACTGCTTGTAAACATAAAGCTAGAGATAAGATTCGTGAGTTGGTGTCGTCAGCAGGGATCTTACTAACAGCTGAAACTGATATTTCCAATGAGCTTATATCCTTCTACTCAAATCTTCTCCATGCTGATCTGGCCCCTTCGGAACAATCCATGAATGAAATGCTCCAGCACATTCCTCATCTGGTTTCTCCTGAGATGAATAACAATCTGACCAAGCCTTTTTCTATGGAGGAAATTCATAAAGCTGTCTTTGCTATGAAGAGAGACAAAGCCCCGGGTCCGGATGGCTTTCCTGCCGCTTTCTTCCAAGTTTTTTGGGAAATCATCAAGCAGGACCTATTCCTAGCAGTTAATGAATTTCAGATGAATGACAAGCTGCTTAAGGAATGGAACACCACTTTCGTGGCCCTTGCCCCAAAAGTGCATAATTCCAAGGAGGTATCCAATTTTCGGCCTATAAGTTTATGCAACACGTCTTACAAGATCATCACTAAGATGCTGGCCTCCAGACTAAAACCTCTAATGCCGAACCTCATCTCTCACAATCAGAACGGCTTCATAAAAGGTCGTCTTATACAAGGTGGTATAATTACTGTTCATGAGGCCATCCACTCGGCTCTTCTCGCGAAGTCTCCAGGTATGATCTTAAAATTAGATATGCAAAAAGCCTTTGACAGAGTCAGCTGGCCTTTCTTAATCAAGGTCTTGGAAAAATTTGGTTTCGACAAAAAGTGGTGTAGCTGGATTTTCTCATGTATTTCGACCCCTTGCTTCTCTATTCTTATTAATGGCATTCCTGCGGGCTTCTTCAAAAGCAGCAGGGGTATCAGGCAAGGTGATCCTCTGTCACCCTTTCTCTTTGTTCTAATGGCGGACTCCCTCAGCAGAGCTCTGGAAGCGGCTAAAAATCAATCCATCATTTCTGGCATGAAAATCACCTCAAACTGTCCTTCGGCCACTCATAGCCAGTTCGCTGACGACACCTTATTGCTGAGTTTGGCTTCTGTTATTGAAGCCAGGGCTATTATGGATATCCTCTCTCTTTACCAATCAGCCTCTCAGCAAACGGTCAACTTCATCAAGAGCAGCATCTCCTTCATCAACACGCCCCCCAGAGTTCAGAGAAAGATTGCTGATATCTTTGGTTGCTCGATTGTGGACCTTCCCGCCTCTTATCTGGGCATCCCCCTCTTCCATGGAAGGCAATCAAAAAATCTGTGGAATCCGGTCATTGAAAGATATCAAAAAAAGCTCGCTGCATGGAAAGGAGCTCTGCTCAGCCAGGCTGGCAAGCTCCAGCTGGTGAAAGCCACTCTTCAAAACCTTCCTACTTACTTCCTGTCTATGCTCAAGATTCCCAGCTTTCGTGAGGGAGGTTGTGGAAAAAATTCAAAGGAACTTTCTGTGGTCTGGAACTGAAGAAAAGAAAAGGATCCATCTTGTGGCCTGGAAAGAGGTTTGTAAACCAACTGCTCATGGTGGTCTCGGTCTTCGGAAAATGAATGAGATGAACGGGGCCCTCCTGGCCAAACTTGCTTGGGAAGTGGCTAAAGGTGATTCCTGTTGGGCCCACTTGCTCAGAGCTAAGTATTTAGCAAATAATGAAGACCTTCTCACTTCCATCCCTATTAGAGGCTCAGCCATATGGAACTCTATATGTAGCTCGCTTCCCATCATTCGTGGCTGGCACTAAATGGAGATTCGGGAATGGGCGTCTCATTGATTTCTGGAGGGATACATGGATCGAGATGAACCCCTTGACCTCAATCCCTCTTGGGACCCTATCAAGAGAAGTATCATCAATATACATGGAAGATTAGCTTCGGGCTATTGGCAGAGGGTGAACTCCATCCCCTCATGGGATATCAAGGAATGGGAGGATATCAGCGACCTGCAAAGAAACCTGCTGTCTTCACTTAGAGCGTTGCTCTCTTCCATATACATCCCTTTCTCCCATAATGAGGACGAGATTATTTGGACTCTCTCTACATCGGGCTCCTTTTCAGTTAAGGCTGCTTATCTCTCGATGCATAGTGCGGACCAAGGCCCCCCTCTTACTAAATTTCGCCTTTGGAGATCACCCCTAAAATTGGTTTTTTCTCTTGGCTCTCCTCTAAGAATGCTTTCCTCTCTGGGGAGAACCTGAAGAGAAGGGGTTTCTCCCTTCCCACCAAATGTGTTCTATGTGCCAATGAAGCGGAGTCCTCATCACATCTCTTGATCCATTGTTCTTTCTCGCAAGTTATTTGGCAGTGGCTCTTATCGAGATTCGGTGTCTTTTGGATCTTTCCGGATTCCATTCAGGACACCCTCTCTCAATGGAGTTCTCCCTTCACTCATCCGATTCTAAACTTGGCTTGGAAACTCCTCCTCCCGCATGGTTTATGGGGCATATGGAAAGAAAGAAACAGAAGAATCTTCAAAGAAAAAAGTCTCAATCCTGGACAGGTGGCTACTCAGATTGCTCTGGCTCTCCAAGAAAATATCAACCTGACCACGTGGTCCAAATATCAGCAAAAACTACAGTTCTGTCACACCCAGGAGTGGCAGAAGTTTTTATCCATTCCTTGTAAAAGAGCTCATACTGATCGGAATTTGGTCTGCTGGCTTCCCCCTCCAAGGGGCTGGAAAAAACTCAACACGGATGGAGCTTCGAAAGGAAATCCAGGTATGTCCGGAGGAGGGGCCATTCTCCGTTGCTCTTCGGGTTTAATTGTTGCTGCTTCTGCTCACAATTTCAATTTTGGCTCCAACCATCGTGCGGAGGCTTTGGCTATCCTCAAAGGCCTTGAGATGGCTATCAATTTGGGCAATGATCCCCTTCAAGTTGAAAGTGACTCCCTCAACATCATAAACCTCCTCCGATCTAATGACCCTGGCCATTGGTCGATTAGGAACATCATTGCTGATATTAGAAGTATACAAAGATCTTTCCTTCAAGTCCAATTCCAGCATGTCCTCCGGGAAGGAAATAAAGCGGCGGATCTTCTTGCTAATATGGGTGTCCTCATCGAAAATCAGCAAAATTGGACTGATAACTTCCCGAATGACCTCTGTCAGATTGTTCAAAATGACATCTCTCACTGCTGACTGGTGGATTAAAGGGCTGACTCGGGTTTCGGCTTGCTCGCCATGGCCTTCTCAAAAGGCGGCGGTGAATATGGCGAAATTAATTGATTTGACACTTAACAAGGGATACTCGATTAAGGTGCCTTGTAATGATGCGGCAAATCCCCGCACGAATGAGCTTTATTTACACATTAATCATCTGAGGAGGTGGCGGAAGGGCTTTAATAACTTAGCCGGACTCCTGTTCAAGCTGGTTTTCGTCCTCTCCTATTTCCACTTCTGTGACTATTCAAATTCTCATCTCATGGGGGGTCAATTGAAGCGCCTGAGCCCGATAACTGCGAGTCGACTAAGAATGATGGTGAGGTGTGGAGCATATTAGTGGAAAATGGGATTGCCACTTTTCTGGAAAAAATGACTGGTTACTCGGCTCTGGTTTCTTATGCTGTCACGGCTTCGTGGACGAGGGGTCGGGTCCAAATTGGCAGCACTCGCTTCACCATCTCAACGAACGCCATCGGGCGACGCCACCGCTCTCCTCGCCGTGGGCGACATTTACTACAGGGCTCCTTCACGCCGAAATTCAAGATTTTAACGCCCCTGGTGACAGCAAAGTGAAATATCTTTCTGGCTATACCCGTGACTCTCTGCCCTCTCCCTGGGACAGAGTGGCGGAAGTCATTATGCGGTACTTCACTATCGACGGCAGATACCGACTGGTCTTCTGCCCCCATCTGTTCATCCTCTCCCATCTCCGATGGGGGAGAAAAATCAATTTGGCTGCCTTCCTTTTTCAGTCTCTGGAACATTCTGTTATGTTGGCTCGGGAGGGCGAGGGTGTCATCCTCCACCAGAGGTTTACTCTATCTGCTTTTCTCCGTCGCCGCTTCCCACTCCGACCTGCTCCGTTTCCCTCCCAAAATGGGTCGACGCCGCCGCTCCCCCTCCCCTTCTTCTCGCCCCTCCTCCTCCTCCCTCCGCTCCTCTCGCGCCGTCGCCGCCTGCTCCTCTCCTCTGGTTCGGATTCCGATGTGGCCATTGTGAGCCCCCCGCGACGCCTCCATTCCCACTGCCACCCCCTCTTTTCCTACGCCCATCTCGTGTCTTTTCTTGGAGGACACTAATGCCAGTGGCCATGCTCCTTCTCCCTGTCTCCAGCCCTGACTACTCTCGCGTGGCTGATCTTTTTGGGATTGGCTCAACTGTACCCTGATTCCCCGGAAGCGGAGCAGTGTGATTTCAATCAACATGTGGTGGAACCCTTCTCTCATTCTGCTGGTAATAAGGACCCCTCTGATGTAAAAGATTTTGCTGCTGACACTCCTCATTCCCCTCCTGTTATGGACTCGAATCCTGCTGATATTGAGTCTGCTGATGCTAAAAAAGACCATAACAGAGCCGAAATCATTTCCTCCATTCTAAGTAAACTGCAGCGTGCCTTCAAGGCTCTGAAAGCTTGGGAGGACTTCACGGATTCCACCAGGCGGCTATAGATGACGACTATTCGGAGCTTCTCAAGCTGGCTGAACTTCTTGCAAACGACTCTGGCCTCCTAGAGCAAAAAATGTTGTCTCTGAGCTGAAGAAGCTCATCTAATGTATCTTTTCTTTTTCTCGGTTTGGCTTTTTCTTCGTTCTCCTTTTTGGAATCTTCTCGGGTATTTTTGCTTTGCAAATTCAAATGCTAGATCTGGCCTGATGGGCTTTTTTGTATAAAGGTTGTGGGACCTTCTAAAACCCTCCTTTTACCCAATATATTCCGTGAGTTGAAGATCGAGTCGTCTTTAATGCAAAACAATTTCCCCAAAACAAATACACGAGCTAAATGTAGACGAACCCGATTCAATCACGGTGCAGAGCGAAGAGTCAAGAATGCAAGGAAGCAATGATCTAAAGCCAATGCAATCCACAAGGACAAAACGATGCAAACGAGCACCTGTAAGAGTCAAAGCAACAAATTCAAGAGCAAGAGAATACCCAAGTCGCAGAATTTCAATGTCGAGCCAACCAAAGACGAGTCGAGAGATGTCACTAGTGATCAAGGTAATGTGTGGTGAAGCGTGGGATGACTTGGTTCCCATCTCGGTGAACTAGGGCGGGGCCCTTAACATCACTTCAACCTTTCAAACACCAAAAAACTCACACTTCCAAACCTATAAATTTTCTTGTGATCCTGAATTCACGTAATGCCAAAGCAAAACAAACCACTGAAAATCTTGAAAATATGCAAGTAATGCACAAGAAAAAGAGAGCTTGCACAAGAAACTACACAGTGGAACAACAATGGTGAGCGGTGTGATTCCAGTCCCCATACCATGTAGGAATTAAGGGCAAAGACACGGAAGGAATTCACGTGCATTGAATAGTTGCACTTCACCAAAATGAAGGAATTGTAAGATTAAAGCAAGCAAACGATTGAGAAGCAGTGTGCATGCATGAGAGCTCAAGATTTGAAAATGGAGTGGAATGGAATGCCTTGGATTGCCTTGGATTGCCATGGACCAAAGAGAGGTGAGTACAAATAGGGGAGTAAATGTGTAACTCACATGTAAGAGAATATTCATCCATGATGGAGAAGAGAAGTTACTTTTCCAAATGGAAATGTAACTCCTATAACGCATACTACACACATATGATAGATTCCGTAAGGGAATCTATCATAACTAAGATGCCACTTAGATCCATGTCCACCTAAGTGAGATGACTTACCCGGTGAGGTGGAATAACACTAAATAAGTGACAAAAATAGCACATACACCAACACATTTCATTATAATGTTTTATGCATTAATAGAACATATCGTTCCTTTTATTTTGTAGAATAGATGGTTCATGCTCACGATCTTGACTTCTTAGCTATAAACATTTTCCTACTAACATCTTACACTAATTGACAACATACATCTTTTTGTGTCTTTGAAGGAATAACACTTCTTCGATAGGAAATACCATTACATACCGAGATTTTGGTCTTGCTTTCTACGAGATCTTTTGTCTTGATGTTCATTAAGTCATTGAATCAAACAATACTTCAAAATTATGAATTTTTAAACTTATATTTTTTAGCCTTATTTTATACTTAAATTCAAATTAAGATTGCATATTGTTAGAATGTGGATTAAGACCTCAAGAATCACATATTCAAAAAAATTAAGAAATGTAATAAATGTTTTGAATTCTTTTTTTTAGTCAAAAGTATTACCTCCATCCTCTTGTTCCCGCTTTAACAATTTGTAAAAAAATTAAATGTCAAATTAAAAATATAGCTTTATGACTTACTTTATTAGCATGACCATTGCGCTTAAATGGTCTAGTAATATAAATAGGTGTAGTAACGTAGTGGGGGCAATAATAAGAACATGTAGTGGTAAATCTTTAAAATAAGGGGTATTATTTAAAATCCCAAGATTGCACGTGTTTTAGATCTTTTTAACCAATTCATTCACCCATGGATGTCGGGTAGTCTCAAGGGACTTATAACATATCTATCTCGTATTCCCAATATGTACATAGCACTTAATTGTGATTCAAATACAACTCGTACATTTTATAATCAATAATAATAAGAATAAATTGTTTTATCCTCCACAATGTTAGGTGACTGTTTGTTGGGTCTAGTTGCACCCTATAGCATATGAGACTACCCGTACTCCCAATATGCAAGAGGCACCCAATTGTGCTTCAAATACAAGGCGTGCATTTTATCATCAATAATAATTTGTTTTATAGTACATGATGTCACACACTTTACTTTTTAATCTAGATTTACTTTTGGATCTATATGTGGCTTATATAATATGGAACTACCTATAACTTAATGTACTCCCAATATATCACTTATAACATAGGGTATTAAAAATGGTATCTTCTACTCCCAAATTATGCTTCAAATTTGAGATGTGTATTTTATCATTATTAATAATAATGATGATGATGATTTATTTTATAGTCCACGATGTTGTGTGCCCTTTCTTATAGGTCTAAAGGTAGCTTATAACTTATGAAACTACCTTATATTCCTAATATATAAGAGACAAGTAATTATGCTTCAAATTTGTAATATCTTTTCCAAGAGAACAAATTCTTTGTCATTAAGCCAACTCCTTACCCATTAAGTTATTTCGAGTTATGTGTATGTGATATGAAATGTTTTGTGAAGTGCTTCGAGTTTGAGTTGTCTCCTGGGAACGCTCAATGTAAGCGGCACATTGTGTTTGTTTTCAACTCGACTACATCAAACACAGAGTCGTATGGACTTTTGCATATATTTTTAATATTACAAGATTTAATTGACCCAACGACTTGACACACTTAGTGGCGCGATAATGCAGGGCGAGTCCTCCCAACCGATTGTGTAAATGTAAGGGTAATTGGTCCCCCAGGACCTAAGGGATTAGAACCTAGGTAGGTGGTTGTTGAAAAGACGGACGACCAACACCGCGCTAACAATTTATGCTCAACATTCCCGTGTGGTCGCATCTAGCGTAATGATAATTAGAACATTTCGGTGTAATTCATTTATTTCCATTTCAAATTTAGGAGACTTGCCTATATATTAAAATAACAGTTCACTAATTTAAAAAAAAGGCACCTTTAGGTTTTAAATCTACGAAATCCAAGGAAGAGGAGTAGTAGTGGTGCACCTAAGTTAGGGGCCCACCAAATCAATTTAAATAGAATGTGAGATCTTGATTTTTCACGAACACATAGTTCAATATATATATATATATATATATATATATATATATATATATATATATATATATATATATATAAAGTGTTGAATTGGGTGATAATAGTTGAACATCGACAATTTAAATATGACAAATATTACATGGCATAATGTGATTAGGTGTTGGCATGTCAAAAATGACTAATCCCCAAATATTTTATGACAACTATTGGATGTTGTGTATTCAAGACACTATATCCACAATTAGACTCTGCTCAACTATTGGTGTCTCTCCCCCCTTTGGGAATGCAGACTGCCACAATATAATGAATAGTGTCATTTGTACATTGGATTACATATACAGAAAATTCAAACCTTAAAAAACACGCTTGGTAGGCTAGCTAGGCATTACACCAGCGTTCCACATGTCTTTGTGGCCGGATCCCACATTGCGGGCAGCAGAAACCGACGGCCATTAACCCCGTGTGCATTGTAACTCGCTCCTGTCGTTTTGTCTACCAACACCTCCCCTGGGTATCCCGGATACGCCCCCTTCCCATATATTCCTGGACATGCTGACACGGCCTCCAATGGTGCCCTTGCATCGCCTTGGAAATATCCCGTATTGAATGGGTTTGTCACTGCTCCCGCAATAACCGTGGCGATGTTGATGATCATACCGTCGATGCCCACATCACCGTTGGGTGCAATCAGAGGAGGGGTCTGAGGACCATACATTGGCTGGTGAAACGGCCATGCGCACTGACCTGTGCACTGGCTTTCAGAGTTCCCCACCCACGCATACGGAAGATGAGACGGCAATAATATACTGTCATGGTATCCACACGAGCTCACGCAGAACCTCTCTACAGCTACATCCTCAGACGTTAGCACCAAATAGACTGCATTTGTCTGGTTCTCCGGCAGAGGCAGAGCTCTTGATTTGACAGCACTCGCAACCAGAGCGGCGATGTCGGTCCTCTTCAACGACTTTCCCAGGGAATACGAGTCTTCAGTCTTCTGCTTACCGAGCCGCGCAATGGTCACAGGTGCCTGATTAGAGGCTCCACTTTTGTACTTTCCGATAGTCTTCCACCAGGTGGAGACAGAGGGCTGGTTCGCCTTCCCCTGCAGATTGGCATCTAGAGACTGCAAATAGTCCTCAACAATGGACCGCTGAACAGGGCTGAATTTTCCATACCATACGATATGAACATCAAGAGGCTTTGAGGAGAGCAGGGGACCATTGTGGTATCTCAGAACAAGAGGCTGCTCCTTCACCAAGGCAGCCAGCTTTCTGGAGTGGCCAATCCCAATAGCAACGCACACTTCAATTATGATTAGGAATACTAAAATCTTAGCAGGAAAACGGCTCAGACGGGCCATTTTTACAGAATAAAACAGGCTACAAAACCACACAGTAAATGATGGTAATCTAGAGAGTGAAGAATAACCTCTAGACAGAGATGATGTAGTAAGAAATGTGAGGGTTCGATTTATATAGGACGGGGATTTGGCTCTGATTTACCCCCACAGTAGAAACGCGTTCGCAGCGATAGTGAGTAGGGTTCCGCGTGGCGTCCCATACACGGTTTCGAAGAAGCCTCCACAAATCACTAGAAACTTCGGCACTCGGTTGTGGACAGTCCGCCGCCTCAACTCGGTTAAAATTTTTAACTAGGTGCCGTTTGACGAGAGTTAGGGAATGGAGGGCTAGGAAGGTGAACCCATTTTTCAATTTTTTATAAATGGAAAAATTAATGGAAAAGTTGTTCTTCAGTTTTTGTGGTTGCAAATCGCATATCCTCCCCCTTTTAATTTATTATTTTGCCTTCAGCAAGGATATTGTCTTTACCTTAACAATTAGTAAATTGCATCATTTCCAATTACATTGTGCCATGTGTATTTAAACAGGAAAGAACTAAAGTTTCAAGCTTTAATTTTTTATTTTGGCAGGATTTTATTGGTGAACCCCTTTATTTGTTACTATTGAAGAAAAAGGGGATGTCCTCCTGACATGCATTTAATGCATTTACTGATATGCATTCAATGCATTCACTATGTATGATGCAGTCTTGGTCACCTTTGTGTGGCTCGAGGTTGCATTTGTTTGTTGGTTTGAGAATGAAGTTCCCTTCTCCATTTTCATCAACTAATGGAAAACCTTAACTCAAGCGAAATAGGTGCTAATTTATGGCCCTAAGTTTTGCACATAAATTGTTGCAATTTTTTTGTTTACCTAGTAATTTGTTTACTTTCATTGGATTGTTTCTAATGGGTTTTGTTTGTTTTCAGTGATTCTTCAACCTCCGTCTCATAGAGACGCATGTTGTTTTGGCATCATAGTCTCACAGACCGCATGTTGTTTTGGCTCTCTAAATGACCTTGGTTGTGTATGACAATGGCTCCTCCACCATCTGCTCTGAAGATTATGATTTTGGTAAGTGGTTTAGATTTGACTATGATATTCCGTGGTTTTAGCTATAAAATTAATACCCTAGGAAAGCATACCGTATGAAACAGTACATCGGAATATATTGAACATAAAATCTGGTTTCATTTTAAATCCATATAAACAACTCTTTTTCTAGTTCTTCCGATCCATGACATGTTGAACATAAAATTTCCTTGGTCTGCTCAAATTCTTGGTTTCACAGTCAAAATGTTCTTTTACATGCTTTCTTTTCTTAATTGTAGGGTGCCACTAGAAACTTTTTAGTTCATTTGTTGTTATGTGATTGCCTTTGTTTTATAAATAAGTTTTGTGTGCAAGTCGATGCCTTTGAGTTTGTGTATTTATTTTGTGACAAATAATATGATTAAATGGTTTGTGATATCGTAGGAAGCAGAACATTTCGGTGGTAAGCGCAATAAGCACTTTGATTCATTTACCAAAATCAATGAAATTCTACACTAGGCAATATGATTCTACTGACATCCCATCATTTGCTTGGTTTTGTTGAAGTTCTATTCATTCTGCAAGACTTTCTACATCTCCCTAACCTTGTGTTTTCATTAAAAAAATCAGATTTGTAAATGGTTCTCTTTTGGAGGGAAGGCAATTATTTCTATGTCTAGATTACAGATACTCGGTAAGGCTAATTTGCATCTTCTCAATATGTGAATTTATGATGTAATCCCAGTGAAAGTTAGGTAGATAAAAATAAAGATTGTTTCATAGCCTATTGGTGTATAAATATAGTTTCCTTAACCAAGAAATCCTTCCTAACTAATGGGGGATGTGGCCATGAAAGGTGTTATTGCCAACATCCAGAATTCTCATAAATGAAAGATTACCTTTCCGCTTGCAGAATCAAACATTTGCAGTCCAACTGGGTAACCAATGCTTTTACGATGGCTGTGGAGTGCATCTTCATCCAGTAACATTGTTTGTATGGGGATGTGATAAGTCATATATGGTACGTGTAGCAAGCCAACGAATTAACTTGGATTTCCAACATTTGGTCACATTAAAAATTCTAGGCCTTTTTAACGAATATATTGCTATCTAAAATTGGCATTCCAAAACTATTGTGTTGCCTTTTAACTTTTTTTCTGGCATCCCAATAGCTTCCTTTATAGAAAGAGGTGATATGAGCTTGGGGGACTGGGGGAGGACATAAATTACAATATCCTATGATTGAGACAAAACCCTAACAGATCAACACTATGCTTCATCAAGCTTGATTACCGAGCTCCCTGCAATAGTAATTTTGAAAGCATTGTGATTTTGGATCATTCATGAGGACAGGGGAAAAGTGCCCCCATTCTCGAATTAATCACAAAGTATGCAATCTTAAATTCGAACAATATAATGTGATAAGGAAAAATATATAGGGAGTTTTGCCATTACAATGTAGTCTTACTATTTCAAATGCCCAATCAACACCATTGGAAATCTAAACAGATTGCTACAACATTCCTTGAATGAACCTACTGACTTTAATCACTACCACAATATGCGGTCTTGAATAATGATGGGAAGCACCCAGAAACTTGTCCACACTTATAATTGATGGGAACAAGAGCAATTGTCTTTGTTAGAGGCCCTATTTCATATCCATAGACTCAAACCTTTAACCAAATGGATAAAACAAATATTGTCTTTGTTAAATATGCTAGACTCACATTTTCAATTCTTTGTTATAGATCCAATTTAATGCTCTAATCATATGACAATATTCAATTCAAAGAAAATTAGAGTTATCTCTGTAGCTTGGAACTTGAAGCCATCTTACAAGTAAGTGTGCTTTGGGATGCAAGCTCACAAAGTCCATCATATTTCATAGAATTCCCTAAACATTTGTTTTTCTTGGCATCATGTGCAGTTTCCATCCTTTGATACCTTGTTTCCTCTTAAAGACAATCTCTTTCCAAAAGATTTGACGAGAATTTGGGACATTGGAATTCATGCAAGGATTTTTAAATAACAAATGATGGTGGAAATGAAAAACTAAGTGCACTAAAAGGTGAGACTTTACCATGAAATTCAATTCTAGTTTAATGTCTGCACCTGATATGAAATATATTCCACTTAAATTGTGAGCCATTTTAAAAAGGCAGCCATTAAAGTCAATTGAGCTTATAAATGTCAATCTACACAAAAGACCAAACAAGTCTTCCATAAGAAATTCATTAAACAACCCAAATCAAATCAGCAAAAACAATTGTTCTGCCAAAATAAGCTTATTTCCATTACAAATTTAAACTTGGTGCAGAAATTTATCTTGTGGTAAATCAATCGAACATGGAATGATTTGCAACGTTGGTTCATTTATATACAAAGAAGCTATACACATTGAAATCAAAGAGAAGAGCCATGAGAGGTAATTGTACAGAGCTTCATGGTCATTCCATGTTATAACAACCTCAACCAATGAAATCCTAATATCCCTACCTACTCATTTTAATAACAATCACTTTTTTCTCTCTCCCTCTCGGTAAGAAACCGTGGCACTCACATATTGAATGCTTCAACCATTTTTAAAAAGGGAGCCATTAAAGTCAATTCACTTATAAATGCCAATCTACACAAAAGACCAAACAAGTTTTCCATAGGAAATTCATTAAACAACCCAAATCAAATCGACAAATAGAAGAAAAAATAATTGTTGATGTCAAAATAAGCTTATTTCCATTACAAATCTATACCGTAACACCCCGATTTTGTAAGTTATCTTGGTGAATATTTTTCATACTATTATAACTACTTTTGAAATGAAGGCAAACATGTTAAGATATGTTCGATCTTAAGAGAATGTGTTGCTTAACTTGGATTCTTGTATGTTGTGGTCTTCTTGTGTTTGCTTTGTCGATTTACTCTTGAACCAAACCGGAGGTTGTTATGAATGTGCAGCGCCTGATTGCAGGTATGAGCAGCTGGCACATAAATGCCAACGATAAAGGTTCGATTCTTGAACCCTGTACTGTCGAACTTGAGACCTCGTGAGGCAAGAAATGCCTGGACACGGGTGGCCTTGGCATGTGATCCAAAGGACGGAACGTCCTGCACAACATTAACGTGAGTGTCAGTTGGAAGACTGGATGGAGGTTGTTTAGTGTTAGTGGTTAGTAGGAATTAAATCCTAAGCTAATCCTAAGTTCTATCATGCATCCTAAACTACTATCCTAAGTGGATTTTTAAATTACAAAAAAAAAGAGAGAAATAAACCTAAGTCCTAATAACCTAAAACTAAACTATGACCTAGGTGAACACTAATATACAACCTAAACTAATCCTAACCTAAAGGGGACGCGCAGACCCTTGGAGGGAGAGGATAAGGATGAAGGGGTATTCAATGGCATTTATTGGGGAGTCCATACGTGGACAGCGCCAGTTTGGCGGGGCAGGTAAGTGGCGGAGGTATCTATTTGGAGATGGAACCAAATTTGGTTTTGCATGGGAAATTTGAAATTTGGAGTTCGCCAACTCAAGTTGGCAGTGGCGTGGGAAATTAGGAAAAGGCGAGCCTTTAATGCATTAAACGTTCTCGGTCCTCGCGACCAGCTCGCCTTGGAAAGTGTATGAGGGAAATTTGATTTTTCATTGTGTCGATTCGGACTTTGTGAAGTTGCTCTGCATTTGGTTTTTTTGTTTGGTTCAGTCGAACCAGTTCTTTGGATTTATCACTGTTCTTTGGGAAATTGGAGGCTGTTGCTGAGCCTGAAGAGGAAAGGATTGTTGGGAAGTTCTTGCTGTCGCCGTGGAAGGAAATATCTTCGGCAAACGCAGTTTTCTTCGAGTTTTGGAAAAGAAATCACAGGCATGTTAAGCCCTTCTCTTTAAAAATACTTGCTTTGTTTAAACGTCTCATTAAAACAACCCTGCTCTTGGGTTTTGGGTTTATTCGATTTTTCTGTACTTGTTTGAAATGATATGAGTGGAATCGTTTCTAGCTGTTGTGTTGATCTGTCTTTGCATGAATTGAAGTAGGAATTACGAAACTGCTGTGTGGGTTGTTTGACAGTTTGGAGAATTAGAAATAAGTATTTTCTTTCTCTGTTCATGTTTATATGAAAACGGAACAGGCAATATGAGTTGTTCTCCTTACTGTGCAATCGTTCTTTTGTTAAATGAATTTGAATGATCAAAGCAGTACAGGCAGTAGGAGTTGTCTTTCGGTGTTGAACAATTGTTCTTTTGCTATATGAATTTCAGTGATGAAAACTGTACAGGATGTACGAGTTTTTGAAGTTGTTTCTTATTGAAATTTTTAAGGAAATAGATCCTTTTCCTTCAGCTGTTTTGGTTTTTGATGGAAATGGCATTTGGGTTTTCCGTGAGCATATGAACTCGATTCAAAGGAAATAATAGTAATATTTTAATTGTTGTTCCTTTTTCTTGCAAAAGAACTGAACGAATACGTTTTGGGGTATTCGTGAAAGTAGGAGAATGCGGTTGTTCTTTCTTCTGAACTTATTAATGAATGGTGTTTCTCCTTGCTGTGAGGATAGGATGATTTCGTTGTGTTTTAATTGATGTTGTTCGGTCTTCCTGTTCGAACTGTTGTCACGATTACTGTCTCGGCTTGTTTTCTGTACAAGTTGATGGAAAAATATAGAAATTTGGGTTATTGCTTGAGTTTGTCTTAACTGCACCAAGCTTATATATTTAATACCCTATGCGGGTTTGCCTTGACAGAGATATTGATATATGAATATATATATATATATATTTGAGTTCTGTATCTCATTAAGAAAAAGGAGAATGTTGTTTTTGGAACTAATTGTTGATCGAGATAGAACTCGAATTGGTTATTTCATTGTTTGCGGTATTTTGGATATTCATTGTTTGCGGTATATTGGATTGGAACTGCACAGGTTAGGTGAGTTGCTTTTCAATATGAACGATTGTTCTGTTATCTTTAAAAGTTGAGCTGTCATGCTTGGATAAACACGACTTGGGTGTTTTTAGTTCATCCTGAGCAAAATGATCATTTCTTAATGAAATTTTAGGGACATGAATTCTTCTTTATGCTGTTTTCGATTCGAAAAGGAAACAGTAAATTGGTTTTGATGAACGTTATAAGTTCAGTTTGACAAAGATTACAGTGACATTTAGATGGTTTCTGAGTGCTGATTATTTTTCTGTACAAACGGAAATTTTGAATGTTTCGTGTGGTCTTCTGATCTTTGCACTGTCATTTAAGGAAAAATGAAATCGGCATGAGTAATTCTTGTTGAGTTGAAGAAAATGATTGTTTCTTATTTGAATAGTTAAAGGAACGAATTCTTCTCTTTGGGCTGTTTGAATTCTGGAAATAGCATTATGATTGGTCTTGCTGTAGGTAACAGCCATGAATAAATTTTATTTTGAACGGAATGCGTTCATAGAATTAGGAAATCATGTGATTAATTGATTGCATGATTGTATAACTGTTTATCTGGTTTAAATTACAGTGAAGAAAGTATGGGCTCTTCTAGTACAGTAAGTACATAGTATGCATCCTTATACTATTTGATCTATGATAAATACGATGTTGTACTAACCTGTTTCGGATATTCATATGAGCCTGATTTAAATGAAGTATGGATAAGGATGATGAATTCTTCCTTGTTTTCATTTAAAGCTGATTATGAATGAAATTACTCTTACTGCCGGAAAGTGAATTCTGAATGGATTTTGTAAGTTTCACTCTGAACTGTTATCTTGATTTGTGTCTCGTTTGGATTCCATTTTTAGGACAGTCATGTGGAAAGAAATAGGGATATGGATGAATGACTTGGAAAAATGATCTTTTCTTCTTTCATTCAGTTGAAAATTTGTAATCATTATTGATGAATTTTGTGGTGCTTAGATATGAGCAACTATATGCATTGTTGTTCGCTTTCTTGTCTGTGCTTGATTGCGTGGAATCTAATATGATGCATGAACTGAAAGGAAGGTAATGGGTTTACGTTTCAGTTAGTTTCAACCTTTGCATTTATTATTAATGAAAGGTGTGGAAAGGATAACAGTATGTTATATCAGCAGTATGTTACTTGTATTTCTAAACTTTTCAAATACTGCAATTTGGAACTTGCAACGGTTATGTGGAAAATGGGACAGCAGTTCTTTGGCTGATTGTGATGATATTTTGATGGTTCAGTTGTTATGCTGATCTTCTTTTTTTTGTGCCTATTTCTTGATTGATGTCTTACTGTCGTTTCATAAAAGCAGGGTTCTTTTATTGAGACAGTTAGTTGAAGCACCTCATTTTAATGATAAGTGCTTAATATGCTCAGTTCATTGAACTGACCCGTGCAAATCATTTTGCAGATGGAATTTGATTAGAATGAAGACATGGCTGTTTTCTGATGCTTCTTGATTGGTTGAAGATGAATTGTATTTGTTTACTTTTATTCCTCTTCGAGGAATTGTGAAAAGAAGAAAGTATATTCTTCTATCTATGAGTTGTAATGATGTTTTATGTAAACAATGTCCATTCAGTTGGATTGGCAAATGTATGGATTATGACCTGAATTGATGAATGCAAATACAAGAGTGATATTTTAATAATCATATCAGTTTGATATTGTTGACTAAATTGGTAATATAATGTTATTCCTGATTTGGATTTATTTAATTGTCCTTGGATGGATGCTAAATGGGAATTGATATCTATTCTTACCTAAATGCAACTTTTAAGTTGAAATGTGCAATTAGTTCATACTTGGGTAAAGATGAATTTTTAATTGACATTAAAAAGGATTAGGAAGAATATGATTCCATAACTGATAGGTATTCAGGATTAGCTTGGAAGCTAAGGAATATCAATTAACTTCGGAGTAATCAAACTTCGCTTTCGAACTCCATCAATGACCTCGTATGTTAAATTCAGAATAAAGGATATGGGATAAGCATATCCATAACTAATGGACCTTAACTATGTAATGTTGAGGAAAATAAATGAATACATTTATTGGGAATTAGACCTCGTTTAAATGACGTCTAATAAGCTAGAATTCTGAATTTAGTTACAGTTGGGAAAATCTTGGTTAAAGTTTAATAGGTTAAACTTATCACGTCCGTCGGTAACGGGCTGCTTAATCCAATGATTAAGAAGAGAACCAAGTAGAGAAATGCAGCCCTTCGACACAAAGGAGAAGATGCATAGCAAGCTAAAGGACGATTTAGTCTCTCTTAGCTATATACAATCTGTAATGTAGAAGTGAGGATAAAGGGATCAACATGGTTGTTGAAAGTTGTGTTGATGCAAAATCACAAAGCACCCACGGACGCACATCGAGGCTTCTAGGTTGATGTTCGGTGCATCCAGTGTGATTGCACAACATGGAAACCTCTCTCCAAGCGTGGGACTTGTGAAACCGAGAGAGGAATCTCCAGAGAAGGTGGTTCTGCTCCTAAACTACTGCCACAAGCTATTCCCAGTAAAGCAAAGCTAATCTAATCCTAATCTAACCATGCCAAGGAGACAGAGAGAGAGAGAGAGAAGGAAAAACAACAAAAGCCTACACTAAAACGGTGATACACCGAGAGAAGGAGAATGTTGGACATCTATCAAAGCTGCCATGGGACAAAGAGAGGTGAGCAATGGGAAGGATGGACAAATGCATCACGAGGCCCAAGGATAGATTTCACATAGAAAATGTCCCAAAACTCCATGAACACGGCTCTCCAAACCTCGCAATGAACATTCAAACATGCACAAACACCGCAATGAAGAGAGGCAAAAGAGAACAAGCAAAAAGCGAAGAAGGATGGATGATGCATCACAAAACACGTTTTGTTGCTCAGAAGTTTGCAGCATTGAACATCATTCCATTAGTAAGAGGTAAAAACGCCATTACAGAGCAAGGAGGAGGTTCGAACTCCATTTTCAACCCTAGAGAAGAAAAGAAGGGAGGGCAGAGCAGAAAGAATGAACCACTTTTTTAATGAGCCAAATCTGGCTTTTTTACATTGCATGGGTCGAGCCTGGGGAAAAACGTGGGAAGCGTGCAAGCCCATTCCTCGTTATTGATGCCAGATGCATTAAATCAGCATGGAGGATCTTACCAACCCATACCCTGTCACTTTGAGCGATTTTGGAGGAGAATGCGACCCATTTGTATTAATTTGGCCACTAAAATGTCACTTGGCCGTGCAGAAGAAGAATGTGACCCATTAGCATTAAAACGAGGTTGTTTAAAGGTCGCTCGCCATTACCACACGTCAGATCCGTTTCTCAATTTTCTCTCTTCAAACTGCATCAAAACTCGAGATTGATCCTAGAATCATGTAGAGAATCTCATAAGCTTTCCGTTGATATAAAGAACGTGGAAATCCGAGCTCTGGATCAAAAGATATGGCGATCTGAAGATTTAGGGCACGGAACAAACCAAAACGGATTTTGAAATATTTCCCGCGCTTCGCCACCTGGATGACACGTGGCACGCTCTGATTGGATGAGCAATTCTCTCTCCTCTACCTTTCGGCGGGCTGTCTTTTGAAATTTCCTTGTGGGCCCTAGTTGGGACACGTGGCATTATCCCATTGGTTCGGATCGGTGCTCGAAAACTTCGTCCTTGACTTTTCTAGTCCTTTCCCTCTTGTGACACGTGGCGTGATCTGGTTGGTCCTCGCCTGCCGGCTCTTTCACGCCCTTCACGTCTTTTCATCCGGATGTCCCAAATGTTTAGTGCTCCTTTGTGCTGATTTCGCGAACCGGATTGGCGTCCATTTGTCCCAAATGTCCCACTTTGCTGACTGCTTGCCGAATTTTTCGCTCGACCTTTTCGCCCGATTCGGCCGATTGGCGTACTCGCGATCCGGCCGGCTTGTCCCATTGTGTTTGAATTGTTTGTGTTGATTTCACCTTCGCCGGTTCGCGCCTTTTTGTCCCACTTGTCCCGTCCTGCTGTCCCTCTCAAGAAGATTAGTCAATTTTTCTCGGTCGATCGGCATTTCGCGCCCGCCGCGTACTTTTGTCCCAGATGTCCCTGTTGCTATTTGGGCCGCTTGGAGGCTTTTCGGCCGATCCGCGCCTTTTTGTCCCAGATGTCCCAATTGCTCCTAGGACTAGGACTTAGCCAATTTTCACCATTTTTTCTGGATCAACCTTCTTGCCTTCTGCAACCTTTTTCCCGCATTTTCTCAGAGCTTGCTCCTAACTACCTGGACAGGAGAGTTAGAAAAATATCTGAGAGAACCTCAGAAACATGATGTTTTCTCTGAATCAATCAATGTGCCTGGGACTTGAATATTCTGATGCATGTTATCAAAATTACCCAGGGGGGGTGAAATTTTGACAACAGTTTGGTGACTCAGTGGGGTCATCTGCCTGCTAGATGAAAAGACCAGTAGCCTGAAGCAATCCATTGGGCATGGAGTCATAAGCAAGCCTGAAAACTGATCTGAACTTGAAAATCTCCCCTCTGAGCCACTTGGAAACCACCGGGCATGGAGTTGTTCTTACCAAAATGCCACTGGAACGAACTGTGTAAGAGCAAAACCAGCAACACCAAAAACTATGTACAGAACTGAAAATCATACATGTCCCAAATGGAACATGCAGAGTGTGCACAAGCACTTCTTCTGCTGAAAGCAAACCTAGCTATTCTACTCTAACTGGAAGCAAAGGCAAGCTAAACAAACCCTGCAACTGGTTGTGAGAAATAGCTTCCTTTCTTCAAAATTGGCAGCCATGCAATTGATTTGCACCGATCATGGCTGTTAGGATGAGTGGAAAATCAACAAGAAGTCGGTCTTCCACCCGGATCATGAAGGTATCGGTTGAAAAAAATCCAAAACCTCTTTTAGTTGCTCGCATTTGGATTGAAGAGGTATGGCGGCTGATCCTTGGTACTTTGTAGCTCATCCTCATGCTCTGAAGCAAGCATGATTGGTTCAGGCTTCTCCTTTGGCTCCAATGAAGCCAAATACTTGATTGGGCAAGGTCCGATCCGTTTGATATGCCCATATCTCCGATTTCCAACTCCAAGAATGGATTTCTCTTGTAGACCCACCCGAATGGATGATGTGGAAGAAATGGTGGGATTCTTCTCGCCCTTTCTCTTCCTCCGATGAAGAACATGGAAGATTTAAATATTCCAATTTTGACTCCAAAGGGCTGCTATAAGATGTGTCTGCTGCAAATGAAAGCTCTCCTTCATGGCGCAGCAGCTTCAGTGTTTGGAATGTGGATGATGAAAGAGAGAAAGGTGAAAGCTCAACGGCTCTTCTCCATCAAAACAGTCCTCCAAATCGATAGGTAAACTACCTCATTGCTTTGTCCTGCTTGCTCGTTTTCAACTTCCTCCATGGTGTCCTCTTGATCCGCAACTTGACCACCATGGTTTCCTTCACTCTCCGATATTGAGTTTGAGAGATCAAACTCCTTTCAAAGACTTAGAACTTGAGAGAGATGAAGTGGAAAGAAGAACCGAAGGTTCTCCTGTAACCTCGCTTTGTGCTCAAAGCCCTTGGATCTGCACTTTTCTCCTCCACGGCTAGAACGTGCTCCTCTTCTTTTGGATTCTGGAGCAGCTTCTCCTTCCTCCAATGTTTGAAGACAATCTTGCTCTTGATTGAACTCCTCCTCCAAAGCATGAAGTTTGTCAAGTCAAACTCTTCATTCG
Organism: Taxus wallichiana var. yunnanensis; assembly: GCA_018340775.1. NCBI lineage: Eukaryota > Viridiplantae > Streptophyta > Pinopsida > Cupressales > Taxaceae > Taxus > Taxus wallichiana. The sequence continues at coordinate 639,884,903 of CM031241.1, read as the reverse complement.
CTACTCTAGAGGACAAGTTGGGACTGCAAGATCTTTTCAAAGCTTTCTTCCTCCATGGTGATCACTGACAATTGGATCAGCACCACGTTTTGAGAAAACGATTGCTGATCTCGCTTCTTCCTTTTGCTCTTCTTCTGCTGCAACAAATTCAGTCATGACCACCATTTGTTCAACCTTAGCCTCTCCCGTAGGCTTAACCATCGAGGGATCTTTGTCATCCCAAATCTAAGAGCCCAACTCTTGAGACTATCTGTCACTTCTTTTTTTTTGGCTCTTCCTCTTGTTGTCCTTGATGACTGATTTTTTCAACTTCTTCTTTCCCACATGGAATTGGGGATGCAAGAGGAGGGATAGGTTGAAACTCAACTGATTTGACAATTTTGTGTGGTGGTGGAGGCGGTGAAACCTCTTGTTTCTTTGGAGGAGGGGGTATTTTTGTTAGCTCTTGTGGAGGGGATGACTGTTTGGAAGGGAAAAGGAAAGAAGAATCGAGATGGGGTGGAAGACGAGGGGATGGAGGGATGGATTCAACACATGGGACAGCAGATGGGGAGTTTAAATGAGATGGTGCTGCTTGAGTAATGGAAAGAGAAAACCGGATGATGGTGTAGAACTTACCCATTCGACAAGGTTGTTCAACAACAAGTCTCGTAGGCCTCTATCTCTGTGTCCATTGTGCAAGTTGGGGCAGCATCTTTATCATGAAGTCCAAGCTTCTCCCGAGGGTGTAATGCCTTGGAAAAGGTTCCACCCATGGACAGTGGTGCTCCATAACCGATTCCAAAAGCTTTCATTTGTGCTTGAGCCCTGGACTGCACCATCCCCACCTCCATCTTTTGGATTTTCTCCAACAGACCAGCATCTTGGATCCGATGGTCTTCATTGTATGCATACTCTTGCTCTTGGCAAGTTTCATTGCCAAAATGACTTTGGCATCGCTATTCATATGAGTATGCATGCTGATCTCGGAGGATTTGTAAAATATGTTGGAGGTGTGATATCTTCGTTGTTGTTGTAAATGTGAGTTCCATGATGGAAATGAAGTCATGGTTGCACAACTTCATGGAATGGAAAAGAATGAAAGGGATGGAAAGAAGGATGAATGAAAAATGGATGGAAATGAATGGAAAGGAAGGTCTGCAACTTCAGAGATGGGTTGACCGAGATGGAGTCGCCGATGTGTTTGCAAGTGCCTCCAAAGGCTGAAATCTTCACAGAACACATCAACTCGCAAAAGATGAAGTGAAAGACATCTAAGGTCCCACCGAAGGCGTGCCAAAACCTGTTGATGCAAAATCACAAAGACCCATGGATGCACATCAAAGCTTCTAGGTTGATGTTCAGGCATCCAGTGTGATTGCACAACATGGAAACCTCTCTCCAAGCGTGGGACTTGTGAAACCGAGAGAGGAATCTCCAGAGAAGGCTGGTTCCTGCTCCTAAACTACCTGCCACAAGCTATTCAAGTGCAGGCAAGCTAATCTAATCCTAATCTAACCATGCCAAGGAGACAGAGAGAGAGAGAGAGAGAGAAGGAAAAACAAGCAAAAGCCTACACTAAAACGGTGATACACCAGAGAAGGAGAATGTTGGACATCTATCAAAACTGCCATGGGACAAAGAGAGGTGAGCAATGGGAAGGATGGACAGATGCATCACAGGCCCAAGGATAGATTTCACACAGAAAATGTCCCAAAACTCCATGAACACAGCTCCAAACCTGCAATGAACATTCAAACATGCACAAATACCTACAATGAAGAGAGGCAAGAAGAGAACAAGCAAAAACGAGGAAGGATGGACAGATGCATCACAAAACACGTTTTGTTGCTCCAGAAGTTTGCATAGAACATCATTCCATTAGTAAGAGGAAAAAACGCCATTACAGAGCAAGGAGGAGGTTCGAACTCCATTTTCAACCCTAGAGAAGAAAAGAAGGGAGGGCAAAGCAGGAAAGAATGAACCACTTTTTTAATGAGCTAAATCGCTTTTACATTACATGGGTCGCCCCAGGGATAAAACGTGGGAAAAGCGTGCAAGCCCATTCCTCATTGAATGCAGATGCATTAAATCAGCATGGAGGATCTTACCAACCCATACCCTGTCACTTTGAGCAATTTTGGAGGAGAATGCGACCCATGTGCATTAATTTGGCCGCTGAAATGTCACTTACCAGCCGTGCTTAAAACAAAGGTGTTGAAAGGTCGCATGGCCATTACCACATGTCAGATCCGTTTCTCGATTTTCTCTTCAAAATGCATCAAAACTCGAGATTGATCCCAGAATCATGTAGAGAATCTCATAAGCTTTCCGTTGATATAAAGAACGTGGAAATCCGAAGCTCGGATCAAAAGATATGGCGATCTGAAGATTTAGGGCACTAACAAACCAAAACGGATTTTGAAATATTTCCGCGCTTCGCCACTGGATGACACGTGGCACACTGATTGGATGAGTAATTCTCTCTCCTCTACCTTTCGGCGGGCTGTCTTTTGAAATTTCCTTGTGGGCCCTGGGGATACGTGGCATTATCCCATTAGTTCGGATCGGTGCTCGAAAACTCACCCTTTGACTTTTCTAGTCCTTTCCTTGTGACACGTGGTGTGATCTACGGTTGGTCCTCGCCTGCCGGCTCTTTCATGCCCTTCACGTCTTTTCGTCCGGATGTCCCAAATGTTTAGTGCTCCTCAAGGTGCTGATTTCGCGCGAACCGGCGGTTCAAGCGCCCATTTGTCCCAAATGTCCCACTTTGCTTTGACTGCCTCGACCTTTTTCGCCTTGGTTTGGCCAGTTCGCGTACTGCGCTGCTTGTCCCATTGTGTTTTGGATGTTTGTGCTAATTTCGCCTGTTCGGCGGTTCGCGCTTTTTGTCCCACTTGTCCCGAACTGTCCCTCAAGATTAGTCAATTTTCTCTCGGTCGAACCGGCATTTCGCGCCCGCCGCGTACTTTTGTCCCAGATGTCCCTGTTGCTATTTGGGCCGCTTGGAGGCTTTTCGGCTGATCCGCGCCTTTTTGTCCCAGATGTCCCAATTGCTCCTAGGACTAGGACTTAGCCGATTTTCACCATTTTTCTCGGATCAACCTTCTTGCCTTTTGCAACCTTTTTCCCGCATTTTCTCAGAGCTTGCTCCTAACTACCTGGACAGGAGAGTTAGAAAAATATCTGAGAGAACCTCAGAAACATGATGTTTGCTCTGAATCAATCAATGTGCCTGGGACTTGAATATTTTGATGCATGTTATCAAAATTACCCGGGGGTGAAATTTGACAAGTTGATTCTTAATTATTATGATCATATCCAAATCACTTGAGGATGTGTACTCTCAATGGGAGGATTCCGTAGGATATTGACATACGCCCGGCTACAAAGAAGGTGTCTTCATGAATACGGTGTCTTCATGAAGACGGGGGTCTTCATGATGACACAATGTTGCAGTGACATATTGCAATGCCCTCCTGAATTAAAACATCAAGAATACATAGGCTGAATGTGAAGTTCTTGGCAGGGGATAGGAGTATGATCAGGTATACGGAGTGACTCCGGGATACTAAAGATAACTAGACACACGGAGTCGTGGGGAACGACACCGTATGTCTGCGTATCTTTAGTTACCAGGAGTGCCTTCCTATATTCGTTCATATTACTAGTTGGAAATTGGAAGTTTAAATCTGATCTTAAATCGAGAGGACTGGTAGGAACCAGGAAAGACCATTCTAGATAACAGGTGAAGTGAAGTGAAGGACGTATTCCATTGATGTGTATCACATCCAGGAATATGATCATGCAAAGCATGTGAAAATATTTGGCCAAAGTATCGCAAGTGTTGGTTGCGTTGTCCTTATCACTTAATTTAAGATGCAGGATGTCAGATGAATATCAGTAACAGATATTCAGATAGGCTTCTTAAATGGATCACTTCGATAACTGGAAACGGTTATGAGAACTGGTATATATAATATACTATGCATAAACGAACATGAAGGATCGGTTGTTGCCGAGTCATGAAATGAAGGATCGATGAAACTCCGAGCCATGAAAATGGAAGATCGGCAGTTCCTCGAGTCATTTATAGCAGCATATAGAATCTGTTATAGGATTGAATGGCATTGAATGTGTGTTCCATATTGTAAATATGCGAATAGGGAACATTAGTTTTAAAAAGAAATTGTGTGATCCAAACTGTGTTGTTTGGGCAGAGAACAATTATTAAAACTTGAACGTGTGTTTGAATTTTATAATTCATATGAGAACGTTACCAAAAAAAAAAATTTTCCCTTGTTCTAGTATCTTAAAATGGGGATGTTACATATACTTGGTGCAAAATTTTATCTTGTGCTAAACCAGACTAAATACAGGAAGGATTTTGCAACCTTGGTTCATTTATATACAAAGAAGCTATACACATTGAAATCAAAGAGAAGAGCCATGAGAGGTAATTGTACGGTAGCTTCACAAGTAATTCCATGTTATAACAACCTCAACCAATGAAGTTCCGATATCCCCTACCTACTCATTTTAATAACAATCACTTTTTTCTCTCTCCCTCCGGTAAGAATCCGTGGCACTCACATATTGAATGCTTCAACCATTTTAAAAAGGGAGCCATTAAAGTCAATTCAGCTTATAAATGTCAATCTACACAAAATACCAAACAGGTCTTCCATAAGAAATTCATTAAACAACCCAAATCAAATCGACAAACGAAGCAAAAATAATTGTTGATGTCAAAATAAGCTTATTTCCATTACAAATCTAAACTTGGTGTAGAAATTTATCTTGTGGTAAACCAAACTGAACACAGGGAAGGATTTGCAACCTTTGGTTCATTTATATACAAAGAAGCTATACACATTGAAATCAAAGAGAAGAGCCATGAGAGGTAATTGTACACCAGCTTCACAGTCATTCCATGTTATAACAACCTCGACCAATGAAGTCCCGATATCCCCTACCTATGCATTTTAATCCCAATCACTTTTTTCTCTCTCCCTCCAGTAAGAATCCATGGCCAACTCACATATTGAATGCTTCAGGATTTTATGGTATGCATAGTCTTCATGGGTGGCTTATGGGATCATGGTGTGATGGTTTATATATCAAATCTCATGTTCCCTATTAAAAAGAATCCCATGGGCCTTTCGCCCACACATGCATAATCAATCCCTCAACAAGGTAGAGTCTAATTCCTGGAATGATAGAAGGAAGTTTGACATTTTTCCTTTGTCAAATCAAAAGTATTTATCATCAGGCTCTGTAGTATTAATTAAGAACAAGAAAAATGATTATTCACTATGTTAAACAAGTATGAACTTAAGTGAAAATGAAATGATTTTTTAAAATTTATTTCCAATAAGACCTCTTATATATAGGCATGATATGAGCCACAATGGATGCAAAAACAGAATAACTTGTTTTCAACTTTAGAGTCTGTGTAAAACATATTCTAAGCTCTAGAGCATCTTTCAAGTAACTAACCAACTACTTGGGGGAAAGCTCAAAAAGAATTTCGTAAACTGGTAATATCTCACTGGTGAGCAAGATAAAAGCACTTGCCATCAAAAAAACAAATATGGACTTTTTTTTAGCAGTTTTCTTTGGGAAAAATGCTTGAAAACTATTGAACAAGGTTTAATCTAAAACTTCATAATTCGAGTTCTCCATTCTAGCCAAAGTTTACAAATATTGCTAGTAACATCCTTAATTAAATTTTCTTATTTTATTTTTAGGATACTTGGGTAATATGATAAATTTATATTTTTAGATTAAGAATTATGCCATAAGACAACACAAAACTGAAACAATCCTCCACGCAAGTTGGAATACCTTACCGAAAATTCTTACTGACTAGTCACTCAACATAGTTGTAAGAAGTGCGAACTTTGACATTTCTCCAGTATTTTCTTGATTATTTTTTTTGAGTTGGTGAAACGCAATCCATCCAAGAGGGTAACTTTGTTTCTATAATTTTTCACTCTTAAGCTATCGAGGGTAGGACCCATCTTGTGAACTTTGACCTCTACAATATAAACACCTAAAAAGAGGGTGTTCTCAATAATTACATGTAGCTTCTTACAAATGCCTCCATTGGACCCGTTGAAAGAAAAATTTGAGTTGACTACACGTTCATTAATTGATCCCAGATTCTCATTTGACATTATAATAGATTGTCGCTGCCCACTGTCATTGAATTTCAAATATATCTATAGGGTTGTAGTTTGATTAACGAGAACGATGGTATGCGTACTTTATCACACTATCCACTAAGCTAGTGTTTAAACTCATCATATCAGTATTGGAACACAAGAACATCTTGTTTGTGAGTGTTGCACTTTACCAATCAATCTCCAGGAATTCTTTTAGTGATTTTTTCCCAGCCGATTGTTGAAATTCAGCACACATTAAAAAAATTGATATCTAACATTGACATGACTGCCAAGTATGTTATAGTAAAGGAAATATGATGTCAAATTTTGCATCTGTAAGCTGGATATCCACTATTTAAGAGTTGCACCTTACAAATGGATGCTATAAAATTCCAAAGATCTGGGTGTTTATCCTTCAAACACAAAATTTAAAAGGAAAATCAAACAAATTTACCTGTACCAGTCTTCTTGTTGCTGGGCAGGGGGTGGAAAAAATGAGGACTCTCATCATAACCCTCACAAATGTCATCACCATCCCCACTTCTATACCACAACAATCCATCACATTTATCTTTATAAACCTGGAGACTCATTAACCAATAAATAAGTATGAACAAGTATATAAATAAGTAACAATTACAAATACCACGAATTGAGGAGAAAAAAGAAAAAGGAGAAAGAAGCACCTTGAAAGAGTTGGCGAATAAGTATTAATCGAAGCGTAAACTGCACCACAATGAAGTTGCACTCAAGTTGAATCATAATGGCTCCAACATAATCACAAGGAATAATCAATCAACATTGAATAACTTGCATAACAGAATAAAGCTTGCTCATTATAAAAAGACAACGGAGTGTCTTTGCATGCTCATAAATGAATAGAAGGAGAGTATATATAGGGTGCTTGAGTAACCTTAGTGCATGACTCAATAGCAAACCCTAAACCTAACCCTAAACCTAACCCATGTGAGATGTCCCTCAATATGTGAGGAGGACACATAGGATAACTCACATTAACAACCCCTTCATCGAAGTTGGGGTAGCGGTTATGATGAGTCGGAGGCGAAGGAGAAGACACATCTAAAAACTAAGAAAGATGTGTCAATGGGCCCTAGCTTGACTAAAGGCTTGATAAGGTGCCCATATACAAACACAATATTCCTAGAAGAAGAAGAAGAAAAGAAGGACTACATAGCCCAAAGAAGATGAGCATGCGAGAAGACTCATTGTCTACTCAAAATTCCCCTCTCTAACAAGGACAAATTTTGAAAATTTTGAGTCTAAGTGCTTTTTCTGAGATACCCAGGTTGTGAAGTCGAAAGAATCTAAGTTTTGGGTCATTTTGTAAGTATTTCGGGTCTGTCGGGACTTTCTGTCCCACCTGTCCCAAGTACGAAAGTGCAAGTTGTTCCCCGATCGGCCGAAATCCCCGAAACTGTCCCATTCTCGGGCCCGTCGGAACTTTTTGTCCCAAGTGTCCCAAAACTTTTGTGCGAGCTTTCCCATTTTCGGCCGAAACTCCCGAATCGCGTACTTCGCGCATTTTCGTCCCACAACTTTTGTGCGAGCTTTCCCATTTTCGGCCGAAACTTCCTAGTCGCGTACTCCGGAATTTTCTGTTCCAAAAGTCCCCAAGTCCAAATGGGCCTGCTGTTCCAATTTCGGCCGAAATGCCTGAACCGCGTACCTCGCGCATTTTCATCCCAATTGTTCCAAAAGCTTTTGTGCATTCTCTCTCCATTTCGCCCGAGCCGCGTGTTTGGCGCATTCGCGTCTCAATTCCCAGCGTACCAAGTATGTTCATACTTAGCTTTTCCCGCTCATTCCGAATATGACGCTCTTTCAAATTGGTGGTGGTGTATTCAATGCGCATTAAATTCATTCCGCTCCTCAAACGGCTATATAACCAAGCATACCACCTTCGCATTTTTCACATTGCTTTCTTGCTATCATTTGCTCAAACCCTTGCAACCTAGTTCCCTTTGCAAATTCCTTCCAGTCACGGGTCGCAGCTCAGAATCTATCAATATGAAGATCAAGTTTCGGGGACCGTGGAGCAAATTTCTCCACTCGAGTGCTGCGTTAGCAATATCGGAGACAAGTGAAGCCCGTCATCTCGACTTCGGCGACTTTTGGTCAAGAATGATAGATGCAAACCCCTACGCCGATGGCACTGGATGATTAATGATAGCGGTTTGGCTTTGCGGAGGTTTCCCTATCTCAAGTGCGGTGTGCGTCACGGTACTTTCATGCGGAGCTCACTGACCCGACTCGAGCGAATTGACAAATGTACATGGGGAACTCATTACAAGCTGAAACCAAAGCTGCCGCCATTGGAGCTGCTCACGAGGATTCCGGAGATGGACAATGCCATAGTCGTCTCTCGTGATCAAGCACGAGCCATGTTCGACCAAGACAAAGTGATAAATATAAAGCTCGAGTGGCGAGGTCTTGGTTGAAGAACCCTAGGAAAGGAGCTTCTCGTCGACCAAAACCCTCTTCAAGGCGGATTTCAATGAAGAATTGTCGATTTTATAATCCCTGGTTTGGCTCGGGTTATGGGTTTTCCCTCAACCAATGAGTTTCATTTACGGATGTGCCCGCTCATCGGATGGTGTGCGAGGAACGCAAAACATCAATTAGGCAGAAATCATAAGCATGAATTTAAGCAATTATCCATGTGCGACAAACAAAGAAGTTCTTCATGACTTCGATATCGATGTATACCCTAAGCGTCACGGCAATGGTTTGGCTTTTCCTACATCGATGCGCACAAAGAAGTACGCCTATTGCCGCATGATTCACCCTAGAGACCAGAATCGAGAATTTGAAGGGTCAATGATGCCTTCACCATGTACATGGTCAGATTGCTCGAAGGTGACACTGCCAGGAGGTTTTCAGACGAAGCTATGAACCTGATATCACAATATGGAGCCTATTTCATTCAGTTCAGGAAATTCTCTTATATCAGGCTTGCTGGCTATGAGAACACTCCTCTGCGGCTTCCCATGTTCTGCAACGACAAAATGGCCTTGATCGAGATATGCAGGCAACTGGACAAGTTGCACAGAACTTGCAGAGACAAGAAGATTTCTGGCTTACATTTTCCCATCTCTCTGGGAAACTACACATGTAAAACGGCCCTGGATGCTCAGAACGTAGACAGAGCCCTGGTCCCTATCACTGTTCATTTCTTCAAGCCAAGAACCTGTTTTGACTTGAAGAAGTTCATTGAAAGGAACATCAAGATAGTCTATCATCACAGGCAGATACAGAGGACTACTGGGCCGACTGTGCAGATGATTTTGAAGCCAGAAGAAGGCATTGTGGCAGGTTCTCCTGCAATTGATCCAAGAACTCACACTGTACAAGTTCTGAAGGTCTGGGATGACATTGAGCTATATTCGTATGAATACGAAAATGTGATTAAGCACATCCCTCTGGAGGACCTGGATTGGAACAGAAAAGAAAGAGATGATCTGGCTGAGATTATTGCCCCAGTCTTGATCAGAACTAGGGTCTGGTTCAGTAAGAAGATCCGAGAATTCAAGAGGCACTCAGGAGAATCCAGCTCCAAAGATGATTCGACACCCATAAGGGAAGCATCAATTCCAGAGTCTGGGACACCAGTGAAAACCCCTCCTGCCTCAATAGCTCAGGGACTTGTAGGATCTACTCCTTCTCCATCTACCCAAGTATACAAGAAGAAACTCAAAGAGGTAAAGAAGGAGCCTGCAGAGGATGACCCTCCAAGAAAACAGGCAGAGTTGCCTATGGGGCCAGAGAACATCATCGTTCTCAGTGAAAGTGAAACACAGTGAGGTGCCAATTCCTACAAGTGTTCCTGAAAAAGATAAAGATAAAGAAGTCCGAGCACCGAACTTCCAGTATGCTACTCGATTCTTCTCCGCACGCCATTACCTCCAGGTTTACACTGCATCTCAGCTTGAGTCAGCAGCTGCACAGACCTTGAGTATCATGAGCTCCCTATCTCTTGGTCCCCTTGCCTCTCCTGCAGATTCTTCTTCCTCTTTTGCTTGGGTGCAACCTCTGGTTGATAAAAGGAAGAGAAAATCCTCCTTTCAAAGCTTGGGACCAAATTTTGATGCTGTAGCAGCCTTGTTGGGCACCACTCCTTCTCGTGCCAAGAAAGCCAGAACTACTTCCAGGATTGTGTCGGATGCTCGAGGTCAGCAATTCCTGGAGATTGCTAAGCCCACAGTAGACAAATCGGAATCAGAGTTGCTGACATCCGACTTGGAACTCTCAAGGATCCCTATGGGAGAGTCTACTCCTGAAGGTGAGATTCATAACCTCCAGGAAACAGTCACCAGAGTCATTGGAAGGGTGGAGAAAGGGCAGCAGACGATTGAACAGCTGGAAGAACAAGCCCAAGTTCTCACTAGTTTTATCAAGTCACTCTTGTCTAAGGACAAAGTTTTAGACCCCACCCCCTTGACTGCTCTACCCCCTCCTGTAATTCTAAGCCAAGATGAAGTGCAAGAAATTAAAGAGATGCACAGTATTCATCATGGTAGAGCTACCGAAGCCATGGTGGATGACATGCTTGTTGCCGGGCTAAACTTCATCGACGAAGCTTTTAAGCTACATGGAAAGGTAGACAAGTTGCAACATAAACTATCCTCTACCATTGAGGTTATGAATAAGGAGCTTAAACTTTGGGGCAGTTGCATTGTAGACCTTCGCCTCATGGGACAGGATAGATGAGAACATCTTCTTTGGCGAATAAGATTTTCGATGATGCCGAAGATAATCTATCAAAATCACAGGTCTACGGTGTAGAGTGGAAAATCGAGTCTGAAGAAGGCATTTGTAGGAGAAATGAAGAATAGGTGCGCAAAAGGAGAAGCTTTGAAGATTGCTTGTTCTTTGCTTTGAATATGCATTGTCATCTTGGGATGAAAACTCGGCATTCCCTCATCCTTGCAAGAAATCAAAGCTCGATTGAGCTTTTGTCAAAGATAATCTTTTCAAGGAAGACTCCATCTCTAAAGACAAGATAAAAGAAATTTGTTCTCTCGGTCTTGCCATTGAAGAAGCAAACAAAGACTATCATACTCACGTCGAGTTTGATAAAGAGATGGAGAAATGCACAGGATTTTGGACTCGTCTGCAACTAACACATCAGTCCCTCGTGGCGAGAGATATACTGAGTCATTGAAGAAGTTCAGGCGGCGGATTCGAAGACGAGAGGTCCCTCCCAAAAGTGGCTGGCCACTGTCTCCTTCTCTCTCCTTCCCTCTTCTTTCCTTTCTTTTCGTATTCGTTGTAATTAGTTAAGGTATTGCAACCGGCAATACTTAACTATTCTTTATTTAAAAGAAACGGTTACAAGTCGTAACCGACTTGTAAGCTATATAATGGCCTTTCCACGCCATTTTTGGAGGAGGAAGAACTTGGCATACTCTCGAAATTGTAAATAGATCTTGAACATATCAATACAAAAGGGATTTTCTTTTCATTCTCTATCCCGAATCTTTGTAGCTCTGTGTTTTCCTTTAGTATTGTGAAGATTATTTTGTACCTAATTCGTTAGTCTTGCTGATTGCTTTTGCAAATACAGTGATCTTGCACGACCAAGAAAGAACTTTGTGTCTTTGATTAATGAATTTGAAAAAGGTCGTTGAAGAACTTTGTGTCTTTGATCTTATTCAGTTAATGCAAATAATCTTGTTTCAAATTCCCCGCAACTTTGCACTCGTAAAGAATTATTCTGTTATCTATAATTCCAAACGTTTGCTATCCGCTTATCTTTACCCTCTTTCCTCGGCCGTTTATAATGATGATCTTTGTGGAAAACATTTTCGTGGTATCAAGTTGACCATAAAATGATCCTCAAGTATATTTGTAAATAAGTTCGTGTCTCAATAAGGGAACCTCTCCCATTAAAGAGGAGGGACTTACATTGCTCTTCTAAAAAGTCTTATTTGAAAACCAACAAGACCTCACCCCAAGAAGAGACCATAAGTGAAGAAACTTTGTCTCGAGAGAGAAGGGCTTGGTAAATAAATCTATAATCGATCATTTGTTTGAATGTCTTGAATGTCGATGACACCATCATGAATAAGCTCCCATATGAAGTGCATATGGATCTCAATGTGCTTAAATCTGCGATCTTTGAACAAGATTTCTACAAATGAAGATAGTGCTCGTGTTATCACAAAGTAGTAATGGTAGGCGGCCTGAAAGTGGATGCCAAACTCGTCGAGAATACCCTGTAGACAAATAGCTTTTGTGGCAAGCGTTAGCTGCTCCTCTGTATTCTACCTTTGTAGATGATATTGCAATTGCATTATGCTTCTTGCTAGACCAACTAATAGGACCCAAACCAAGAGAGAAATTGTAGCCAGAAGTAGATTTTTGATGATCTAAGTCACCTGGCCCAATCAGAATCTGTGAACCCAATTAAGTCGATATCTACCCCTCCATGATAGTGAATGCCATCAGTATAAGTGCCACGAACATAATGAAGGATCCATTTAGCTACTTTCCAATGCAGCTCATGTGGCTCCTGCATGAATCTGGACATGATCCCAACAACATATGATAAATTCGGTCGAGTGTGAGTCAAGTAAATCAAGCTCCCCACCAACTGTCGATAAAGAGTACCATCAACCAAGGGAGTAGAGAAATATGAAACTAACTTAACCCCGGAGAGAAAAGGAGTAGGAGAAGACTTGCAATCGAACATCTGAAAATTAACTAGCAAATCAAGAGCATACTTAGGTTGCGAAATCAAAATTCCCAAGTTAGATTGTGAAATTTAGATCCCAAGGAAGTAATGAAGCTAGACCTAAGTCAGTCATGGAAAACCTATTGGCCAAGGTGATCTTCACATAATCAATAATAGAGGAAGAGCTACCTGTGATCAACAAGTCATCAACATAGAGAACAAGAATGAGTATGGAGTCATCTTGTCATAGAATATAAACATTTGGATCAGAGTGACACCTAGTAAACCCTGATGTAAGTAAAAAGGAGTCCATCTTGGCATACCAAGCCCGAGGGGCTTGTTTAAGGCCATAAAGAGACTTCTTTAACTTACAAATGAGGGAGGGATCTTGGACATAACCCGAAGGTTGTTCCATATAGATCTCTTCCTCTAGGTCACCATGAAGGAAGGCACTCTTAACGTCCATTTGATGGACTTTCCATCTGTTCACTGCGGCAATGGCTAAGGTCAGTCGAATAGAAGTCATCTTTGCAATTGGAGAAAAGGTTTCAGTATAATCAACCCCAACTATTTGGGAGAAACCCTTAGCTACTAATCGCGCTTTAAAATTTTCAACGTCTCCATCTACTCCATACTTTGTTCAGGAACACCCACTTACACTCGAACGATTTTTCTTCCTTTTAGAAGAGGGGTGAGATCCCAAGTATCGTTCTTCATGAGAGAGGAATACTTCTCATCCATGGCAGAATCCCACTCAGGAATACTAGAAGCTTCCCGGAAAGACTATGGATCAGAAGTTGAGGTGAAGAAAGAGTGGGGTCCAACAAAATATGAGTGAGTACGTCTCATATCCGAAGTATCTCCAACTAAATCTCCAGCACTTTGCAAATTTTTCTTAGCCCAAAGAGGACCAGGAGGATCGAGGCCCGAGTTAGAAGATTCTTCACTTGAGTGATAAGGGACATAGTCCTCATCATCACTACTGTCAGAATTAGAAGACTCAGAGGTCTAATGGTGGGAGGATCCGGAAGAGGAGCACGCTCAACAATATCATCATCTGATGAGTCAGAATCCGAGTTAGCGAGCTAAATAACCTCAATAGGTGGAGAAGTAGAAGTCGAAGAAGACTCATCAAACTTAACACTTCTCTCAATATATAGCTCATGAGAAGTAGGATTCATCAAACGATATCCCTTCATGCCATCAAGATACCCTATAAAGATACAAGGTTTGGATTGTGGTTCCAAGGCCTTACATTTCTTCTTGGGAATCCGAGCCATAGCCTTAGATCCAAAGACTCGAAAGTGCTCAACATCAGGCTTGCATCCAAACCAGGCTTCAAAGGGTGTCATCCCTCTTACTACCTTATGTGGAACACGGTTCTGAATGTAATTTACACAATTCATTGCTTCGCCCAATATTGTGGAGGAAGAGACTTCGAGTGAATCATACAAGTGGCCATCTCCTTAAGAGTACGGTTCTTTCTTTCTGTGACTCTATTCTGCGAAGGGCTATAAGCAAACTGTATGCTACAAAGAGATCCCTTCAGAAGTACAAAAATCCATGAACCTATTGTTTACATATTCACCTCCATTGTCGGTTCGAAGAACCTTGATAGACCGTTTCTGCTTTTCAAACAAGAGCCTTAAAGTCCTGAAAATGTTCAAAGACTTCGGACTTAAGCTTAAGAAAATATACCCAAGTATATCACGAATAGTCATCAATGAAGGTTAGCACATAAAGAGCTCTAGTAAACGAAGGAGAAGGAAATGGACCAGAAACATCGTTGTGAACAAGATCTAAAGGACGAGTGACTCTCAGATTTTCCTTTGTCAAAGTTCTTTTTAGGATGCTTTCCAATGGTACAACCTCACAAAGACCCTTAGAAAACTTGACGCGTGGGGCAACTCATTGAATATTTTGTTTTGCTCAATTGTTCAAGGTAGTGATAATTTAGATGTCCGAAATGCTCATGCCATAGCTTACTAACCTCATTTGCATGAGTGAATAAGGTAGTGGGTGTAGAATAAGAAATAAAGTGGGAAAAGGTATATAACCGTGAACGGTGATCAGTCTTTCCCTTAGCCAATGTAGTGTCATTGTTAAGCTCACAAATAACCACCAAGTTAGGACCTAATTCCACTCGCATTCCTTCACCAAGGTGATTAATTTGGTAAACCGATAGGAGATTGGTAGAGAGATCAGGAACACTCAACACTTGGTTAAATGTTCCTCCATCCATCTCTACCGATCCACTACCGGAAACCGACACTGTTGTGTCATTACCCATTGTGATTTGGGACATTCCACAAGGTTTAATGTTGGAAAACTCAACATGCGAAGAACCCATGTGGTGCGAGGCACCAGAATCTATAATCCATGTCGATGAAGGAGCAACTCGCTAGAAGGGCCTTTCCTTTCTTCTTATCATTTTTAGCACCT
Source organism: Taxus wallichiana var. yunnanensis (assembly GCA_018340775.1). Classification (NCBI taxonomy): domain Eukaryota; kingdom Viridiplantae; phylum Streptophyta; class Pinopsida; order Cupressales; family Taxaceae; genus Taxus; species Taxus wallichiana. The sequence goes on along the minus strand of CM031241.1, from coordinate 639,869,621 downwards.
TTTGTAGTAGAAGACTCGGCCTTGAGCACTTTGTTTTATGGATTCAGGAACACTTATTTTATTCTTCTCAAGTAAATGAGATAAGTGATCAATCTATTTCTTAAAACAATGTTGCTCGTTGTGACCAGACTTCTTGCAATAGGAACACAAAACTTGCTTTTATGCCTTAGGCTCGAAGTCGAAGTGTTTGTGTCATTTTAGGTTTAGTCTGGGTTTCTTTCTTAGGTTGATCCTTTGTTTCTTTCTTCTTTTCAATCTTCTTTCCCTTGCTAGTACTTGCTACAAGGGCATGTGACTTGGACTTGAGAGACCCCATTTGAATGAGTTTGTCCTATTCTCGAATGAGTTGGGACGAAAAATAGTCAAAGGAGGGCATAGTCCAAGTATCACCCAAAGCAGCTTTTGTAGCATAGAAAGTTGACACGAAGACAAAATATTCGGGACCTAGCTTAGAGAGAATCGACAAGATCAGTTGAGAATATTTCTTCTCTACTTGACATCCTTTTAACAACAATCTAATGTGGAAATTTTTTGAGAAGAAAGCTTGTAGGTTTTCAAAGTCACTAGGATTTAACCCTAGTAGTTCGTTTTCCAACTCATGCGCTCTCATGTCATCTAGTTGTCCAAACATTGCATCCAACATTTTCCACGCAGATTTAGGTGTTTCAGACGCCTCAATGTGGAAGAGCAAGTCAGGAGAAACAGACATGCAAAGAATACCTAAAGCTTCATCACTACGGTTTAACCACTTAGATTTTTCAGGTTTGTCATTTGGTTCAGTCTTAGTTCCCATGGTGATGCAGAATATCCCTTTACCCCTTAGTTTCATTATTATTTTTATCTCCATTCGAAAAATTTGAACGGCGTAAGCAAAGGAATTGAAAGTGCATCCATAGAGAAGAGAGTGAGAAAGAAATGCAGAAAAGAAACACAACCCCTGCTTTCGGCACTTTATAGTTTAGTGTGTTGATTACAATCGGGTCCGTGCGTGTGGTTTGAAACACTTGGTAACTCATCTTGCAATCAGCGTAATAACGCGTAAGAGAGGAGACCACAACAGTGTTTTGTGGAGTGCAGAAAATAGGACACCGTAAACAAGCACAAGCAAAAAACAAGGAAGGAGGTGAAAGCCAATCCTGGTTGTGAGAAAAAGCATCTCACATCGTAAATGAAAACCCTTTCTTGGAGATTGTGGCGGACGGGCTCACTACTAGTCGCAAGCAATAAGGGTAAAATACAAAGTTGTGAACTTGAAGGAGTTCAGATATCTTCAAAACGCTGGAAAAATGCCCAGGAAGGGAAATAAGTGCTCAAAGTGTCACTACACACTTGAGCGCACGATTAGTAAAAAAGACAATTAAACGCCTAAAAAAATTATTATGTCGAAACGTCCAATTTAGCTAATTTAAAGCTAATGGGAGTTAAAAAAATGATAAAAAATGTTTAAATTAAAGATGATTTAAAAAAAAATACTAACGTAAATGAGATAGGATTGTAATTAATAAAAAATAGATTTAAGTAAATCTAATTAATTACAATTAATTTAATTAAGATCTAAAGAAAAAATCCTAATTAAAGATACTTTCCTTTTTTTTAAAAGCAATTTTAAATTAAATAAAACTAATTTAAAATATATAAAAAGCTTCTTTTTGTTTTAGATAGAAAGAATTTTTAAAAAGATACTTTACCAAATAACTGAATAAAGTATTTAAAGAAAGTATTTTAAATACTTACCAAAATAACTCCCACGTTTTTTTAAAAGAATTTTAAAAAGCTTATTGTATTTTAAAATTGGAAAGTATTTTTAAAAAATACTTACCAAAAAACCTGAAAAAACGTACCAAAAAAAGCGTGAAAAAAAAGAACTTACCGTTTTTGTTTGCTTGGACCACACAGGTTTTAATGGAGGTTGTTGTGTAGAGGAGAAGGTTTTGGTTGTTCATTGGAGGAGCTTGCAGAGATTAGGAGGGCGGAGGCCACACATGGTAGATCAGACAGATGACGGCCACACAAAGAGGCCACGAGCAGAGAAGGCATTTAGGGCGAGAGGCCACGCAGGGAAGATTAGACACACAACCACATAACAGGCCACGAGCAGAGAGGGCAGGGAGGGCGAGGCAAGCACGCCACCATGAGCGAGAGTTCGACCACGAACTCAAAAATCCCGTGCACGCATAAGTCCAGCAAATGGTGAAGGAAAAATCCAGGTGCACGCAAGTTACTAGGTTACAGACCAGTTTGCAAATGGCGTAGGTTTTGTGGAGGCGCACCGGTTTTCAAGGGTTTCACGCCACGAGCAAAGAGCACGAGATGGCAAAGTGTGTAACAAAGAAATGAATTTTTCACCAAACATGAGCATCCAAAAAAAAAAGGCAAAGCGAGAGGAGAGAAGGCTCGGGACAGAGCAAAACCCCACAAATGTTGTAGTCCAAAATGCCAGGAACATGAATTTTGACCTGAATCAAAAAAAAAACACAAAGAAACCAAAAAAATAGAGATCTATTTTTTTTTCAGTTTAATTAAAAAACTAGAAAATAACCTCTATTTTAACGGATCTCCAAATGTAGTTGTAGCTAACTAAATTTAGCTGCAAAACCCCTGAAAGACTCAAGGAGATCTGCACATGCACGAAGAACACAACAAAATGAAAAATTTCCAAGAGAAACTTGTTAAATACGTTAGCAAGGAAAAACCAGAAAATAATGATCAAAAACTTGCACGAGGAGTTAAAAAAAAACGAAAAACAAGAGTAATCACAACTCAAAAAATGAGTGCACGTTTACCCGATCTCAGCTCTGATACCATGAAAGAGTTGACAAATCGTATCGAAAATTGTGCACCATAATGAAGTTGCACTCAAGTTGAATCATAATGGCTCCAACGTAATCACAAGGAAGAATCGATCAACAACTGAATAACTTGCATAACAGAATAAAGCTTGCTCATAAGAAAAAGACAATGGAGTGTCTTGGCATGCTCATAAATGAATAGAAGGAGAGTACATATAGGGTGTTGAGTAACCCTAGTGCATGACTCAATAGCAAACCCTAAACCTAACCCATGTGAGATGACCCTCCAATATGTGAGGAGGACACATAGGATAAATCACACCAACAAGCACCCTGACCTTGATTTCTTCAAACTTATACTTTTTATGGAAATATTCCCTCGCGTTTCTTTGTCTATTTTCTAGCTGCGTGCATTTTAGGGGCTCAAAATCTCAAAGAATGACTTGAAAAATTGTTTGTAAGGCCTACCAAAACTAGTGGACAAAATGCATCTCGAGGAGACACCGCTATTGTTGTAGAGCGAGTTTAATGTTGGCAGGGAGAGGAAACTTATCAATCTCCTTCCTCACTATCTCAGGACTATAATCTAATCTCCTTCCTCACTTCAATTGAAAATTTTGCAAGTTAATAATAAAGACAATCTTTCTCATCCCCTTAATGGACAAAAAGTATTGATCCTTAGAATGCTTCTTTACAACTCCAAGAAGTATTTTTCACTAATTCAGTTGGCATCTTCTCCTCTTATTTCAATGCACATGCTTAATCTATTCTTAATCAAACATGACACTTAACGACTTCTCGTTAGATATCATCCATGGTTGTGTTCTATGATATAGATCCAATCCTCACACAAATACAACATTATCTTTGCAATACTAAGATCTCTAATGAAGATCATCAATTTGTAGAGCTTGACTCTTCCTCTTAAGGATCTTTTACCCCTCAACAAAGCATTTCACTTTCCAAGATATTTCATTCCTAGTGTTCCAACTTCTCTCATTTAACATTTACATTCTATCCATTTGGACACTACTCCATCATTGTTTTTGGTCTATATGCACTCCATACTCTGCCAAATTCAATTTTCTTCTACCTCCTTGCAAGTTACAAGTTACTTTTGATCACCCGTTGAAATTGGATGCAATTTCATCTAAAGAAAAAATGAAATGAGAAAATGGCCATATGAGGCGCTATGCTTCATTAACATACTCACATCCTACATAGTCATATATTATAAATATATTCTTAAATATTGTACATATCTCTACTTACATGCCTATTCTCTTAGAATCATACTTCTTGTTTGCTAGAATTATATCGTATCTAAAAATAGAAAATAAACAAAAATATAATTTTATATGTTGTTTAACACATAAATTGTCTACCCTGGATGTAATTTTATATGTTGTTTAACACAATTGTCTAGCATAATTGTCTACCCTGAATGTAATATTTTACCCTAGATGTAATTTCTTGGCCATGTAGTTAACCCCTTTCCAATCGCCCATAGTCATATATTATAAATATATTCTTAATTATTGTACATCTCTCTACGTACATGTGCATATTATCTTATAATCATACTTCTTGTTTGCTAGAATTATATCGTATCTAAAAATAGAAAATAAACAAAAATATAATTTGATATGTTGTTTAACACATGAATTGTCCACCCTGGATGTAATTTTGTATGTTCTTTAACACAATTTTTTAGCACAATTGTCTACCATGAATGTAATATTTTACCTTGGATGTAATTTCTTGGCCATGTAGTAAACCCCTTTTCAATCACCCTCATCCTCTCCCTCTTTTTCACTTTCTCAATTTTTAATTCTTCACTCCATCCCTTTGGCGTTTCCATCGTACACTCCATGTATGATTGCTAGTTTACATCAATTCAACTACTTTTTGATGCTTTTATGACAACCCCTTCTTTCATAATTTTCAGCACCCCTCCCATAACATTCTCAATAATTTCACCTATTATTTATATTATTTTTCCTATTTTTAATTAAATACATAAACTTTGGCAGGATTTGTCATATCATAGCCTTGTTTTTAAGCACGTAGGTACAACCATTTAAAATGAAAAGATTGGACAAACATGTGGATATTTCATTAACTATTGTAATTGGGAAAGCTGTGTAAGACAAGGCTATAATGTGGTGAATCATTTCAAGGTCAATATATTTTATCAACACAATAGCTAGTAATTGTATGTGAAATGTGTGATGGAAATGTTAAAAAGTAACAAGTGTAAATCGCAATATTCAATGTACGAGATCTATGATGAAAAATGATGTCAAGTTTGGAGGACCCTCAATGCAAAGAGCGATGTCTATTGATCCCAAATCCAAATGCAAATCCAATACAAATAAAATTTGAGAGATCGCGTTAAGCTCAATCAAAGTACAATATTTGATGATAGCACAAAGTCAAGGGAAACACATGGCGGTTGTGAGGCATTCACTTTATAAGGGTCTCGAGGAGGAGAATGAGTCAGGAAAGATAATAAAAGGTGAACTCCAAGATGGAAGGAGGAATGCAAGACCCTTGGGAACCCCTTAATAATAAGCTAGCTAAAATCATTCACAAGAGAGCTTGAAAAATGATTGCTCAATTCGGTGGAAGATAATGACACACTAAACGTGGAAATCTAAATAAGAAAAAATCTTCCTATGTTTGGCAAAATTTTGGCTAAGTACATTGTTTTACACATTGTCTTATACCTTCCACACCACATGTATTTTAAATTTCAAATTTTGATGACTCTATAGAGGGTTGTATTTATCTTATTCCTTAAGTTAGGTGTTTAGTAGCCAATAAATCAATGACACGGAGACCAAGATGGCATATGTTGGTGGAGTGGCAGGTCCCACCACCTGTGACTTGTTTTTCCTTAAAAACATTGGATGAAGACATGTCACTATGATAGATGGTCAAAGGACATGACTATGTAAAAATTGGTGGCACTCGGAGAATGAAAATCACATGGAGACATGGATATTGTTGTATGACAACCAAATAACCCAAGGCCATTTTATATGTGTTTTTTAAAAATTTCTCACATCAATCTAGTTTGGAAAAATGATTATCAAAATAATTACTTATTAACATTACAAATTCAACAACCGGTATTGTGTTGTATTGTTTATGGATAATTTGTTCTTCAAAACCCCTGGTAATGATCTAATTGTACTACATTTAGTACTTTCCACATAATTCCTTTTCATTTCTTTAGTAAGGTCTAGTTGATGCTTAAAACTTGAATGTCTCCTAGTCGGTCTAGTTGATGCTTAAAACCTAAATGTCTCCTAGTCTTAACCTTCTCCTAACAATGAATTCATTAAGATCATAATTCTTCGGGGCTAAATTTGAGGTAATCCAAAAGCATATAACAATGTTTATGCGATAGTCAAAGCAATTATTTCTTTAAAATTATTATCTCTTACTTCACAAGTGAATTTAATTATTGCTTCTTTTCCTACTTCTATAAAATATCCATCCACTGAAGAAAGTTGCTCTTGTGAGCATTGAAAACTATGCATAAACAAAAAGACAAGTAAATCATTAAGCAAACCTTTCCTCCATGTTTTTCTTGCAAACCTCGAATAAGGTTGTGGAAGTATTTAAACTTGTGGAACCTTGTAAAGAATGGATTGTGGGTGCTCTTGATTTGATCTCCAAATGTGGGAGTGACAATGCTACAAACACAAATATGACATTGGGAAAGCTTCCAATATGCAAATATTGGAAAGAAAAATAGCAGAGATTTGTTGCAAGATAGAAAACAATCCAAGAGAAATCCAAGAGGATTTGTAAAGGATAAGGCCTACTTTTTATAGAGGCCAAGTAGTGGTTGAAAGTGGTTACAGATAGTTAAATGCACATGCTAAAAATAACACTAGAGGAAGGATAAAATAATTTGAATTAATTAATTCTCATTTGAGGGCAGATAACTTTTGGTTGGAAGAAGTTACATCCGAGAACGAGGTTGTACATGCATGCAATTTCATTGCCCCCACCTTTGTAGGATTCTAGAAGTGGAATCCAAGTGGGGTTGACTAGGAAAATAGATTTATTTTCAATAAAATAACTAATTTAATTAGCTATAAAATGTGAGACGATTAATTAACCATTTATTTAATAAATATTAATTAAGTTAGCTAAGATGTGTTAGGAATTAATTTAATTAATCACAAAATGTGTGAATCAATTAATGTAATTAATCAATTTTAAAAAGGGGTGTCAAATACGATAAGCTAGAAACTAGTGTGTAGTTTTGGGGTGTCTACATTTGCCCCTCTTTAAAGTGTTATTATGAAGTAATATCATTTTAAAGATAGTAAACATATGTAGATTAGTGAGTGGATGACATGGAAATATGGTAGATGTTTGGATTTCCTTGATGAAGCATTTAGATACCCCAACGAGTAGGATGATAATGGAATGCCCTTGAAGCGAGATGGGTGACACAAAAAGTGATGGACAATATTTTGATAGGAAGAAGACAGGATTTTGAACAAGGATGGGAGGGATTGTGTTGTTGAACATGAAACTTTGTTCTCGAGCGGGCGAATGCGCGATATTGGAAACCACCAAGTAACCTCGAATTATGGAGTGATTAAGGTACCTCAAATGTGAATGTCTTTCTGTGGGAACCAAGAAGATGGATCTATGATAATGTTTGCAAAAATAAAAAAAATGATTAGATCAATATATGCGGGGGTTTCCCAAACAATGTCGGTTCCAAGAGGGTGTGAACTCCCGTAGAGGATGTCAACCCCCGTGTCTACAGAAAGATGGCAATAAATGATGACATTAGATAACATACAAAAGTAGAGAAATAAAAAATGCCAAGTAAATGGAATGACGAGGGCACTTAGCCGGTGCTCTGATATGGAGATGAAATGGGCATCAAGATGGCAAGATGATGAAAAATGTCAAAGCAACATTTCCCAAAATTTCTAGCTTCAAGCTTCAAAACTTGTTTCAGAATTTTCCTATTGTTCCAACTTCTTTATCTTGTTTTTAAACTCTCTAAAAAAAAATCCTATTTTTTTAAAGAGGGGAAGGCATCTATATATAATTTGGGGAGAGATTTAACTGAGGGAAGTTAGATGATCTTGGTTTACAAAAGTAACCTTGATTAAAAACATGATTTGAATGAGAATAGATTTGATATGGATTGGATTTGATTGAGCGGGGCTCATGATTTGAATTATTAGGTAAAAAGAAAGGATGTGATATTGAGTGGGGAGCATGATTGAAAAGGTTAGGTGTAATAGTGAATCCCAAGTGGATTACTTTTCACTATTGAATATATGAATGGGATGTCAAATTTTGATGCATTTGGGGTTTAATTATTCAATTCATGGGTGGGGTTCATGAATTCAATAATTTTGGAATATTGATTATTAGGTGAGGTGATGATTTGGATGGTGGGTGTAATAGCGGATTTGATGTGGATGAGTGGGGTTCATGATTTGAAATAGTGGATGTGATCCAGATTTTTGCATGATTTAAATTATGAGTGGGACTCATAATTTAAATCATTTATAAATGGAATATTTAGATAACAAGGATTAATTATTTAGAAGCGATTCAATTAAACAATCAAGCTTTCTTAATGGAACATGTATTTTTGATGGGAAATGGGATTTGTTTAATTTGAGGGGAAAATGGATTCGAATGGGTAAGCCCAAAAACACGAGGTGAAGGAGAGGAGCTACACCAAAAATGGTGTCTACATGCGCTCGTAGCATGTGCATCATTTAGAGAGTGAAATTCAAAGCAACCTTATTTTGTTGTTGCACAATAGAGTTATCACCATGATTATAAAAGAATTATGATGTGTAACCTAAATGCGCATAAACAAACACACACAACAAAGAAAGATAAAAGGAAAATAAACCCAATATACATTGTAAAACTATCCACCATGAATATGAAAATCTATGATGATAGTGAAATATGTGTAATTGGTCTAAAAAGAAAACATCAAAAATGCCACACAACTTTGAAAAGAAGACAAAAATTATGCCCCTAAGACGTGCCCATGTTGATGTTTAAGCATATTTTAATGACTCTAAGAACTAAACTCATGAAATATATTGGGATAGGATCACTTTGAAGAGCGGAGTGATCTTAGATACTCCTAATGAAAATTTTGTTTCATCTATAATGAAAATTAATCGAGAGTTGAAAAGGATCATTGTCCCCAAGCAATAAACTTATGAATTGCAGGAGAGGTAAAATGAGAGCTAAAATTACCCCGAGCAAAGTCATATCGCAAAGGAACACCAATTTGTAGACACCCTAAAATCACTTACATGTTCCCAGTATTATCCTAGTACATCCTAGTTCATCCCTTTACGACTAATTAATTAAATTGATTAGTCATTGTTGGAGCTCAAATGTGCACCTGTGCCCGAATCATAGACAATTCAGGATTTGAGACAACATGGGACTGTCTCCAAGTTGTGGGACTCGAAATGAGACAAACCTTTGGAGAAGGTCAGCTTCCTCAACTTACTTCTAATGTTAAACTACTCTTAGGAATTAAAATGCAACTATCTAGCTCTACTCTAACTTTCCAAGGGACTAGGGTGAGAAGGAGATGCATAAAACATAAACCTAAACTAGAGAAGGAAATAACACCAAAATAAAGGGGATGAATACTCTAACTTGAGAGAGAAAATTGAAGGAAATGACAATGAAGAGGGCCGAAAAAGGTCACAAATCAAAATCGTGTCTAGAGTTCCATTTCCACAATGCACAATAGATACTGAGACCTCTAAAATAATGCATACAACACACCTACAAGTGAATGAGAGGCAAGAGAATGCAATAAAACAAAAACTAAGTAGATAAGAGCCACAAAACTAGAAATTTTATTGTTGAAAGATCATGCATGATCATCACGATACAAGAGGAAGATGCAAAACATTTACATAGGCATAGCCAAAGGCATGTGACTCTTAGAACACTTATGCAACATGAAATGATGCCCTCGTATTCCCAAAGTATCCAACATTAAAATAAGGCATCATTTTACAATATATAGAAAGATGGAAGAAGGAGAAGAAAGAGAGGAAATTTCGAATTTGCCTTCCACCATCCGACCACCTTCATTTAATTTTCTAAAATGGTTTAATTATCTCCGCAAATCCACCTTCCCACGTCATTTTCTTATTAAAAGGAACGATTCCCATATTGCATTTAATTCTAGTGGTTGAGCCGTCTGGAACATACCCTTTGCGTGTTGGAGACGTCTTTCTTCACATCAGCCACCTACCAATATTTATTTCATGAAATCCGATTTCCTTGGCATGGAGGAGGCTAAGATTCCTTCAAATAGAATCAAATTTGCAAAATCAAATCAGATTTGATATTCATATTCATTTAAGAACTCCGCGGAAAACTGTTGTTTTCCTTTGATATGTGGCTTTCTTCTTTTAGTTTTGTGTGGCTTTGACTCCCGCGATTCTTCCTTTTATTCCGCGACATTACTAACTTTTCTACTTTACCCGTGGCATTGATATGGCGCACCCCATTTCACATTGACTTTCATGGACTACCCATTCTTTACCCCGCAACTTTGTATTTGTTTTGTTCCATGGTTTTAGACCTTCACGACTTTTCAAAAAATCATTTTCTTTAACCTAGATTGTGTATGCCAAATTTTAAATTAAGAAAACAAAGAAATCTATTTCAAACATTTGCATTACACGTTACACTTTGATGGTTATATTAGTAAAGAAAATCATCATTGTAAATCATAGAGCATTTTGCTCTTAACACATTGTCAGGAATCACATGGAGTCTAATTGTAAGACTTGGGATTGGGAAAATAAAATTTACTCGTTAACTGTATAGTGAAGTGTTGGATGCTCATAATCACCAATGACTATTTCTACACAACATGTTTCTTTGCAATTATTTGAACTTCAAACTGATAAAGGGGTAGTACAACAATCAAGAATTGTAATTGGGTTTAGATAATGGAACTTGTTGTTTCCCCATTTCTTTATTCCTTGAGGTTATTTTGTATTTGAGTTGTTTTTACTTGCTTTTAGTGTTTAATTTAGTTACAATTTTATTATGTTTTTGTTTTTAACCTTTAATTTCTATTCATGGTGTACCATCATCGGTTATGCTACAATTATTTTTATTGTGTTTGTCTAGATCAACCATTGTGTTTGCTACTTATTTATTGTTTGTTGCTTCTAGAAGATTTTTTTTTGGTGCAGTCTTGTTATTCCGATTGTGTAGTCACCTTTTCCAATTGTCATAAGAAAACTATTTTTGGTATTTGCAATACATAGAAGTCTCACAATGCCTTTACAAGATAACTTAAATTAAGGATAATAAGGAATCTATTTTAGAGTTGTATATTACATGGTATGATTTGATTGTTTTATTTCTAATAATTGTCTTCATAAATAAAATATTGTTTGATTTGTGAAAACCATCCTGCAAATTAGAAAGTGATTTACTCCACGAAAACATTTATCGGTCAAGTTATTCTATGATCTTTAATTCACACAATATATTGTTATTTTGTTTATTCTTTCTATCTAATTGGTCATATTTACCATTTTCTATATTCTATGTTATATATAGTTTTATATATTTATATTGATTCATTCAAACTTTAATTTACATTTATATATTTTATAAACATATAATAATACAAAAACAAAAAATTGTAATCATATAACGAATAGGATTTTATTCCATGGAAAATCCATTAAGCTGCGATGATTTAGAATCTTCACTCCCTATCTATTTCCGGACTATTGCTCTTTTTCATTGATACGTGGGACCTTTTCTAGATCCAACATGCTTGAAGTTCATAACTTCTCCCATTTTTCTTATTAGCTTTTCTAGTTCCTTAGCAGGAATTGGCAAGAAATCAATTGCTTTAACCTATATTAAATGATAAATATTCACATGCCATTACTTGTTGTTTAATCTTTACATTATTTGAACCAAGAAAGGTTACTCCAAAGTCCATTATGTGATTGTGCAAATTTTCATCATTCTCAACAATTGAGTATATTGGGTTTATTTTTTCTAAGAAATCTATAGAAGCCATGCATCTGCGTACGGAAGCTTGAATTTCAATTACCTACAAGAAAAGTTATTTCCTTTAATAAATTTTGTTGCTTCCTAAGATTGGCTTGATCTTTGAACTAAATACCCAAGCAAATGAATTTCAATTGTTTACATCCAAGCATGGTGACCCAGAGTAGGAACTAACCTCCTTGACTCTTTTCTTTGTATTAACAAAAAAAAATGTAAAGCTCTATAAGACCATCTCCACCATTGATAAACCCAATTGATAGCACCTTATTTTATTAAAAAACCTTGCATCAGTTCTCATCTTTTCTAGATGTAGTAAAAAAGTAAGTTTTTTCATCTTACCCGAGAATGAACAATTGATCCAATGACGGGTATGAATAAAATGGCGTCATCACTGTGAATGCCATATCTTAAATTTTAATCTTCGGCATATATTAACATATAATTTGTCAATATAACAGTTCAGATCTCTTCTATCTTGTTAATGCTTCAAATGTTCGGTCATCAAGGGTTGTGCTCTAGATCTGAGAAGAATTAATTGAGAGAAAAAATAGCAGTTAAAAGAATAGTTCTGGACCAACAATCTTATCAAATTGTGGTGAAGAGATAGAAGCAACATTTGCATTGGATGCATTGAAATAAGATATGACTCACCTTGAATTCCTAACAGGAGTAGACCAAAATGCTATAGCATGAAAATTTCAACTTATAATCTTTATATCCAATGTCATTTGATCTCTCCAGTAAAGCTTATACTCATTTTTTTTGTTTTTCTAGTGTTCTTGTGAACAATGTCTATCTTTTATATTAATATACTCAATTATTCATAATATTTTATGCTCTAAAATGCCTCCCAAAATTCTGGTTTGGTAAAATATTGTAAGTTTCATGCATTTCAATTGTAACCTTGCATTATGTTTGTTTGTGTTGAAACTAACTCTTGAATGCATATCTAAAAGCTATTACATTTCAGGATTATATAGTTGAGTATGCAAACACTGAAATCTAGACTAGATCAACATTCAAAAAAGTATGTCACTAACAAACAATCTTCCCAAGTTGTATGACACATGAAATTTATTTTGTATGTTAAACTAACAATGTACAAATCTTCTTTTAGATTGAACTTTATACCCTTTGCATAATCCAATGGCCATTGTTTCAAGAGGAAATCACATATAATTGCTAATTAAAATGGCTTGGGAATTAACTACCCACAAGTCCTAATGTCTTACTTTTCATAAGGTCACTATTGATATTGATAACATCGAGACACAAGGTTTAACATTCATAGCAATATCTAGAGTCCCCTCACTTGTAGAAATTTGTGTTTCACCTTTTTTCGAAAGATACTTAAAAATGATGCATGCCCCTATGGTTCAAGCTCATAGAAATGAAGAGTCAAGACTACATGCACTCATCCTAATCCCTCCATTATTAAAAAAACCATTTCCTTTGCTTTCCCTACCATAATTTCTCTTCTCAACTTTTTCTCCCTCATTTAAACACATGTTTTAAACAACCTTCAAATACATGCAATATTTACATTAAGTAAAATGTACAAAACATGCCTTTGAATTTAACAAGAAGTGCTAATGGTAATTTTGTACTAATGATCTACTATGTTGTTTAGATCATCCCCGAATTTTACCGCAATATATGTGTTTTTTTGTCATGTCAATAACTAGTACATCTTTTAGGTCCCTCCTTTCAACAACAAAATTACTTATCTTCCTTAATTCACGCCTCACACTTACATCTACTCCTCTCCTCTTCCACTTCCTATTCACATCTCTTGTCAACCTCTCTCACCATATTTTTTCACCTCCTTTCTAGATTTCACAAAAACACACGTCGTTTATTACCTTCCACTACTCTACACCAATACCTACTTGCTTTGTATGATATAACTTATGTTCGACTACTACATACCTTTCGGTGTTCCTATTGCCATGCATGCATGCGATTGCTAGTATTTAGACAAGCATAAGTGTTTGTAACCCATAAATTTCAATACCATATATGAACAACCAACTCTCAAGTCAATTTATTTCATCGATAGGTGTTCCTACATTGGCAGGCAAGGAGTGTAATGGTGTGTGTTGATTGAATTTTTTAATTTGCCGACTAATATTTAATGGTTAAAATAATGTATTTTTTAATGCCAACTTAATGTTTAATAAATAAAATAAATATATAATTATGTATTTATACACAAAAGCGAATTAAAGGTCAACAACGCCTATGCAATAAATGAAGTGGATGCCCCTCTTAAAATTTTAGTTAATAATTTTTCCCCATCAAATAAATAAATAAAAGCTACGTACATTATTGTACTTTATAATTTTCATAAGGATCATAATTAATCACTAATTTAGAGAAATTGGTATAGAAAAGGAATAAAAACATCCTATAAAATTATCAAATAAGAACAAGTAATAATCCATGGATGGAGAGAATTAATTTGAGGTAGCGTCCATAATTTTGTGAAGAGTGGTATTTGGACCAAGCTTACTAATTCCTCCATAAAAAGAGACATTTCCCCCCAAAACATTAGTAATAGAGAATTAAATAATATTTTCTTAATAGCTATACCAGTGACATTATAAACAATACACAAACATTTTCTGAGAAAAAATTACACACTTGAATTATCTAGAGCTACATTAGAGAATGAGTAACAATACCAACAAAATTGTATGAGCTTAAGAAGATGTATTGGGTAAGTGCATGAAATTGGGGGGCCAAAAAGCAGACAAGAATGTGAAAAAAAAAAACGCGCTCGCATTTTAGTTTGTTTGGCTCGGGAATCACCAAAGCATAACGCGTGCACGCGTTACATAATGCATACGCATTATGTTGACTATAAAAAAAAAAGAGGCCCGAGCCTCTATCATTTTTCCTCCCTCAAACACGAGTTTCAGAGCTTGTTCGTGCCCTCGCATTTTTCCATTCAGTTGGATCTCAAGCTCAAAGGATCATTTCTGGATCACCGGGAAGATCTGAATCGACGATGGCACCACAGAGAAGAGGTAAGCACATTTATTTTCTCAAAATTGCATTGAAATATGATAATTATAGATTAAAATTTGAATTGAGTACATATTTTTTATTGTTACAGTTAGAGGTCGAGGGAATCAACCACAACCAAACCTTGTTATTCCTGACATCCCTCCCGACACTCCCACAATTGTTCAACATCCCTCGGGTAGTCAAGAAGATTTAGCAGCCCAAATAGTTGAAAACAAAATTGAAATTGAGGATTTAATCAAAATAATGAGGGATGCACAATCTACAAACCCCCACCGCACCTCTCTTACAAACACATTGGAGGCATTACTTGTTCAAATTGACGCTGCAACATGGAAAATTTATCATTGGACAAATTACATGGAGGCTTGTAGGGTTTATTATTCCAACAAATTGTCATATGTGGATGTAAAGAAAAAAGAAATTTCAAAAGAACTCATATGCACCTTATTCATGGACCCCACACTAATCTTACTGTTCCGTTGACATGTAAATGATTTCCCATCCATTAGTGCAATAATAATTTGATTAGAAATAATTTTTGGGACCGATGGTGGATGGTGTTTGATTTTCCACCTTGTAATAACAACGAGGTGCCACTATACTTTCTGAGGAAACTCTATTGCAAGTTTATCCTCAATGAGATCCCAAATTATTTTGATTTTTGAGATTTCTAGGGCCGAGGAAAAGGATCTGCACATGATCGACCAGGTGCACAACGTGCACCTATTCAATAGGGTAGATTCCCCACATGAAGCCCCCTCACCCTGAGATTGTCCCTCAAGCAGTGAAGGAGACAATAGAGATTGATACACTCCACGCACTTCAGGGGCTATTTGTGACCCTTGTTTGACATACGAGGGAGATTTCTGAGCCAGATGCTCGCGGAGGTACATAGAGTATTCCCTCAGGGAGTACTAGCATGAGGCCACATTTTTCTCATCATGTGGTAGCATATGTTTGGGGCCCAGGAGGACGATACTTTCATGCATACTGATTTTGGTGCACCTAGTGCTAGGGATGAACACGATAATGTCACTATGTCAGATGTCCTTTTGAGTGAGACATTTGGATTACATTCATCGGCATCACCTTCGTAGGTAAATTTGTTATGTTTTGTTATGTGTGTTAAAAAATTTGAGTACCTGATTTACTTATATATGTTAAATTTTTGAAATAATTGTATTTGTACATGTACATGCATTGATATTACAGTGCGTGGGAGGCGCATCTTCATCCCGACCATAGGCGGCGAGCACCATGCATACACGAACATTCACAGAGGTAATTTAGAATGTTAATTATGTAAAATTTTCACATACATGTGTGTGTGTGTACTTGCATGTATATATATATATATATATATATATATATATATATATATATATATATATATATATATATTAGTTTTGAAGTCAAATATATGTATGTTCTTGTATGTCCATCTAACTCACGTGATATACATGTTTGATAAAGATGTTGACTTCACTAGACACCCCACCATCTCTGCTGACAAGTAGATAAAGGTGTGTTGCCGCTGTGATTTCATCTGCGCATGAGAACTCACTGAGGTATTCAAACAACACGTAAATTTTGTTAAATTTCTTGTGTAATTCATATTATGTTAAATTACATGTTAGTAATGTCTTTCATTGTAGAATTACTAAATTATGTTAATAATGTCTTTCATTGTGTGTATGCGGGAGTTACTTATGACAGGGCGCAAAGCACTATTCATTTGATTCATAGACATGGCGGGGTAAAAATAATAGTTCTATAGTGATAAAATTAGTTAAAATATTGTCATTATGTAGATACATGTACTTAGCTCTATTTTCACTAATTCTGATGTTAGATTTTTGATCTTATGTGTATGTAGGGAACTTCAACCCCCTCCATTTTGACTTCGAGGGCACGGACTCCTCCATCTCATTGTCTTCGTACCCCGTTCATACTGCAGGAGCTCCCGATGACTCATTTGAGTGTGAGATGCAAATTCGGCGTGATCAACAACTTGCGGTAAGTTTGTGTATTTATGTAAATACTTTCATTCTAGCATGGTCTTAAATACATGTTGAAAACATATATAAATTAAGTTTTGACAAAAAAACATTGTTTGCATTTACAAGCTCATCTACAGGCGAGTATTCAGCGGAAGAGGACTTGAAGCATGGGCTCGAATGATCCAAAGTCATCTCATGGATCTCCATCTTCGCCTAAGGGAGGGCCTTCTTCGAGAAAGGCCAAGAGAGGGATAGATTTTGATGATTAGGAAATATATATGTCTTACATGACATTGTTTTTGTATGCCTATGTGCATGGCATTGTATGTAAGCCTATATAGCATTTGAACTTGATGATATATGACCTATTTGGGCATTTGTGTATTTCTTATGCACATTAAAATACTATTTGGAACTTGATAATTTTGTATGAGACCTTACATTTTGAGATTATTTTCGCATGAATCTAATATGATGTGCACTTGAAATATTTAAGACATTATAAATTATTTTTTCATTTATTGGTGATGTACATGTACTTGCATTTTCAATGTATAATATGCATCAAACTTTGGAAATTAATATTTATATAATGTATGTATATAAAGAGTTACCTAATCGAGTAATTATTCATTCAATTTATCAATGTGTATATGTGTATTTACCTTACTTGTGCTTCTTCTTGCTCATGGTCTCTTTGTCTTGGTTCTTATATTATCATGCACTTCCTACATTCTTCTATGCTTCATAGTCTTCTCCCTGTTAAAACACTCAACAATCGTCACAATTTGATGCCTTTCATCTGTTGATATTTTGAGAATGTCTCTCCATATACATTACTCCAATGCTTGAGAATGTCTCTAGATGCAATGACATTCTGATTCAGACACTCAATGATTCTTGATTGTCTAATCTGTCTAATTTGTGTTACTACCTTTAAATCTATAGGCATTTCAAGTTATTTGGAAATCACATCACACCCTTCACTAGGCTTGATGACTACCCCTATCCTTTTTAAGGCACTTTTGAAAGCATCCATGGGTTTATCATAACATAAATTATCAATGAATGGAAGGTCACTAAGCCGTAGGCCAGCTGACTCCCATCCAGAACTAAACAAGAAAGATTTACTAGGTGATTAATAACTCCCATGTGTTCTTATACATACCCCTATCAAATTCATTCTTAAGCCAATCTAGTCATTCAGGGCTCTTAAGCAACTATGCCCGGACGGGGTAGTCCTACATCGACTCGAGACTACACTTTTCGCATTTACTAACAATAGGACATCGAGAGAACCGGATGGAGACGGAGAAAACCCAGAGGCTTTCGTATAGGGCCTTGATGTGGAGCTCTCGGATCGATGAGATGTCTCTAGGTCCCACGGAGTCAAGAAATCACATGTCAAAGATATGGTGTTTTTGGGCCTCGGGCTCTTAAGCGACTACGCCGGACTAGGTAGCCCAAAGCATGGGAGCGTAGGGAACCAAAAAGAATCCTCCATTAGCATTCACCAAGCCACCCCAACGTGTTGGCATAGTTGGTTCGGTCACACGAAATCCGTTTGCAAAATACAACATTTGGCAACCTTACATCGACTTAGACTACACTATTTCACACATTTACAAACAATAGGACAGCGAGAGAAACGGATGGAGATGGAGAAAACTGCAAGAATATTTTGTAGAGGGCCCCAACATGGAGCTCTTGGATCTGACAAGACATCTCTAGGTGCCACGAAGTCTGAGAAATCACATGTCAAAGATATGGCATGTTTGGGCCTTAGGGCTCTTAAGTGACTATGCCTGACAGGGGGTAGCAAAGCACGGGGAGCATAGGGAACCAAAACGAAGCCTCCACTAGTGTTCACCAGGCCACCCTAATGTGTTTGCGTAGTTGGTTTGGTCCCACGAGCTTTTGTTTGCAAACTACAAGCATCTAGCGGCCCTACACTGACTGAGACTACACTATTTTGCATGTTTACAAACAATAGGACAACGAGAGAATCAGATGGAGTCAGAGAAAATCATGAGAGGATTTCATAGAGGGATCTAACATGAAGATCTTAGATCTGACGAGACATCTCTAGGTGCCACAGAGTCCAAGAAATCACATGTCGAAGATATGACATGTTTGGGCCTCAGGGCTCTTAAGTGACTACACCGGACGAGGCAGCCCAAAAGCACTCCATGGTACCTAGAGATGTCTCGTTAGATTTGAGAGCTCCAAATTATATCCCTCTATGAAAGCCTCTCGCGGTTTTCTCCGTCTCCATTTGGTTCTCTCGTTGTCCTATTGTTTGTAAACGCGAGAAATAGTATAGTCTCGAGTCGTGTAGGGCCGCGAGGCTGTAGTTTGCAAAAGAAAGCTCATGGGACTGAACCAACTATGCCAACATGTTAGAGTGGCCTTGTGAATGTTATTGGAGGCTTCATTTTGGTTCCCTATGCTATCCGTGCTTTCGGGCTACCCCGTCCGGGCGTAGGTCGCTTAAGAACCCTAAGTCCCAAACATGCCATATCTTCGACATGTGATTTCTCGGACCCAGTGGAACCTAGAGACATCTCATTAGATCCAAAAGCTCCATGTCGGGGCCCTCTATGAAATCCTCTCGTGGTTTTCTTCTTCTCAATCCGGTTCTCTCGTTGTCATATTATTTGTAAATGCGAGAAATAGTGCGGTTTAGTCGGTGTAGGGTCGCCAAAGTGTGTAGTTTGCAAGCGAAGCTCGTGGGACCAAACCAACTACACCAACACATCGGGGTGGCTTGATGAAAGCTAGTGGAGGCTTTATTTTGGTTCCCTATGCTCCCCGTGCTTTCGGGCTACCCCGTCAGGCATAGTCGCTTAAGAGCCCTGAGGCCCAAACACGCCATATCTTCACCATGTGATTTCTCGGACTCCGTGGCACCTAGAGACATC
This sequence comes from Taxus wallichiana var. yunnanensis, assembly GCA_018340775.1. NCBI lineage: Eukaryota > Viridiplantae > Streptophyta > Pinopsida > Cupressales > Taxaceae > Taxus > Taxus wallichiana. Next base: position 639,849,791 of record CM031241.1, on the reverse strand, counting down.
TCATTAGATCAAAATATCCATGTTGGGGCCCTCTACAAAAATTCTCATGGTTTTATCTGTCTCCATCTGCTTCTCTCATTGTCTTATTGTTTATAAACACGAGAAATAGTGCAGTATGAAGTCGGTGTGAGTGTTCTTAGAGATGTTGTATTTTACAAACGGAAGTTCGTGGGACCAAACCAACTACGCCAACATGTCAGGGTGTCTGGTGAACACTAGTGGAGGCTTCATTTTGGTTCCCTATGCTCCCCGTGCTTTTGGGATACCCCGTCCGGGCGTAGTCGCTTAAGAGCCTGAGGCCCAAACACACCATATCTTCGACATGTGATTTCTCGGACTTCGTGGCACCTAAAGATGTCTCATCGGATACGAGAGCTCTACATCGGGTCCTTCTATGAAATTCACTCGCATTTTTCTCTGTCTCCACCCGGTTCTCTCGTTGTCCTATTGTTTGTAAACACGCGAAATAGTGTAGTCTAAGTCAATGTAGGGCTGCTAGATGTTGTATTTTACAAACGAAAGTTCGTGGGACAAAAAAACTACGCAAACACGTTAGGGTGGCCTGGTGAACACTAGTGGAGGCTTCATTTTTGTTCACTACACTCCCCATGCTTCGGGCTACCCGTCATCGGGCATAGGCATAGTCGCTTAAGAGCCTTGAGGCCCAAACGCTCCATATCTTTGACATGTGATTTCTCAAACTCCGTGGCACCTAGAGACATCTCGTCAAATCCAAGAGCTCCATGTTGAGGCCCTCTACGAAAGCCTCTCACGGTTTTATCTGTCTCCATCTGGTTCTCTCGCTATCCTATTGTTTGTAAAGCGCAAGAAATAGTGCGATGCCCGAGTCGGTGTAGGGGTCAGGAGGTGTAGTTTAAAAATGGAAGATTGTGGGACCAAACCAACTATTCCCACACGTCGGGGTGGCTTGGTGAATACTAGTGGAGGCTTCATTTTGGTTCCCTACGCTCACTTTGTGCTTTTGGGCTACCTCCTCCGAGCTACGAAAGCCTATCGCGGTTTTCTTTGTCTCCATTCAGACTAAGTCAATGTAAGGTTGTCCATTACCAATCACCTAAATAATATAGGTGGTTCATAAAATATAGGTGGTGAAATGAGAATTTTAATAAGATATTTTTACAATATAGGTGGTGAAATGAGAATTTATGTTTGTTTTTCCTTTCTAATATTTAATTTTTCTTAGCTTCACTTGGCTTCGAGAATAATAAATTCTCTACTGACAATGCCAACCATGTGAAGGTGGAAGCTTTTTTGGCACCACTAACCTACATAAACATGTTAGTAAGCAATTAAATAGAATTTTAAATCATACAAAATTCAAACAAAATAATTTAAGTAAATATTCAAATTAAATTCATGAAGAACATACCTTTGCAAATTCAATCCAATGAACCGCAAGGATCAACTCTATTCTTGACAGTAGCAAGAATTGCTTCATGATCTGATTCACGAACCTTCCACAAATTTTTGTTTGATGGCTGACCTCGATATTTGATCAATTTAATATTTGTTGCAAGGACCAAATGTGAATAGTGAAGTATCTTCCGATGTACTTCATAGTCTTCAAACAACCAAATGTTTGATTTTTTGATAGGATATCGTCGAAGACAAGTTTGATGACTACCACCGATCCGGTGGATACTCAAGGTCTTCACCATCGTGACTGTAGAAGTCAAATTTTTCCCCCTCTACACAACGAGATAAGAATTATTATCTTCCTCTTCGTTAAATTCCGTCCTAATAAGCTGCAAAAATGTGCCCTATGTATCACAAAGTAAAAGCTGTTCGGTTAATTTATAAATACATTAAGAGTTGACCATTTAATAATTTATAAATCTAAAACATGGCATGTATATATATGTATGTACCTTGTTGCACTAAATCAAAGACTTGATCAAAGTCAGGTGATGTTGTCATTTGATCTGAAGACCCTGCAAGTTGTAATGCTCGTGGAACTTGATGTGTGTCAAGTGGAATTAGAGGTCTACAAGTCCACTCATCCACCCACTACTGTACTCACACTCATTCCATGCAAAATCAATGCATGATATACAAAAACATGTCATGCACCTAGTATAAATAGTCTAATCATTTGCATTTGAACTACGGAATGAGTGCATATCACTTAATCCTGTAACTATCATACAATCTTCAAAGTTTGTCAGATGTTGTTGCTCTATCAACCAAAAATATCTATGAACCGTTGATCTCTCTTGAGATTCATGGCCCATATTCTTGACACACCAATCAACAATGCTTTTTACATCTGTAAATTTAGCACCATCCTTGAACTTTAACTCTTCTCTTACAAGTGCTCTTTTCACACATGCTCTTGCACCATCATGCTCTCCTTTTCCATGCCTTGCCTCAGTAAAAATCTAAATATGTTGTACATTTATTTCTTTGTGCATCCTATTTAGCCAATAAAACATCTGTGCATTCTTGAATTGTGATGTGTAGTTGTCCGACCAAATGTAATGTTGATCGAAACTAATGTTCCTCTCATTCAAGTTTGCATAAAACACCTAGAAACACCCTTGTACATATTCTGTAGAATGTGTTTGATCATCATTGATGTAGAAATGATACTCTCTCAATATTTTTGATCTTGCTCAGTGCTTTCAGGAGAGTGCATGAATGTTATATGCACGAAAATAGAAACTTACATTGAGTTATAATATTGAGACTGAACCTCCATTTGTGGCTGCAATGTGTAATTCTCTGCGAATTCAACTACTGAAACAATAGTACCAAGTGGGAATGTGTCCTTGCTTAACTTGAATTGTTCATCCAACCATCGAGCTCTATGTGTGTGCCTTACATACTCATAAAAAATTTCCTCTTTGAATTTGACCATATATTCTGATACAAGTAATTGTTTTGTAACAAGCTCACACCTCTTAGATTATTTTCCATCTTTTAATTTATATGCCACCGATTTATATTTGGTGAAATCAACCAATTATTTTCCTATTGAAGATGTACTCTCCTCGTGGATACAACTTTTCAAATTTGGCAAGCCACCACATACATTGCACGTTCCATCCAAACATGCTTTGTTATAAAAAAATTATCTTGTTGATTTTTCACAAAATATTGTCGAAATAAATTCCCTTGAAGATTTTTGTGGGACATTTATTTCACACTCCTGCAACATGATGTCAGTATGCAAAACACTACGTATTTGACAAAAAACATCATAATGCATTGAAAATTCAACATGATGCCTGCAACAACAAGTGGTACGTGAGTGATTGATTTTCACATAAAAGGGTTTGTTCATTTCAAATAATCTTTCGCTAATGTTAATTTGTGGATTTTCATTTTTAAACTTAGAGAACATTTATGTTTGAGTCATATCTAAGAAATGTTTTACACATGATTCACGATTACGAGAACCTATTCTTCTTTTACTGTATCTCTTCTATTGGTGACACCCTTATGTTCTCATTCTAAAATTTTATAATTAATTCTTGTAGAATATTAGATGTATTCTTATCTTTTCGTGGAAGTTTCTAGAGAAAGCCCAATAGTTAGTGTTATTGGTGATTCAAGACATTTACGTCTCTCTATTGCTTTCATTAATGTTTTTCTGTTTAGCTTCAAAAAGCACCTTTGCTTGTTTTTCTAATCAAGCGTTTATTAACTATTTTACCACTTACTATACAATTAGTTAATGCACGTAGTGTAGCATTACTATCTTTGGTGCATCTTTTGCCACTACAGACTTGGTATGCTTTATATATGTTTTCAACAATTGACGCATTTTGATCAACAACATTAGATGTTCTTAACCCTAGGGTCTTCATTATAGGTCTCATCTTAATTAACTTCATCAATGAAACAAATAATTGACATCTTTGTGCGTCATTTAAATTCTCAAAGTAATTATCCCAAATTCCACTAGCTTTTCTTCTTGCATTTCTTTCAGACATTTTGTTAAGCATTGGTTTTCTAATGTTTTCATCAATTTCTATTAAGTGAATTGGTTTTCTTCTCGAAATGGAAGAAGGTGTTCTTAGAGGTGAAGATTCATTTACAAGGTTACTTTCTTCATTCAATGTTTTCATACAAATTTCAGGGTTAACATTTAGATTCTTAAGTAAGGGTTCAACAATTGGATTCATATTAATTTCTTCATCCATACCAACATTATCATTCAATTCAATATCATTATTCATTGTAAAATCATTATTCTCTACATTTTTATTATGTATTTCATCCTAATTTTCTAATACATTAGCTACATTTGATATAGCGGATGTACCTTGCCCTACTCGAAGTTTTTGCATTCTCTTTAATTTCTTTATTCTCTTCTCTTCCAATTGCTTGATGTCTTATTCTTGACTTTCCTCTTGTCCTTAGCTCGACGTTTATCGCCCATGATTAGAAAAAATCAACTAGTGGGGTAGGGGACAAAATGAAATACTAAAAAATCGTGTAAGAATGTAGAGAATATTGCAGACAAAACAGAATGTTTGTAGAATTCCCGTGAAAGAGATGAAAGGGACGTTGGGGGGCCACAAGATATAAAACAAAGCAAAACGCGTATGCGTTTTTTGTTTTCTCTTTTCCCAAGCCATGCCTCAAGGCTTGGGATCCGGTTTGGATCCCCAAGCTTGAGGCATGGACCTGTACAAACACAAAAACAATGAGTTTTTACAAGAAAATGTAAAAATGACACTTCCTCTATGATAAATCAAAATAAAACAATCGATCCATTTTTAAAAAATATCCCACGACGTAGAGCAGAGTCTCTTATTTCTTAAAATATAATTTTCTAAATTTTCTGACTAATATAAGGTATCCATATTATTTATTTTCTAACTATGCCTTTTTATAGCTATTTTTTGAAGTGTAAATATGTCTATCTTTCATGGTGTATCTTTTTTTTTGGGTGATTGAAATTAAAAAAATTATACTAGCCCAAACTAGGCATAATTCTATACATATTCAAAAAAAAAAGTAATCTAATTTTTGATTTTTTTAGGTAGTTAGGGGGGGGCACGGTCGGAGCTCCGTTATTTTTCAAAACATAAAATTTTTGTACTAGAAAAATCATAAATAAAAAATATTCGCTAAAAAAATCTATAAAAAAATGTAGCCCAAACTAGATGCTCCTAGATATCTTTCTACCAAAGGGTTTTCAAAAATACTAAATGGTGCTCAAAAAATGGTGGGGGCACGAAAGTCACTCTATTATGTTTTTTAACAAAAACAAGAGCATATGTTGGTATTTTAGTTATTTGACCCACTTAAACTTATCTGTTTTCAATAAAATTTAGTAGCTTAGAAACTAGACTCAAAATGCTACGATTCATATTTCTACAACATCTTCCAATTTTGAGTGTAACTATTTGAAAAACTCATACAAGTGAAATTTTTTTTTTCAAAAAATGCGTCCACTTAAGACCCCCTTTTGGCCCCCAGTTGGTGCACTTACCCTATTGTTATTTTTAATTGCAAAATTTTTATAATACTTTTTATGTGTATGTATGAAATCTATATTACTTTATACTAAAAAATATTGAAAATATTTAGATTTAGGCACCCCCTGATTGCTTGCATTCTACACAGTTGTCTAGTTTACCTAGGGCTTCATTTCCCCTTGTTTATACATAGAAATGTAAGTTATTATAAAAGTGTGAAAGATAAATAACAAGTGTGATTTGGTAAATTGTGTGAATGTAAGTTATTATAAAAGTGTGAAAGATAAATAACAAGTGTGATTTGGTAAATTGTGTGAGTACTATGGAAGTAAATTCAAGATAATTAGTGGGGGATATTAATATTTATTGGGAGATAATTAATGTGGAGTAAATAGGTAAGTACCTCTAATATTATTATATTGATTTATATTTTTAGTTTTTACTTTTAAGATGTATTTTTACTTTTACATTAAGTAACTATATTTATTTTTAGTGGAAGACAATTAGAGACGAATAAATAATAAGTGTGCATAGATATTATTTTTATCAAAGGTAAAAAGTTTTGGATAAGTGTGTATCTATATTATTTTTAGTTTTTAAATGCATTTTTATTTTTACATGTATTTTTACTTTTAGGTTACTTTTATTTTAGTTTTTTCTTTTAAATGTAATTTTACTTTTAGATTAGTTTTAATTTCGTTTTTATTTTTAGATGTATTTTTATTATCTTGTCGAAGGCATGTATATTGTTTTGACCAAAACAAATACTCATTTTGTTATCTATGAATTAGAGGTTGCCACTTGTATTTAATTTTTTTGTACTAAAGTTTGATTGTCCAAATTTATTTTATTTGTCTTTTTATTTTAATTGTATTGGCTAGAGCCTTTATTCTGAAATGCCAATCATTACAATGCATGCTTCATAACATTAACACAACTATATTGCATGAAAGAAGTTAGAGGATATTATTGATTAATACTATTATTGATAACATTAAGGAAGCTATATTCCGGAAAAGTTGTTAGAGGATATTATTGATTAATACACGCTAGAAACCCAAGTTAAACATTTTAAATTTAGCAATGATTGGTTAAATATATTAATTATAGGAGCTCTCGGGTACTAAGTTAAACACAACTCTTGCTAATGGTTGTCCTTCCCTGCACACGGAGATAATTATCTTACACAATATTTTAATCAAATTTTCTATCATTACTTATGGTTTTAGCCTTTGGTATTTGTTTTTCAAAGATACATCTGTGTTGAAGCTTTCCACAAGTTCTTGCCATTCTACATGTGTTTCATTCTTGGATGTATGATATGGATGATGATAGCAAAGAAGTTGTGCCTGATAGATTCAAGGTAGTCGGTCGTTCATGTTCATATCAATATTTGTGAATCTATCGTTTATTTATTAATATCGAGAAATTTGTTAATGCATCCATGTTTGTTTGGAGACATTGTGTGTATTCCTTTAAATTGTTGAATAAGGACAAACAATAGATCTTTGGGATTATCTACTTCCTTATCAAATGTCTCAACCTTTTGTGTAGCTTTCCTGACTTCAATTTTGGGTTGCAAATATCCTGCAGTTGGGAAAACATGTCAGGCTTCTTGGTTTCAATTTTTTTGGCCTTGGAACTTTTGTTGGAGGTCTCATTCTTGTAAGTTTTGCAACTGCAGTCAAGATGCAATAATATTTTCTTATTGTAATAACTTCAGGATAACCATTCTTTTAGTAGCATGAAAACCATTGTAATAATTGATGGGGGAAAATGGGATTATTCTATGATGTAATCTTCTTTGGGGGAGGGGCTCTTTTCTTTTATGTCATAAGCATTGTGCTAAATGCAAATTTATCTCAAAGCAGAGTGCTTTGAAAGTGACACAATTCAAACTATAAGATTCATAAGTCCCCTTGCCTTGAAGGATCGTTTAGCTTACGGGAGCAAAGTGGCTATATATGCATTTGCAAAACGGCTTTCTTTGGGTGTTGCTACACCAAAATATTATGGGATGGGTAGCCATATGATGCTCCATGTTTCTCTGCATGGACTTCTAAGGGCATGGTCCCATAGAGGGGCTTGGGCTCCTATTTTCTTGTAGTTCAACGTCCCATGCTTATTTTTAAAGCCAACTATGGGAAATTATAGAATTTAGGCCTAAAAAATAGGAGCTCCACTTTTTTAGCTCCCTAAACTTAAGTGGTGACTAGAGAGGGGGGGAGTTTCCTCCTACAGTTTAGAGTTGATAGAGTGTAATATGCATTCCCTCCATTTTTTGGTGATTTTAGAGAGAAATATGATTTTATTTTTTTACAAATAACCATAAAAATCTAATGGGATCCTATAATATCTCAACGGATATTGTTGAGGAAACTAATAAAAAATCATGGGACCTTAGAACTGCTAAAATGCTCCTAAATTTTCTCAGTAGCACTCGCTGAGATATTTGTGGAGCCCCCCTTCCATGGGACCATGATGTAAGAGGTGTTGTGGTAGCCAACTATATGCATGGTGCAACAGATAGCATTTGGTGTGGTGCTCGTCTTGCTCCAAATTTTCTGGGTTTGTTGGTCTGTCGCTTATAATTGCAGCTATTTCAACAGAATTGATTACACCGGGCTTGACACATGGATGGTTTTTGCATGCGGTGCCCCGCTTCCCGCATTCAAAGGCAGCGTTCTCCATCGCTTCTAAAAATTAAGTTCAAAGCATGCATCATATGGGTTGGTTATTGGTATGGAATTTGCATTCATATGCCTTACCAACACAAGATTGGTTTGTTTGCATAGCCTATATTGTAATTCGGCCCCTGAAGCTATAACATAACACCACATACTAGTTATGCCTAGCAAAATGTTCCTATATTTTCCCTCTATTTTGTAGTTCAATTATTGCTAATTGTATAGGGGAATTGATCATTCTTATGGTGACATTCGAGTACAACTAATTTTTGACAATTGACGTTCGAGAAAAATGTCACGAGACTTGAGAAAAATTGCCATGTAAGCTTTCCTTTTGTTTTATTAAAATGCATCTATTTCACTCTTATTAGCCATCACTACATACACACTCATTCATAAAATACAACTCACCATCAATTCAATTCTTTCCTTTACAAGTATTTACTTTTACTGACATTTGTCATTTCATGCCCTTGTTTTATGTTAATTTTTACTTTTAAATGTATTTTATAAATAAAACATATAAATAAATATTTTATATTTGTAATTAAAATTTAATAAATAGAAATATTTAAATTAATTAATTAATTAAACAATTGTATTTAAAAACAAGGCCATGATATGGCAAATCCTGCCGAAGGTTTTGTTTTGTTGTTGTTCCTATTGTATTTGTTGTAGTGCAATTGGACAGGGTGTGTTCTGCTACGAGGTTGTTTCTCCTTTGTTGAAGATCGGAAATGTCTTTGGCGAAGTATTGTGTGATTGCATGCTTGTTATTACTTGTTGTACAATGAAAGCTTAGGTCGTTTGTCGAAGATGGGAAACATCATTGGCGAAGCATTATGTGATCATGCGGTTGTTATTTGTTGCAAGGATAAATTGGAAAGGACAAGTGGCAAGTATGTTGGATTCAAATTTAGGGTACTACATCGATGTTGCACAAACATGTCTGAAAATGAGGGTCATTGAAGAGTACGAGGATTAATAAAATATGTTTTTGATAAATGTTGGTTTTAGTTGTTATAAAGTGCGTAGTTAGAAGTAATATGTTGGGCGGGATTGGTTTTAGGATTTGCAAAAATAATATAGAGATAGCTTTGTTTACACAATTTTAAATGATTCAAGGGTTTTGAATAGAGATCTATTAAGTCTAAATATGGTATTTGTGATACATATTATTTTTGAAAGTAGCATCATATTTAGAAAACAACTAACATATAAAGGGAATGTATGTTAAATTTGGCAAAAATGAATTAGATGTGGATTTGACCATGTATAGTTCATAGTTATATTTGTTTGAAAGTTACGTAAAAAGAAGATCACTATAGTTTTAATTGCATTATCAATTTTGGGTGATATTTTAGAAGGGTGCGTTTGTGCGATGCCGTCTATGAAATGGATTAGGTAGATATTAAGGGGGCAGTAATAGTCACACGCTTGTATTGTAATGGGATTTATTGTCATTTGCAGAAGGCGGAATGGTGATGACAGGTGTCTGGAAAAGGCTAGATACGTGTTATTCTGTACCGTGTTTTTGGCTGTGCTTTGCAAAACTTGTTTTTTGATCTTATGGCGTGGCAATGGCGGAATTCTGGATTTGTGTTTGCAGGGGACGCCTGAGAGTATAATCGTATCTACATACCCTTTATATGTTAGGCCATACCAATTTTGCCTAATATAGTTAATAGTTAATTTGTTAATAGAAATGACGCCATCTATAGCCTAACGAATCCATACATATATATTGCCCCCTCGGAGAAGCGTTTTAGCCATGAAGAGGCGTAAAATGGTGGGTCCGAGTATGGCAGTCCCGAAATGGGAAGTTAGAAGTTATACCTGACACGTCCGTGTGTTGAAATGACGCCATCCAAAATTCTCGCTTCTGCAAAATGAAAAGAGGACTAAGTGCGAGATAGATACAATAGTTTGAAAAATAAACGCTAAGAATAACAGGGAATGAGAATGTACCATTTGTGCGGGGATAGGAACTTACCTCCATCAGCGCTCCAAACCTGTGAAAAGTTATTTTTAAAATGAAACAGAGTGCCATATATATGAAAGTGGGCCCATTTTCCTATTCATTTGTGCGAGTCGATTTGATTGATTTTGAGCTCTGGGACCCACGGTGACGGTTTCTTGCGTGAGTAGAGTCGAAACGTTCACAGCGAGATCGTGATCATGCCTCCACGTGTGGAACACCGACCTCAGCGATCACAGGTTAGTTTTCTTCAGTTTATTGTTTTTCCCCCTTAATTTTGAAATGCTAAATACTCTGTAATGGGGGGGTCATTTTTGAAAATGCTAGGTTCAAAAGGTCCACCTAGGGGGGGCGCCTACTGGGTAGGCTTTGTTTTTAGTTAAAATGGTCTTTTCTGGCACTTTTTAGGCCTTTTTAGGTTAAAAGCCCGCGTGGGTTTTCGGACCACGACGCCGCCCTGGCGTGGCGGGCGGTGATTTATGACCGCCGCCTCAAGGCGGCGGTTACGAAACCGCCTCCCTGCTCAGGGCGGCGGTTTTGCACAGAATGCAAAAAGAACTTGTTTTTAAGATTGTGTTTGTATTTTTAGCATTTCTACGTGTTTTTATGACTTTCTCAGTATTGTTCGGATACTAACTTACTCTGTTTTGTGTGTTTTTGAGTGTATGCAGGTGAGAGAGGAGTACATCCGATGGAGCAGAGAGAGAGAGTGTGATTGGCTCTCAGGGGTATTAGATGCCCTTTCACAGGATGAGGAGGACACACTTCAGAGGGCTGGTATACTGCGCATATCATGCGTGCCCCATGTTGCACCATCTAGTCACATCCTTTGTGACTTATTCTCTTACTGGGATGCAGATCGGAACACCTTCCGATTGCCAGGGGTCCGTGGTGAGTGGACCATTACATTGGAGGACGTCTACCGCATTCTGGGGGTCCCGATCATTGGGAGGCGACTCACTTTGGAGACAGCAGGCTCATGGGCACAGATTGCCCAGTGGGTGACTTATATGGGAGATGCAGCCATCTCCATGGGGTCGAAGAAGGGGGTGAGAGTTCGATCCATTCCTTCTTTGCCCATCCCCATATTTCGTCAGGCCATCATGGGGATCCTTGCCTCGAGATTGATCGGGGACAAGGGAGGGGACACGTTGTTATACTGTTGGGCCCCCATTATTACACAGATAGAGGGCCACGGCCGGATATACGCTTGGGGAGCAGATATTCTTGGGACCACCTACCATGATCTATATAGGGTGGTGCGTTTACAGGGGCAGTCGTTGAGCCACCCGACTCTAGTCATGAGTTGGGTTTATGAGCACTTCATCCCTTATGGCAGGGGTGTGGAGGTAGCAGATCCTGGAGCTGTTAGGGCAGCGAGATGGTCAGACATGTCGGTGCTTAGAGCACCTCATCAGCCAGTTACCTCTCTGACTACCGCCGATATGGAGGTGACACCATACCAGACCATGGCCGGTATATGGGGCGAGGAGGCCCTTACCTTGATTTCCTGCTCCACCATAGGGCAGCTTATCGATCGAGTGGGATGAGTGGAGGTGCACCCCTTTGCCGAGTTATCTCGGCGGTTTGGCCTTCCATACAGGTATGCTTCCCCCAAGTGCTTGCACCGATTTATATATTAGTTCGCGAGGCCGAGAGGGGCCAGAGGCCGAGGTTGGACAATGATTACTCCCGGCATTCCCATTGCAGCCGGGAGGATAGTTCGTCTTTAGAGGAGAGAGCCGGTGCCTCGGGCACCTTTGCCCAGATTGCTGCGGGTCTGCTCATAGCAGCGATGACCCTATTGATATTGACTCCGAGTTCGAGGAGTTTATAGGAGGGACAGAGGAGGAGACCGAGGACAGCGATCCTGAGTGGCATGACACTTAGGATATCATGCAGGCAGAGAGGGCTGAGCAAAGCGCAGAGAGGGACACTCTAGTTTTAAAGGAGCCACTCTCTCAGGGCCATGGTGGAGAGGATGAGTCGAGTTGCGGGGTGACATGTTGCTCCTACCACAGGAGCAGCCACTTAGTCGGCAGCGGCATCTGCGGCAGGTGCCGGCCTCACGACCCATCTTTGAGGCCTGGGGATCCGAGTAAGTTACCCTTTCTCCCTTTTAATGTTTATTTGTAGGCTCTCCTTAGTTTCTATTTTTTATCTTTTAGTTTCTTGCTTAGTTTCTAATTCATTTTCTCCTTTGTTTGTAGAGAGGCTGTTGTGAGTGGCGGGATTTGATCCACAGGTATGTCTGATTCCCGATGATCCCCATGGATAGGACGCGTGCAGAGTTGTGCTGTGGACACTGGGAGCCTTTAAGCGGCCCGGTAGGCATACCGACGCGTTTTTGCTCCGATCGGCATATGACCAAGATGGTATCGACCCTTCGCACCGAGCTAGCGGGCTATAGGACGGCTGAGCGTCTTATGAGGAGCCATTCTCATGGTGAGACCGTGGCTACTCCTAGGGATCCTGAGCCCTCCGTACATTCAGAGCGCCGGCGTAGCCGGAGTCCTAGGCATGGGCGTGCACCTTCGGAGGGGTCGCGTAGGGATTGAGAGGCCACTTGGCTCTCGTGTATTTTGTATTACATATTTCTTTGTATATCACGGGCTCTTTGAGCATTTTGACCATGCTTAGTGCATGATGGCATTGTATATAAACGTTGATCATTTATATATATGCATTTGTTTTGGATCAAAATCTTGGCACTCATGGTTTCTTTTCTATTTCCAGTTTCTTTGTATATACTACGATGTATGTTTATATGCTTTTTAGAATGTATGCAATGGAGAACAAATGATGCAAATGTTTGTTTCTTTTTGTGTATTTCATGATGCTGATATATGTAGATGTAATGTGATTTTGAATCTTAGCTTCCGTAAGCAATTTTGGATACCTCATGTTTGTTTTGCAAAGTGATGAATATAACCAGTATGATGAACAGATAAACTTGCCCCACTCCTAACTCCACGCAACTAGTAAGATGCGAGGGCTCTTCACCGAGAGCTAGAAAGGGCACAAGTTATGAGGTGTAGCTGAAATGATAGCGATGAAAGACAGACAAAGCTTTGGTGGAACCAAATAGGAAACTACAAGCTTACTCCACCCGAGTGACTTCATAGTTTAGAATGCAACTTACTTTGCGGTTTATCTAGACTTAGATCCGTAGATGGCCACATAGTAGACAAAATCTGGGTTTTTAGGATTTTAACTCTCTTGGAATTTTGAACATCTGATTCATTCATTTTTGACTCAAAGTTTGAATTGTTTGTTTATGACTTTTAACGTTTGCTTTGTCAAGAGGACCCCTATACTTTGCCCCATGCTACTAGTAAGAAGCGTGGGTTTATCACCATGGACAAGGTATAGGTGAGTAGGGCACTTCCATCCTTTCCCAACCCTACGTCCCTAGTAAGAGACGGAAGCTCATCACCGAAGGTTGGTGGGGCAAGGAAATGTGTAAAATTAAAATTTTATGTTTAATCACTTGTTGACTTGTTTTCTTGAGTAAAATGTCATTATGTGCTTATTTCCAAAGAGATATACATATGGGATAGATGTGACACCCCTGAAGCTTCTAAGCAGGACCATGGCAAGGCACCTATCCTAAGAAGAAATCAAAGAGAGAATAAACTTGTAGATCTTGGTATGGTTACCGTTAAGACTTCGTCATGTCGACTTTATTTGATAAAAATATTCGAGATGATTTTGATGATATCACAAAAATGGAGAGGTATGATTAGAAAGTTTATGCCAACAACATCATGAGTTTGTAATGAATTACTTTGAGGATAGATTCCTTGATCACCATTTATGTAAGAAACAAGTGGAAAAAATGATCTTAATCTATATGAAGATGGAATGTAGATAATTATAAGTAGTCTTAGCCGACTTATGCGTAGAAGCGCTTGAGGTGAAGGGAATTGACTGTTTTGCCAAATTCTCACCTTCTAGCGTACATAAGAGGTAAGCACCATTTTCGTAGTCTTTGATGACTCGATGCAGGCCCAACCATTTGGGCCGGAATTTCCTTCCTTCGCCGGTCTTCTTGTCGATCCGGCATGCCTAGCCTTAGAACTAGATCACCTTCGTATATGTCACGTTCATAGACCTTTTGTTATCTTGCCATGGCACATTCGGTCAAGCATAAGCTCTATGTCGATGTTCAACATCTAACCTAGTTTCATCTAGGCTTTCTAGTTGGGAAAGACGTGCTTCTATAAGCGTCTTCATCCGGAATTTCTCTAGTGAAATGCGGAGACCGGGTATTTTGACCTCAAGTGGGAGAAGCGCTTCTCACCCCAAATACTAGCGAGAAAGGAGTTGCTCCCGTTGGTGTTCTTATTGAGGTTCGATGGTCCCACAAGGCCGGATATAACTTCAAATGCCAATCTCATTTGTTTTCTTTTACCGTTTTAAGGAGAATGGCTTTCGGTGTCTTGTTTGTTGCTTGACCTTTCCGTTGGCTTAGGAGTAATACTGAGGAAGCCGTATGATGGCTTATCTTAAATTTATTGCATAGTTCACGAACCTCTTCATTCTTAAAAGAAGTTCCATTATCGAGTTAATGATTTGTGGGATACCGTACTGCAAAATGATTTGGTTCAAAATAAACTTGGCGATTACTGGGTAACCAGTACAGTAGTAAGAGGCATAGCCTCTACCCGTTTGGTAAAATATTCGGTGGCCATGATTATAAAATTATGGCCATCTGTGGATGAGGAGAGAATTTCCTATTAAGTCTAGACCCCATGTAGAAAAGGGCCATGGAGTAGCGATTGGTTGCACAGAGCTTGGCCGGCATGTGGATCTCATGGGAGAATTCTTGGCACTTATGACACTGCGTAAAAACTCTATTGCGTCATGTTCTAGAGTGGGCCAAAAATAGCCCATTTGATGTATTTTTTGAGCGGTGGCATGGCCACCAAAGTGGCCTCCACATATTCCACTTTGTGAGATTCATGGAGAATCTTCTTGGATTCTTCCGTGTCGACACATCTTAGGAGCATTCCATCGAATGCTTTTTGGTAGAGCACTTGCTCTATAATGACGTATTTAGCTACGATAATGCGTAACCGCCTTCTTTGTTGTGGTGTAACTCCTTCTGGGTACGTATGGTCCATGATATAATTAATGATATCCGTGTACCAAAGGCACTCAGAGATAGAGGGTCGGGTTTCGATGTAGTATACGCACTCATCTGGAAAGTCTAAATCTACTAAATCACCTCCGTCTAATGGATTGTCAGCTAACCAATCTGTGATGATTTGTCCTTTAACCGACTTCTGATTTACAAATGTTAATTCGAATTCTCCCATTAAGGTTATAAAACATCCAACCTTTTTAGACAAGGACCCTTGTGTGAGGAAAGTTCGTAAATGGTCCGTTTTTACCATGACCCTTGTTTCTTGGTTTAGCATATAATGTCTTAGGCGTTTAGTAGCAAAGACTATGGCAAGACATTCTCGTTCTGCTTGTGTATAGCGTGTTTCATAGTCAAGCAGTGTTCGGATGATGAAATAAATTACACGTTCCCTCTTGTCATCATCCTCTTGGGCAACATACAAGCTAACGAGACATTGGTAGCCGTGAATATAAAATTAACGGAAATCTAGCTTTGGTGGCATTAAGTGTAGGTGGCGATAATAGAAACACTTAAGCGCATCAAAGGCTTCATTACAGTCTTCGGTCCAATCAATGCTATAATCCTTTTTGAGTAAATTGTTGATTGGATGAATGGTGAAGCTTAAGTCCGGATAAATCTCCGGATTGCACCCAGTTTTCTGAGAAATGACCTGATTCCAGATTCATTCGAAGGTGGGACCATTTCGAGGACAACCCGAATTTTGGTTGGATCAACATCTATTCCTCGTGACGATATGATGTAACCTAGGAGTTTTCCTCCTGTTACACCAAAGACATATTTCTCGGATTTAGTGTGACTCCGTATTCTATTAGGCGTGAAAGAATGACGCGGAGTACTTAGGATGGGCGTGGCGCTTCTTGGCCTTAGCCAATAAGTCATCTACATAGGACTCCATGATTTTATGAATTAAATCGTGGAATATATATGTCATAGCT
This sequence comes from Taxus wallichiana var. yunnanensis, assembly GCA_018340775.1. Classification (NCBI taxonomy): domain Eukaryota; kingdom Viridiplantae; phylum Streptophyta; class Pinopsida; order Cupressales; family Taxaceae; genus Taxus; species Taxus wallichiana. Next base: position 639,833,592 of record CM031241.1, on the reverse strand, counting down.
GTTTGGTAGGTAGCACCAACGCATTCTTGAGACCGAATGGCATAACAACGTAGTGTCGACACTAAAATTTTCCTCCGTAATTTCTATTTCATTAATGTATGTATTAAGAATATGATGTTGTTAAGTATAATTAGTAATAGCGTCGATAGAAGATAATGGCGGCGTCACAAGATGGTGCCGCCAATAATGTGGAGTACGGTAACAGCCAAAGTACAATAGGAATGTTGTAAAAAGTAAATATTTGTCGTAAGTAGTCCGGTAATGTTAAAATGTCAAAGTTTGGGTAATTAGAGAAGTAGGGTCTATGTGATTAGGAATTAGAAATATTATATTGGTAATAAGGACAAGGAGTGAGGTCATAAATATTTTGTATATTTTATTTGTAAAAAGTCTAAAAATGTGGAACCCATGTAAAATGATAAGGTTTATCTTATCTTAAAAGATAAGCTTACATGTATAGATAAGAGTTAAGGTATGGAATATGATTCGTCAGAGTGGATTTCTTATCCTATCTTAGAGATAAGATGGATAAGCCTGGAAGTTATATAAATAGAGAGGCCACCCCCCTCATTTAGCATAGAAGGAAGTAGTGAGAAATATTGTAGGAAGTGTGCGAAGGAAGCCATCAGTTTAAAGGTGTGTTAAAGAAGCCATTAAGAGATGTAATTGTAAAGTTTCTCCCATAGTCTTGGTGAAAGGCAAGTGAAGTCAATAACACTTGAAGTACCTCATGGGTGAGATTGTAACAATTTCATGTTAATATTATAATTTACTTTGATATTTCAGATTTGTCATCATTCTATCTTATCATAGTCGATGGTATTCTTGTGTTATGTTGTTGTTTTGTTTCCAGATTACATCCACCAAACTAAAGGTTGTGCATTAGTAAATAATCATAGCACGAGGAGTTCCCGGTGAAGAATTATCATAGTGCCGGATTGGTGATGACATTTTGGTTCCGTTGTCGGGACCATTCCTCGTTGGTGGATTTTCTGGAGAGATATTCCCACTTAGTCAAAATCAATTGGAGGGTAACCTTATTTTTACTGTGCATGTAGTAGTTACCATGGTAAAGTCATTTTTATCGTGAATGGTAAAGTTACCATGATAAAGTCATTTTTATTGTGAATAGTATTTATCACAAGTAAAGTCACTTTTTACCGTGAATAGTATTTACCGATAACTTCACTTTTTTTGTGAATAGTGTTTACCACAAGAAAGTCGGTTTTTACGCAAAGAAGTCAAGTTTTACCATAGTTTACCATGGTCATTTCTATTTTACTGTAGAAAGGTGTAAAGTCACTTTCTAGTATAGTGATTCCAATTATTTGTGCACATAAGTCTTGTTGATTGTACTTGTGGGTTGGTATTTCACGGTGGTTACTTTTGAAAATGGGAAAGATTCTATTTTTTCAGCTCAATCTAATAAAGATGCTTCTTCTTTTATTCAAGAGTTTAAGCGATCTTGTATTTGTAATGGCCTTATAAGAAGGAAGAACAATGGACTGAATTTTTCTACCTTTTTGGATGGTTCAAAGCACTTAAGTGGTTTGAAACACTAGGTGATAATGTGAAAAATTCATGGGATTTATTAACTCGAAAGTTTTCTTGTAGAATTTGGTGAACAACAGAAATATGCAGATCTCATGATCGAGATCACAAAGTTATCCCAAGGAGAGAAGGAGAATATAAGGGATTATCATGCTCGTGTTCTAGAGCTAAGGAGGAAGCTCGATGCCTAGATCCGGAAGGAAGGATTAGCGGATGGGTTGATGAATGGCGAAAATAATCTCCTCTATAAGCACTTCATTCTTGGGATGAATCCAGAGATCAGACAACGAGTGAAGTATGACCGCCCTAGCCTACCATTTAACAATCAAAGGAGATTGCAAGAAGGTAAGAAGAAAGCATGGAAGAGGAGCCCAAAGAAATTGTTGCTAAAATAGAGCCTACACCAAGACCTTTGGTCCAGAATCCACAACCACTCTCGGTGAGCACAAATATTTTCCTAGTACATCTACTGAGTATGAAGATTTGCTCAAAAAGATGGGTCGATTAACTATTAATCTTCTTCAAGGAAAGGAATTTAGTTCTCGGGGAGGAGATAGAGGTCCAAAAGAAATATTTCGAAGTTGTATGTTATGGTTGTTATAAAAAGGGTCATTATAAGTATAATTGTCCAGATAGAGCTTCTACATCTGGTAAAGGAGATAATGATAAAGGAAAAGCACCTGTGAATTCTTTTGATGTAGTAGATAAGAGCATAAATAATGAAGTAGATGTGTTTATAACAAAAAGAAAGAAAGAAAAAGATAATCAAGATGGAAATGATCCTAAGAAGATGAAAGAAGAAACTAGTAAGAAACATAGGAGAAGAAAGTTGGGTGTGCAGGATTTTCTGATTTCACAGGGGCAAGGACCATACTCCATCTTGGAAGATCTGTCCAAAAGGCCTACAAATATTACATATGGTCAACTCTTGGCTATGTCTTCTGAGAAGAGGCGGGAGTTGCGAAGTGGACTCAATGCTCGACGAAGGAAGGAGGTTGAGGTCCCTGTTTTGGAGGCAGAGGCGGATCCCTATGCTCCATAAGCTGAGGTATTATGTAATGGTATTTCAATTCATGATGTCTTAGTTGATGGAGGTGCTACAGTTAATGTAATGACCGAGTCTGTAATGAATATGTTGGGTTTAAAAATTGATCGCCCTTCAACACTTATGTTAAGGTCATTAAATAAGGGAAAAACTAAACCAGAAGGTGTAGTTTCAAATGTGGCAATATCTGTTATGGGTGTTGTATGTGTGGTAGACTTTCAGGTGATGAAAATGGTAGATGCTATTGCGTACTCCAATGTTCTTGGGAAGACCATGACTAAGGAGAGTTCATGCAAGAAACTACCGGAATGAAGGCTTCATGACACTTGGACGTGGTAGAGAGAGGGTGAAGATAAATGTGGTCCCTCGACATCATAAAGTAGAACATGTGGATTCAAGTGATGAAACCGATGATTGGACATCCTCTCGATTACTCTAGTACCGGTGAAGTGGACACCGAAGATGAAGAAAGTGAGGTTGATGTTTGATCATGGATATCCTTCCGGTCACACCAACTCATAACCCCATAAAATTATCTAAAGAAGAAGTTGATGATCATCTCCAAAAAATAAAGATTGGTGATCTTTGTGATGGAGAGTGAGAAGGAATCCTACCTCCAAACTCTTTCAAAGGTACATACACCTATTCACTTTTGATTACAAGGAACTCCATCAAGTAAGTTGGGTAGAACATTGTATTGGTGGTAGATGGTGCTAAGCCCATAAAGCAAATGCCATATAGAATGAATCCTAATTTTTCCAAGACCGTAAAAGAAGAAATAGATAAGTTGCTTGATGCGGGATTCATATTTGCTATGGAGAATTCGTAATGGGTTTCTCCCATTGTGATCTCAATAAAAAAGAATGGGAAGCTATGCATTTGTGTTGATTACAGGAAGCTCAATAAGGCAACAAAGAAGGATCATTACCCTCTTCCATTTTCGGATCGATCTTGGACGAAGTAGCTGCCAGGAGTGCTATAGTTTTGCTGATGGATATAGCGGCTACAACCAAGTTTGTATAGAGAGAAAGATCGGCTAAAGACCACGTGCACCACTCCTTGGGGAACGCGTTTGCTTATAGAGTTATGCCTTTTAGGTTGTGTAATGCTCAAAGAACATTCCAAAGCGTTTGATGAATAGGGTGTTCGAACCCTACATTGGGACCTTCATCAGAGTATTTCTGGATGATTTTTACATCTATGGGAGCAAGTTGGACCACCTACACCAAATGGAGACAACATTTCAAAGGTTAGATGAAGCACAAGCCTCACTAAACCCTACAAAGTGTGTCTTTGGATGTTCTAAAGGCGTTTTGTTAGGGCATGTTGTATCCGAGAGATGGTATTGAGTCGATCCTCGATAAAGTTTCAAAAATCAAAGATTTACCATTTCCTATTAATAGAAGTAAGTTGAGATCATTTTTAGGCCATGTGGGTTACTATAGAAGGTTCATCAAGAATTTCTCAAAGATTGCTGACCACTAACCTTGATTCTTGAAGAAGGATGTTACTTATGAACCAGGAAATAAGGCGCATGAAGCTTTTGGACAACTGAAGGAAGCCCTGGTGTCTTCACCTGTTTTGAAGAATCCAGATTGGAGCAAGCCATTCATTGTGTACAATGATGCCTCAGATGCAGACTAGGAAGTACTTTGAGCCAAAAGGATGAAAATGGGAATGAACATCCAATTTACTTTAGGAGCAGACAAATGAGCAGTGCTGAGGTAAATTATACTGTAATTGAAAAAGAGGCTCTGGCTATCATTTTTGTTGTAAATAAGTTTAGAAATTACTTGCTAGGCAAAAATTTCTAGTTGTAATGAATCATCGAGCTCTAAAATATATTGTAAATAAGCCTAACCCATCAGGGAGGATAGCAAGATGGATAATTTTGCTACAAGAATTTGAATTTGATATTATAGATAGGCTAGGAAAGAAGCATGTCAATGCAGATGCACTCTCTCGAGCCTATGATGGTTTAGGATCATCTTGTGATGATGATGATTTCCCCGATGCAAAGCATTGTTATCCCTTCGACACAATCCCTAGTGAATACATAGATATTTGGAATTATCCGAATGAATTCAAGTTTCTGATGGTGCCAATCAAAGACTAAGAGAAAGATTACTCAAGTCGAGTCATCCATATTCTATTCTCGCATGGAGTATTATTTCGAATAGGACACGATGGACGTGATGAAGGGGATTGGACGTGATCAAGGGAAGGAACTGCTAGAAGAATTCCACAATGGTACATGTGGAGGGCACTTCTCTGGACAACTTACATGAAGAAGGATCTTGGATGCGAGTTATCACTAGCCCACTCTTTTTAAAGATTGTTATAATTATTGTAAGACATGTGGCACATGGTAACCAGTAAGACTTCATCACTCCATGGATGAAGTGTCCTTTGAAAAAGGTTCATATACTTCCAACTACATTGTCATAAGTATTTGGTTGCCGCATTATTTAGAAATGGGTAATAGGCCATCATGGATGAAGCCACTTCATTAATGAGGTGGTAGAAAGCCCTAGTCAATAAGTTTTCATTAAGCAGGTGGGAAGGCAACTAACATACAAGAAGCACATACAAGCCAAGCACAAATGGACGAGTGGAACGAACAAATTTTGTATTGTGTCAAATTCTAGCAAAAGATGCAGCTTTGCAGGTACATAAATGGGATAAAAGGATTCATGCAAAGCATTGTGGGCATATAGGGCAACATCAAAGTCAACGGCAGGATACTCCCCATTTCGGTTGGCCTATGGCATTGATCCGATTCTTCCTATTGAGTTTGATATTCCCCCTTTGTGAGAGTTATGAAAAATGAAAGGATGGATGAAAGTGATTCAAAAGAAAGGTGGTACATCTTCATTTCTAGAGGAAATGAGAGAAATAGCAAAGGATATAAGCCATAAGAAGAAAATGAAGCGAAGGAATAATTTGATCAAAAGATCCAGGTGGTCTCCATTTCATGTGAATGACTTGGTTCTAGTATATGATTCTAGATACAAAAAAAGAAGACAAAGAAAATTTCTTCCAAAATGGATGGGGCCCTACAAAATAGCAGTTGTGCATGAAAATGGTACGTACCAACTGGAGGAATTGGATGGCACTCCCATTACGAAATGGGTCAACCATGACAAGTTGAAGATTTTCCAAGCACCAGAATAGTCTACTCGAGGACGAGTAGAAGCTAGGAAGGGGAAGATGTCGACACTAAAATATTACTCCGTAATTTCTATTTCATTAATGTATGTAGTAGGAATATGATGTTGTTAAGTATAATTAGTAGTAGCGTCTGATAGAAGATAACGGTGCCGTTAGTACGGTGCCACCAATAATGTGGAGTACGGTAACAGCCAAAGTACAATAGGAATGTTGTAAAAAGTAAATATTTGTCGTAAGTAGTCCAGTAATGTTAAAATGTCAAAGTTTGGGTAATTAGAGAAGTAGGGTCTACGTGATTAGGAATTAGAAATATTATATTGGTAATAAGGACAAGGAGTGAGGTCATAAATATTTTGTATATTTTATTTGTAAAAATTCTAAAAATGTGGAACCCATGTAAAATGATAAGGTTTATCTTATCTTAAAAGATAAGCTTACATGTACAGATAAGAGTTAAGGTATGGAATATGATTCGTCAGAGTGGATTTCTTATCCTATCTTAGAGATAAGATGGATAAGCTTGGAAGTTCTATAAATAGATAGGCCACCCCCCTCATTTAGCATAGAAGGAAGTAGTGAGAAATATTGTAGGAAGTGTGCGAAGGAAGCCATCAGTTTAAAGGTGTGTTGAAGAAGCCATTAAGAGATGTAATTGTAAAGTTTCTCCCATAGTCTTGGTGAAAGGCAAGTGAAGTTAATAACACTTGAAGTACCTCATGGGTGAGATTGTAACAATTTCATGTTAATATTATAATTTACTTTGATATTTCAGATTTTTCATCATTGTCTTATCATAGTCGATGGTATTCTTGTGTTATGTTGTTGTTTTGTTTCCAGATTACATCCACCAAACTAAAGGTCGTGCATTAGTAAATAATCATAGCACGAGGAGTTCTCGGTGAAGAATTATCATAGTGCCGGATTGGTGATGACGTGTAGCAAATAGGTTCCCAAGGAGTTATAAACGTAGTTTTAGCTTGATCTTGCTCGAGATATTTTGATTCGACCGTATCCCGAGAATCCATCCATGAGAGACAAAAGTTCAAATCCAACTGTTGCATCAACAATGACATCTATGGATGGTAATGGGAAGTCGTCCTTCGGACATGCTTTGTTGATGTCTCGAAAATCTATGCGAGTGCGTATCTTTCCATTCTTCTTGAGAATGGGAACGATGTTCGATACCCATTGGGAGTAGTCGACTAGTTTGATGAATCCTACCTGGAGGAGTTTTATTACCTCTTCCTTTACCATGAGAGCTACCTTGGGCTTCATGGGTCTTGATTTTTGTTTAATTGGTTTTGCATTTGATTTAGTGACGAGGTTGTGCACCGTAATGTGGGGTGCAACTCCTGTCATCTCCTTATAATTAAATGCAAACGCCTTCTGATGTTCTTTGAGGATCTGAGTATGTATTTCTACTTCTTCTGGGGTTAACGAGGATCCTAGTTTCAATATTCTCAGTTCATCTTCTGTCCCGATGTTGACATCGATTGTTTCTTCGATCAAAGAGGCGTTACCCTCTTCGAACTCGAGTGGTGGTCTTTGAGGTAAATCAAATCATCCCCATTTTATCTGCGTATATGCTAGGTTCCATTTGTGAGGGAAGATCCATCATGGGATTTCCGAAGTAAGAAGACGAATGTGGAATTAAGGATAAATCTAGCATATGATAGGAGAGATGTAGTCTTTGCATAAGCGTTTAAGTAATCCAAAGTAGCCGCATCACTATCAATACTGGTCTCCAGGACGGTAGATTCATTTCCACTTGAAAGGGGATTTGTCATTGTTTTTATCATAGTTCATCACGAATGGACACCGTGAACTCTGGGTATCTTCTAACTCATTGCTTGGAGTAAAACATGATCTTTGAATTCTTTATTGAATAGGCGAGAAGATTTTTCTCTCGCGGGATCGCTTCAATGGATATGAAGTTAAACGCCTTGCTTAAATCTAATACGGCTTCTTTGTAAAGCTGCAAGTGTTCGGCTTTGGTTTCGTATACTTTAGAAACCTGGTTTGTCACTAATTGCGAGTCTCCTAAGACTCTGATGTCATCAACACCAATTCTTTTGGCTAAGGTGAGGCCAAGGAGGAGGGCTTCATACTCAACGCCGTTGTTTGTGCATTCAAAATTTAACTTAAAGGCAAATGGGAGGACTTTCTCTTGAGTAAAGTAAGAATTATACCTGCCCCCGCTCCATAACGGCATTTAGCTCCATCGAAATGGAGAGTCCAATATTTAGCCGGGAGTATAGATGTTGGGATATCTGCTGTGTTTGCGCACTCAACTTCTACCATGCAGAGGTCCTCTGCTGGAAGGGAACCAACACCTAGGGAATATCCTATGCCTACTGAATCAAATGGTAAGAACATTGGTGAATCTTGTTCTATTAACTCAACGATTTTTGCAGTAGTCCCTAATGATACCGTTTCTATAGCCTTATCTTTGGGGGTTGGGGTTGTTTTGGCTATGCTGATAGTTTCAAGATCCGTTGTAGGTACCAACTTTTCCTCTGGTTTTGGGTCAGTGGGTTTATTGAGTTGGTTTGTTGGAAGTTCAAATTCTGAGTGCACACCTGGTCTTTTCTTTAAATCAGCTAGGTGCAAATCGAAAGGTTTTGGATCACCTTTGGCTACAAATACCTTTCCTAGATGCAAGAATCTTACTTCTTGAAATAACGTAGAAGGGATTGCCTTCATTTGGTGTATCCATGGTCGGCCGAGTATCATATTATAATTAGTTTCCCGATCTATAATATAAAACTCAGTCAGGATTGTTTTGGGTCCTAAGGTGACCGGCAGTATTATAGTTCCTATCGAAGTGGCTTTAAGGCTATCATAGCCTCTCAATGTATTTCAAGTGGTGGAACAGTTTGTTTCCCCATATCCTAGTTTTTGGAGGAAAGAGAAAGGGACTATGTTAACTGCGGCCCCATTGTCAACCATTGCCCATTTTACATAGTTATTATAAACCCATACTTGTAAGTGTAAGGCTGGATCACCTCGGCGTGCGATCTCAGCATCTGTAGGCATTTTACTTATTTCGAATATGAATTCGACATCCTTGTCCGGCTGCCCTGAGGGTGGATATCAAAATCTACGTGATTTACTTGTGTTTCAGGAGGTGGAGTGATGTTAATTAGATGACCTAGACCTAATGCTTCTAAAAGAGCAGCTTTGTGAGTAGGAGAGTTCTTTAGTAAATCCAAAAATGAAATGTGCGAGAAGGTCTTTGTTAGGTCACTAATTAAATCATAGGCGCCCATGGGTTTTTCTACTATTTGTTGACTCTTATCCGTTTCTGGCAGATGACTTGGGCTTGGTTGAGAGAAATATTCTCGTGTTCTTATTATAGCTTCGATAGGTAGTTCAGCGTCTAATTCTACCAAACTGACTATCTTGGGTCTCGGTTGACTTCCTAATTGTGGCGCAACTGATGGATTTAGTGAAGTCGAGGCTTCATGATCATTGTTTCCCATCATTGCACTTTTGTTTGTTCCAGTTGGATTTAGCCTATTGCTATCATGATTTGGGAGTGGATCATTAAAGATCTTGAGGGGAGCATTCTGAGGGGAAACTGCCCCTGCGAGCGTATTTGGTGGTGGTGATACGGGATCTGCCAAAAACAAATATGTGAAGAATTGTCTTTGTTCTTCTGGCAAACGTTGCATGAATTTATTGTAGTCACGGCACGTTCTAGTATCATGACCCCGAATTTTGTGGAAACCACAATAAGAATTGGGATTGTAATTCCTGTTTTGTTGGTTTGGTGTATATTGCGGCCTAAAATTCTGATCAAACTGTTGCCTATTAGGATTAAAATTTTACGTTTGTTTCTGGCTTTGGTTTTGATAACCAAATGAGTTTTGGCTTGGCCCTTGTATAGGATTTTACCGTTGTTGTTGTTGTTGTTGTGGGTGGTTAAAATCCACTGTATTGATTTTCGGGGTAAAGTTGTTGTTTCGTTGATTGTTTGCTTGTGATGGAGTATTGACCACATTTACCTTCTTGGGCTGGTCGGTTACTCCATCCGTTGTTACACCCTGATTTTTGTTAAGGATTTTAGGTCCTTGATTGATTTTTGTGGTAGTTGTAGTGTTCTGGCTGGAGGTGATAAACCTCCCGTTTGCTCCATATGTCTTACGACCACTATCTATCGCTGCTTGATCTATTCGAAGAGCGCTCTCAAGTACTTCATCGTAAGTTCTTAGTGAGAACTTCTAGACTTCTTCCTTCACCTCTTTGCTGAGAGAATGAAGGAATAAATTGCATAGTTCCATTGGATCCATGTTTGGAGCACTTGCTGAAGAATAAAGAATTCGTACGCCACCTCTGGATGAAATGGGCGACAGATTCGTTGTGTTCTTGTTTGATGTGCAATAATTCCCGATTCTGTTCTCACAGTTTGTTCATGTCGAACGCCTGAATGAACTCGATACAAGTTGTTTAAATGAATGGATGGAGGCTTGGTGTATTCTATAATACCAAATCGAGAGCAATGCCTTCCAAGGTTTTGGGAATATTTTAGCAACAAACCCATCACAAGGAGTAATTCACGTATATGGTCATGTAGCGTAAGCTTTGATATGCGCGTTTGGATCTCCCTCACCTTTGTACTTGGGTAAATCGGGAAGGGGTCTTGGAAGCATGACGCTTCGTATGGCGAAGTCTAAGGGCTCTTTCAGATATTCTGAATAAGTCCCTATCGCATAGGTTTCGACCATTGATGGTGGTTGCTGAGGGAGTGATGGTGGGATGGGTTGTTGATATGGCGCAGCGTATGCATTGGCAGGGGCATAGGGGAGTCCCTGCGTTTGAGCCAAAATGCCGGGAGAGGAGAACATATCTCCTTGTGGTGATTTGGAGTACATGTTTAAGTATGACGGGGTATTGTCTAGTAATGGATTGTTTGATACTAGACCGGGAGGAATAGTGTTAGAGATGATGGGCCTTGTTGGCGTTTGTTGCGGATACTGAGGAGGCATGCCTAACGTGCCTACTCCTGTGAGGAGATCTACTTGGCTAGGGTGGTATGGAGGATTGGAACTTCCTGCTTGCATGAACTGAGGATTTTGACTTGCTTGAGCAAGTTCTAACCCTCTCACTTTTTCTACTAACGTTGAAATGACTTCATTTGGTGAAGTCACGGTGCTTTTCCTTAGCGGCGTTTGTTGTATACCCTAGTGTTGTATAGGCATGTGATATCCTGCTATGAACTGATCGCTATCTTGCCAAGTTTCTCCGAGAGTATTTCCTATATGTAGTGGTATAGAGGTATTTTCTTGAAAAGAGACCTCGGGTTGTATTTGTAAACCTCCTATAGATGGGTACATACCCCAAGAGCGTTGTTCACTTCTAGGATAACGTATTGACTATTCATTATCTAAGACCAAGTATGGGTCAGATTGTCTACTAATTTTTGGTCTAAGTAGCATCTGAGGAGACGAACCAGATTCTCCAGATAAACGTCATATTGTTCGAGCCTGAAGGCTCTGTTTGTTGCGTTCGAGGGGTTGATCTAACTCCTCAGTTTGAAAAGACGAATTATATCTGATTCTTGGGGTTTGTGTTGACAACTAATTAGTTGAATAGTTGTCACCCCATATTGAGAGTGAGGGTGATGATTGTCTATTTTGTTGGGCGTAGTATGCCTCGAGACCTAAGAGGGGTGCATACGCATCAAATCCCAACATATTCGGGGGTATATGAATACCCATAGAATAATGGGAAGAAGCGAAGGTGATTGAGATAAGATGAAACTTCTCAAAGAGAAGGTGAAAGCGAGTTGTTGTTAGTTCATGTCGGGTTCACCAATTTTGTACTGTTGGAAAAGTGACAAGCAAGCGTGGTAATCTATAGGTAACTCTTACGCACTCCGACCTCCCGAGGTCGTGCCGAGATAGCCGGTGGGGATAGAATAAGCGTGGGATGCAAACGAACTAGTTAGGCAATCTAATGTCTTCGACACGCACTAATGGAATTTACGAATCTAAGGTAAAGAAGGCCCTTCTAACTTGGACTGGTGTGATAGATCGATCAGCAAGGATGACTGCTCGAAGGCTCCAATCAATATCGAGCTCTGGCGTGATTCGATCTATGGGTTGTGGAATACGTGGGAAATGACCTGGGATAGTTTCGTGTACGTCTCCAAATAAGGTCATATGGTGGATGGTGAATACAATTGACTCTACGGACGATTCTCTGGCCTAGTCCAGAATTCTGTAGCTTTGTTAGCCGCTATATCTAGTAAGGACAATTGTTCGATGATGATGGGTGGAAGTGGAGTGGATTGGAATACTAGTGTGCGTAGGCCAGTGTTTATATCTGATTGACTTATGGATTCGTTAGGCTGTGGAATTTGTGGGTCACAACCGTAGACTCTTGGTTGTTGCGGTCCTGTTATGGTCATATACGAAATCAAGTCCTAATTCCTAGTATCCAGTAATCATACGCTTTCTCAGCTTCTATGTTTAGGACCAATAACTGCACGATCTTCTCAGAATATCTCACAGGCATTCGTGCAACCTGGATCCTTAAACTAGTATCTATGTCTGTGAGAGTGTCTCCTGCACCTGGCTGTGGGACCAAAGGATCGCAACCAAAGGTTTGTTCTCTTTCGAATCCTTCTACAGTCATGTGAATGTTTTGCCTAGGGCAATCTGTAGTTCGGTTGATTTGACCAAAACGTGTGTGCTTGGTCGTCTTCTATATTTAACCCTCTCAACTGAGAACTGATTAGTTGTAAATCTGTTGTTGTTTGGAAGACTTGTATTCTAAGGTTCTGGTCTATGTCAATTATTGCTGTGACGAGGTTGGGTTGAGGTACGATTGGCTCAAATACGTATTCCCTGGGCTCCCGAGGTCCCGTGATTGTCATACAAAACAAAATGTAAATCTAACTGCAACAAAGCAAATTTTGACTATCTAAAACATATATAACTTCTATTTTTGTATTTAACTTTCTAAGAAGAAAAGCAACTATTTAAACGTATCTAGAAATAACAACTAAATAACAATTTAAAACAAACAAAATAACCGAGTGTAGTTATTTGTCTGTGTAATTTGTAGATTTATTCTAAATAATGAAATAACTTGCTTGATCTATTTGTGTAATTTCTCGATCCTACCTCAGAAGTGAGGAGTGAATCATAGTTTCTCAGAAACTATCAATCCCCACAGCTTCCCTGGCAATATCAAGAATAGAATTTACTGAAATGAAGCAATTAACTACTTTATTTGATATGATTCTAACTAGAACTTTGAAAGCTAGAACCTGGATTCCGCAGAACAGTGGCGAATCCGATGGTGTGTGTGATCTTGTCCCCTCAGTGTGATCTCCTCGTTCTTTCGTGTTCACGTGGATCCAGAAAAGTGTGTAATGCTAGCATCGATAGAAGTAGATATTGGGACAAGGATAGCTCAGAATGCAGACTGAATATAATGTGAGTAGGAGAGGGATAGCGCAAGAGTACAGAGCTTGGCTTATGTAATTCCTAGCGGGATTTATTGCGAGTCATGCAACATAAAGTGTCCAGAACCTGAAACTATCTTGTTTGAAGAGAAAAACCTGCAACTTTAATGGCTTCCTAAGCTATTCTACTCCAATGGATTGGATAAAACAACAACACTGTTTGCACAAGCTGGATATGTGGCTTACCAACAGTTGAACAATGCTAACTAGACATATAATGAACTAAACCAAGCACTCTAAGCAAAATGAAAGCTAAATCTATTGCAAAGAGAAATTCAGAGACAAACTTCAGGGCCATTTGCTTGAGCACAAGCCACTTATTTATAGCTTTCATTCACCCAAAGATCAAAACCAAACTGAACTCTAAAAACTATAAACAATGGCCAAACACTATTCCAGGGGACCAAAAACATAAATGCAAGCCCAAGTCAGCAAGGAAAAGCTGGTGGAACGCTGATCTTTACGTTGAGTCGCATCAAAACGCTTTCGGAAAATGCGTAAGGACCGCCGCTCACGAAGCAGGTGGTGGTGGTTACAGGACCGCCGCCCTGATTAGGGCGGCGGTCACGAGACCGCTGCCTGAGGCGAGGGCGGTTTCGCCACCTTTGAAGAGCAAAAGGCCAAGAAAAGAGGGGAAAAAGGAAAACAAAGGATGCGGGGGCTAAGCGGGGCATGCGGGATGTTAACGCACACTCGGAGAGCTTTTCTGGATCCAAACACCTTGCGAGGAGACCTGTATCATCATTGGGGCACTTGTTACACTGTTCGGCAAGACAAGTACCTTACAATTTTGGGTACGTACATATTGCCCCCTCGGAGAAGCGTTTTAGCCATGAAGAGGCGTAAAATGGTGGGTCCGAGTATGGTAGTCCCGAAATGGGAAGTTAGAAGTTATACCTGACACGTCCGTGTGTTGAAATGATGCCATCCAAAATTCCCGCTACCTACAAAATGAAAAGAGAACTCAAGTGCAGATAGATACAATAGTTTGAAAAATAAACGCTAAGAATAACAGGGAATGAGAACGTACCATTTGTGCGGGGATAGGAACTTACCTCCATCAGTGCTCCAAACCTATGAAAAATTTATTTTAAAACGAAACAGAGTGCCATATATATGAAAGTGGGCCCATTTTCCTATTCATTTGTGCGAGTCGATTTGATTGATTTTGAGCTCTGGGACCCATGGTGACGGTTTCTTGCGTGAGTAGAGTCGAAACGTTCGCAGCGAGATCATGATCATGCCTCCACGTGCGGAACACCGACCTCAATGATCACAGGTTAGTTTTCTTCAGTTTATTGTTTTTCCCCCTTAATTTTGAAATGCTAAATACTCTGTAATGGGGGGGTCATTTTTGAAAATGCTAGGTTAAAAGGTCCACAGAAGGGGCGCTTATTAGGTAGGCTTTGTTTTTAGTTAAAATGGTCTTTTCTGGCACTTTTTAGGCCTTTTTAGGTTAAAATCCAACATGAGTTTTCGGACCACAACCGCCGCCTTGTTTAGGGCGGCGGTTACACTACCGCCGCCTTTAAGGTGGTGGTTATGAAACCGCCTCCTGCTCGGGGTGGCGGTTATGAAACCGCCTCCCTACTGGGTGGCGGTTTTGCACAGAATGCAAAAAGAACTTGTTTTTAAGATTGTGTTTGTATTTTTAGCATTTCTACGTGTTTTTATGACTTTCTCAGTATTGTTCGGATACTAACTTGCTCTGTTTTGTGTGTTTTTGAGTGTATGCAGGCGAGAGAGGAGTACATCCGATGGAGAGAGAGAGAGTGTGATTGGCTCTCAGGGGTATTAGATGCCCTTTCACAGGATGAGGAGGACACACTTTAGAGGGCTGGTATACTACGCATATCGCGCGTGCCCCATGTTGCACCATCTAGTCACATCCTTTGTGACTTATTCTCTTACTGGGATGTAGATCAGAACACCTTCCGATTGCCAGGGGTCCGTGGCGAGTGGACCATTACATTGGAGGACGTCTACCACATTCTGGGGGTCCCGATCATCGGGAGGTGACTCACTTTGGAGACAGCAGGCTCACGGGCATAGATTGCCCAGTGGGCGACTTATATGGGAGATGCAGCCATCTCCACGGGGTCAAAGAAGGGGGTGAGAGTTCGATCCATTCCTTCTTTTCCCATCCCCATATTTTGTCAAAGCCATCATGGGGATCCTTGCCTCGAGATTGATCGGGGACAAGGAGGGGACACGTTGTTATCTTGCTTTGGGCCCCCATTATCGCACAGATAGAGGGCCACAGCCGGATATACGCTTGGGGAGCAAATATTCTTGGGACCACCTACCATGATCTATATAGGGTGGTGCGTTTACAGGGGTAGTCGTTGAGCCACCCGACTCTAGTCATGAGTTGGGTTTATGAGCACTTCATCCCTTATGGCAGGGGTGTGGAGGTAGCAGATCCTGGAGCTGTTAGGGCAGCGAGATGGTCAGACATGTCGGTGCTTAGAGCACCTCATCAGCCAGTTGCCTCTCTGACTACCGCCGATATGGAGGCGACACCATACCAGACCATGGCCGGTATATGGGGCGAGGAGGCCCTTACCTTGATTTCCTGCTCCACCACAGGGCAGCTTATCGATCGAGTGGGACGAGTGGAGGTGCACCCCTTTGGCCGAGTTCCTCAGCAGTTTGGCCTTCCATACACGGGTATGCTTCCCCAGTGGCACCAGTTTACAGATCAGTTCGCGAGGCCAGAGGGGGGCCTAGAGGCCGAGGTTGGACAATGATTACTCCTGGCATTCCCATTGTAGCCAGGAGGATAGTTCGTGCTAGAGGGAGAGCCGGTGCGCCTCGGGCACCTTTGCTTCAGATTTCTGCGGGTCCTGCTCATAGCAGCGATGACCCTATCGATATTGACTCCGAGTCTGAGGAGTTTACAGAGGGAGGGATAGAGGAGGAGACCAAGGACAGCGATCCTGAGTGGCATGACACTCATGATATCATGCAGGCAAAGAGGGCTGAGCAGAGCGCAAAGAGGGACACTCTAGTTTCAGAGGAGCCACTCTCTCAGGGCCATGGTGGAGAGGATGAGTCGATTGCGGGTGACATGTTGCTCCTACCACAGAGCAGCCCCTCAGTCGGCAGTGGCATCCGCGGCAGGTGTCGGCCTCGGCGACCCATCTTGGAGTCCAGGGATTCGAGTAAGTTACCCTTTCTACCTTTTAATGTTTATTTGTAGGCTCTCCTTAGTTGCTTTATTTTGTATCTTTTAGTTTCTTGCTTAGTTTCTAATTCGTTTTCTCCTTTGTTTGCAGAGATCGTTAATGAGTGGCGGGATTTGATCCGGCAGGTATGTACAGATTCTGATGATCCCCATGGATAGAATGCGTGCAGAGATGTCTATGGACGCTTTGGGAGCCTTCATGCGAACTCAGTAGGCATACAGCATTTTGCTCCGGGGCGGCATGTGGCCAGGATGGTATCGATCCTTCCACCGAGCTAGCATGGACTATAGGATGGTTGAGCGTCTTATGAGGAGCCGTTCTCGCGGTGAAACCGCAGCTGCTCCTAGGGATCCCTGAGCCCTCCGTACATTCGCAGAGCGCGGCGTGGCCGAGTCCCAGGCATGGGCGTGCACCTTCGGAGGGGTCGCGTAGGGATTGAGAGGCCACTTGGCTCTCGTGTATTTTGTATTACATATTTCTTGTATATTATGGGCTCTTTGAGCATTTTGACCATGCTTAGTGCATGATGGCATTGTATATAAACATTGATCATTTATATATATGCATTTGTTTTGGATCAAAATCTTGGCACTCATGGTTTCCTTTCTATTTCCAGTTTTCTGTATATACTACGATGTATGTTTATATGCTTTTTTAGAATGTATGCAATGGAGAAAAAATGATGCAAATGTTTGTTTCTTTTTGTGTATTTCATGATGCTGATATATGTAGATGTAATGTGATTTTGAACCTTAGCTTCCGTAAGCAATTTTTGATATCTCATGTTTGTTTTGCAAAGTGATGAATATAACCAGTATGATGAACAGATAAACTTGCCCCACTCCTAACTCCATGCAACTAGTAAGATGCGAGGGCTCTTCACCGAGAGCTAGAAAGGGCACAAGTTATGAGGTGTAGCTGAAATGATAGCGATGAAAGATAGACAAAGCTTTGGTGGAACCAAATAGGAAACTACAAGCTTACTCCACCCGAGTGACTTCATAGTTTAGAATGCAACTTACTTTGTGGTTTATCTAGACTTAGATCCATAGATGGCCACATAGTAGAAAAAATCTGGGTTTTTAGGATTTTAACTCTCTTGGAATTTTGAACATCTGATTCATTCATTTTTGACTCAAAGTTTGAATTGTTTGTTTATGACTTTTAACGTTTGCTTTGTCAAGAGGACCCCCTATACTTTGCCCCATGCTACTAGTAAGAAGTGTGGGTTTATCACCATGGACAAGGTATAGGCGAGTAAGGGCATTTCCATCCTTTCCCAACCCTACGTCACTAGTAAGAGACGCAAGCTCATCACCGAAGGTTGGTGGGGCAAGGAAATGTGTAAAATTAAAATTTTCTGTTTAATCACTTGTTGACTTGTTTTCTTGAGTAAAATGTCATTATGTGCTTATTTCCAAAGAGATATACATATGGGATAGATGTGACACCCTGAAGCTTCTAGAATAGACCATAGGTAAGGCACCTATCCTAAGAAGAAATCAAAGTGAGAATAAACTTGCAGATCTTGGTATGGTTACCGTTAAGACTTCATCATGTCTGACTTTATTTGATAAAAAGATTCTGAGATGATTTTGATGATATCACAAAAATGGAGAGGTATGATTAGAAAGTTTATGCCAACAACATCATGAGTTTGTAATGAATTACTTTGAGGATAGATTCCTTGATCACCATTTATGTAAGAAACAAGTGGACAAAATGATCTTAATCTATATGAAGATGCAATGTAGATAATTATAAGTAGTGCTAGCCGCTTATGCGTAGAACCGCTTGAGGTGAAGGGAATTGACTGTTTCGCCAAATTCCTCACCTTCTAGCGTACATAAGAGGTAAGCACCATTTCCGTAGTCTTTCATGACTCGGTACGGGCCCAACCATTTGGGCCGGAATTTCCTTCCTTCGCCGGTCTTCTTGTCGATCCGGTTGTCTAGCCTTAGAACTAGATCACCTTCGTATATGTCGCGTTCATAGACCTTCTTGTTATACTGCCGGCACATTCGGTCAGCATAAGCTCTATGCCATTGTTCAACATCTAATCTAGTTTCATCTAGGCTTTCTAGTTGGGAAAGACGTGCTTCTCTATAAGCGTCTTCATCCAGAATCCCTTGTAGTGAAATGCGGAGACTGGGTATTTCGACCTCAAGTGGGAGAACTGCTTCTGCCCCAAATACTAGCGAGAAAGGAGTTGCTCCCGTTGGTGTTCTTATTGAGGTTCGGTGGGCCCACAAGGCCGGATATAACTTCAAATGCCAATCTCGTTTGTTTTCTTTTACCGTTTTAAGGAGAATGGCTTTCAGTGTCTTGTTTGTCGCTTTAGCCTGTCCGTTGGCTTGGGGGTAATACAAGGAAGCCGTATGATGGCTTATCTTAAATTTATTACATAGTTCGTGAACCTCTTCATTCTTAAAAGAAGTTCCATTATCAGAGATAATGATTTGTGGGATACCGTACCTGCAAATGATTTGGTTCAAAATGAACTTGGCGATTACAGAACCAGGTACAGTAGTAAGAGGCATAGCCTCTACCCATTTGGTAAAATATTCAGTGGCCGTGATTATAAAATTATGGCCATCTGTGGATGAGGGAGAGAATTTCCCTATTAAGTCTAGACCCCATGTAGAAAAGGGCCATGGAGTAGCGATTGGTTGCAGAGCTCTTGTTCGGCATGTGGATCTCATGGGAGAATTCTTGGCACTTATGACACCTGCGTACAAACTCTATTGCGTCATGTTCTAGAGTGGGCCAGAAATAGCCCATTCGATGTATTTTTCGAGCGGTGGCATGGCCACCAAAGTGGCCTCCACATATTCCACTGTGAGATTCATGGAGAATCTTCTTGGATTCTTCCGTGTCGACACATCTTAGGAGCATTCCATCGAATGCTTTTCGATAGAGCACTTGCTCTATAATGACATATTTAGCTATGATAATGCGTAACCGCCTTCTTTGTTGTGGTGTAACTCCTTCTAGGTACGTATGGTCCATGATATAATTAATGATATCCGTGTACCAAAGGCACTCAGAGATAGAGGGTCGGGTTTTGATGTAGTATACGCACTCATCTGGAAAGTCTAAATCTACTAAATCACCTCCGTCTAATGGATTGTCAGCTAACCAATCTGTGATGATTTGTCCTTTAACCGACTTCTGATTTACAAATGTTAATTCGAATTCTCCCATTAAGGTTATAAAACATCCAGCCTTTTTAGACAAGGACCCTTGTGTGAGGAAAGTTCATAAATGGTCCGTTTTTACCATGACCCTTGTTTCTTGGTTTAGCATATAATGTCTTAGGCGTTTAGTAGCAAAGACTATGGCAAGGCATTCTCGTTCTGCCTGTGTATAGCATGTTTCATAGTCAAGCAGTGTTCGGCTGATGAAATAAATCACACGTTCCCTCTTGTCATCGTCCTCTTGGGCCAACATACAAGCTAACGAGACATTGGTAGCCCGTGAATATAAAATTAACGGGCGATCTAGCTTTGGTGGCATTAGCGTAGGTGGCGATAATAGGAAATGCTTAACTGCATCAAAGGCTTCATTACAGTCTTTGGTCCAATCAATGCTATAGTCTTTCTTGAGTAAATTGTTGATTGGATGAATGGCGAAGCTTAAGTCTGGGATAAATCTCCGGATTGCACCCAGTTTTCCGAGAAATGATCTGATTCCAGATTCATTCGAAGGTGGGACCATTTCGAGGACAGCCCAAATTTTGGTTGGATCAACATCTATTCCTCGTGACGATATGATGTAACCTAGGAGTTTTCCTCCTGTTACACCAAAGACACATTTCTCTGGATTTAGTGTGACTCCGTATTCTATTAGGCGTGAAAGAATGACGCGGAGTACTTCCGGATGGTCACAACGCTTCTTGGCCTTAGCCAATAAGTCATCTACATAGGACTCCATGATTTTATGAATTAAATCGTGGAATATATATGTCATAGCTCGCTGGTAGGTAGCACCAGCGTTTTTGAGACCGAATGGCATAACAACATAGCAATAGGTTCCCCAAGGAGTTATAAACGTAGTTTTAGCTTGATCTTGCTCAGATATTTTGATTTGATTGTATCCCGAGAATCCATCCATGAGAGACAAAAGTTCAAATCCAGCTGTTGCATCAACAATGACATCTATGGATGGTAATGGGAAGTCGTCCTTAGGACATGCTTTGTTGATGTCTCGAAAATCTATGCAGATGCGTATCTTTCCATTCTTCTTGAGAATGGGAACGATGTTAGATACCCATTGGGAGTAGTCGACTGGTTTGATGAATCCTACCTGGAGGAGTTTTATTACCTCTTCCTTTACCATGAGAGCTACCTTGGGCTTCATGGGTCTTGATTTTTGTTTAATTGGCTTTGCATCTGATTTAGTGACGAGGTTGTGCACCGCAATGTGGGGTGCGACTCCTGTCATCTCCTTATAATTAAATGCAAATGCCTTCTGATGTTCTTTGAGGATCTGAGTATGTATTTCTACTTCTTCTGGGGTTAACGAGGATCCTAGTTTCAATATTCTCGGTTCATCTTCTGTCCCGATGTTGACATCGATTGTTTCTTCGATCAAAGAGGCGTTACCCTCTTCGAACTCAGGTGGTGCTGGAGGTAAATCCAAATCATCCCCATTTTCTACTGCGTATATGCTAGGTTCCATTTGTGAGGGGAGATCCATCACGGGATTTCCAAAGTAGGAAGACGAATGTGGAATTAAGGACAAATCTAGCATATGATAGGAGAGATGTAGTGTTGCATAGGCATTTAAGTAATCCAAAGTGGCCATATCACTATCAACATGGTCTAGGATGGTAGATTCACTCTCGTTTAATAGGGAATTTGTCATTGTTTTTATCAATGGTTCATCACGAATGGACACCGTGAAATGGGTATCCTCTAACTCATTGCTTGGAGTAAAATGCAATGCTAAAGTTGCTATTGAATCGGTGAGAAGATTTTTCTCTCGCGGGATTGCTTCAATGGATATGAAGTTAAATGCCTTGCTTAAATCTAATACAGACTTCTTTGTAAAGTTGCAAGTGTTCGGCTTTGGTTTCGTATACTTCAGAAACCTGGTTTGTCACTAATTGCGAGTCTCCTAAGACTCTGATGTCATCAACACCAATTCTTTTGGCTAAGGTGAGGCCAAGGAGGAGGGCTTGTACTCAGCGTCGTTGTTTGTGCATTCAAAATTTAACTTAAAGGCAAATGGCAAGACTTTCTCTTCGGGTGAAGTAAGAATTATACTTGCCCCCGCTCCATAATGGCATTTAGCTCCATCAAAATGGAGAGTCCAATACTTAGCTGGGAGTATAGATGTTGGGATATCATTGCGTTTGCACACTCCACTTCTACCATGCAGAGATCCTCTGATGGAAGGGAACCAACACCTAGTGAATATCCTATGCCTACTGAATCAAATGGTAAGAACATTGGTGAATCTTGTTCTATTAACTCAATGATTTTTATAGTAGTCCCTAATGATACTATTTCTATAGCCTTATCGTTGGGGGTTGGGGTTGTTTTGGCTATGCTGATAGTTTCAAGATCCGTTGTAGGTACCAACTTCTCCTCTGGTTTTGGGTCAGTGGGTTTATTAAGTTGGTTTGTTGGAAGTTCAAATTCTGAGTGCACACCTGGTCTTTTCTTTAAATCAGCTAGGTGCAAATCGAAAGGTTTTGGATCACCTTTGGCTACAAATACCTTTCCTAGATGCAAGAATCTTACTTCTTGAAATAACGTAGAAGGGATTGCCTTCATTCGGTGTATCCATGGTCGGCCGAGTATCATATTATAATTAGTTTCCCGATCTATAATATAAAACTCAGTCAGGATTGTTTTGGGTCCTAAGGTGACCGGTAGTATTATAGTTCCTATCGAAGTGGCTTTAAGGCTATCATAGCCTCTCAATGTATTTCGAGTGGTGGAACAGTTTGTTTCCCCATATCCTAGTTTTTGGAGGAAAGAGAAAGGGACTATGTTAACTACGGCCCCATCGTCAACCATTGCCCGTTTTACATAGTTATTATAAACCCATACTTGTAAGTGTAAGGCTGGATCACCTCGGCGTGTGATCTCAACATTTGTAGGCATTTTAATTATTTCGAATATGAATTCGACATCCTTGTCCGGCTGCCCCGGAGGGTGGATATAAAAATCTATGTGATTTACTTGTGTTTCAGGAGGTGGAGTGATGTTAATTAGATGACCTAGACCTAATGCTTCTAAAAGAGCAGCTCTGTGAGTAGGAGAGTTCTTTAGTAAATCCAAAAATGAAATGTGTGAGAAGGTCTTTGTTAGGTCACTAATTAAATCATAGGCACCCACAAGTTTTTCTAATATTTGTTGACTCTTATCCGTTTCTGGCAGATGACTTGGGTTCGGTTGAGAGAAATATTCTCGTGTTCTTGTTGTAGCTTCGATAGGTAGTTCAGCATCTAATTCTACCAAACTGACTATCTTGGGTCTCGGTTGACTTCCTAACTGTGGCGCAACTGATGGATTTAGTGAAGTCGAGGCTTCATGATCATTATTTCCCGTCATTGCACTTTTGTTTGTTCTAGTTGGATTCAGCCTGTTGCTATCATGATTTGGGAGTGGATCGTTAAAGATCTTGAGGGGAGCATTCTGAGGGGAAACCGCCCCTGTGAGCGTATTTGGTGGTGGTGACACGGGATCTACCAAAAACAAATCTGTGAAGAACTGTCTTTGTTCTTCTGGCAAACGTTGCATGAATTTATTGTAGTCACGGCACGTTCTAGTATCATGACCCTGAATTTTGTGGAAACCACAATAAGAATTGGGATTGTAATTCCTGTTTTGTTGGTTTGGTGTATATTGTGGCCTAAAATTTGATCAAAATGTTGCCTATTAGGATTAAATTTTTGCGTTTGTTTCGGCTTTGGTTTTGATAACCAAATGAGTTTTGGCTTCAGCCCTTGTATAGGATTTCGCCATTGTTGTTGTTGTTGTGGATGGTTAAAATCCAATATATTGATTGTCGGGTGAAGTTGTTGTTTCATTGGTTGTTTGTTTGTGATGGAGTATTGACAACATTTACCTTCTTGGGCTGGTCGGTTACTCCATCCGTTGTTACACCACGATTTTTGTTAAGGATTTTAGGTCCTTGATTGACGTTCGTGGTAGTTGTAGTGTTCTGGCTGGAGGTGATTAACCTCCCGTTTGCTCCATATGTCTTACGACCACTATCTATCATTACTTGATCTATTCGAAGAGCGCTCTCAAGTACTTCATCGTAAGTTCTTAGCGGGAACTTCTGGACTTCTTCCTTCACCTCTCTGCTGAGAGAATGAAGGAATAAATCACATAGTTCCATCTCGATCCATGTTTGGAGCACTTCTTTGAAGAATAAAGAACTATACACGCCACCTCCGGATGAAATGGGCGGCATTCGTTTGTGTTCTTGTTTGATGTGCAAGAATTCCACGATTCTGTTCTCAGCAGTTTGTTCATGTCGAGCCTGAATGAACTCTTATACGAGTTGTTTAAATGAATGGATGGAGGCTTAGGTATTCTATAATACCAGTCGAGAGCAATGCCTTCCAAGGTTTTGGGGAATATTTTAGCAACAACCCCATCCCAAGGGAGTAATTCACGTATGGCTGTAGCGTAAGCTTTGATATGCGCGTTTGGATCTCCCTCACCTTTGTACTTGGGTAAATCGGGAAGGGGTCTTGGAAGCATGACGCTTCGTATGGAAGTCTAAGGGCTCTTTCGAGATATTCGAATAAGTTCCTATCACATAGGTTTCGACCATTGATGGTGGTTGCTGAGGGAGTGATGGTGGGATGGGTTGTTGATATGGCGCAGCGTATGCATTGGCAGGGGCATAGGGAAGTCCCTGTGTT
The DNA here is from genome assembly GCA_018340775.1 of Taxus wallichiana var. yunnanensis. Taxonomy (NCBI): domain Eukaryota; kingdom Viridiplantae; phylum Streptophyta; class Pinopsida; order Cupressales; family Taxaceae; genus Taxus; species Taxus wallichiana. The sequence continues at coordinate 639,809,275 of CM031241.1, read as the reverse complement.
TGAGCCAAAATGCCGGGAGAGGAGAACATATCTCCTTGTGGTGATTTGGAGTACATGTTTAAGTATGACGGGGTATTGTCTAGTAATGGATTGTTTGATACTAGACCGGGAGGAATAGTGTTAGAGATGATGGGCCTTGTTGGCATTTGTTGCGGATACTGAGGAGGCATGCCTAACGTGCCTACTCCTATGAGGAGATCTACTTGGCCAGGGTGGTATGGAGGATTGGAACTTCCTACTTGCATGAACTGAGGATTTTGACTTGCTTGAGCAAGTTCTAACCCTCTCACTTTTTCTACTAACGTTGAAATGACTTCATTTGGTGAAGTCACGGTGCTTTGCCTTAGCGGCGTTTGTTGTATACCCTGGTGTTGTATAGGCATGTGATATCCTGCTATGAATTGATCGCTATCTAGTTTCTCCGAGAGTATTTCCTATATGTAATGGTATAGAGGTATTTTCTTGAAAAGAGACCTCGAGTTGTATTTGTAAACCTCCTATAGATGGGTACATACCCCAAGAGCGTTGTTCACTTCTAGGATAACATATTGATTGTTCATTATCTAAGACCAAGTATGGGTCAAATTGTCTACTAATTTGTGGTCTAAGTAGCATCTGAGGAGACGAACTGATTCTCAGAATCGCGTCATATTGTTCGAGCTGAAGGCTCTGTTAGTTGCATTCGAGGGGGTTGATTTAACTCCTTAGTTTGAAAAGACGAATTATATCTGATTCTTGGGGTTTGTGTTGACAACTGATTAGTTGAATAGTTGTCACCCCATATTGAGAGTGAGGGTGATGATTGTCTATTCTGTTGGGTGTAGTATGCCTCGAGACCTAAGAGGGGTCTGCCATACGCATCGAATCCCAACATATTCGGGGGGTATATGAATACCCGCAGAATAATGTGAAGGAGCGAAGGTGATTGAGATAAGATGAAACTTCTCAAAGAGAAGGTGAAATAGTTGTTAGTTCATGTCGGGTTCACCAATTTTGTACGCCGGAAAAGCGACAAGTGAGCGTGGTAATCTACAGGTAACTCTTCCGCGTACCCGACCTCCCGAGGTCGTGCCGAGACAGCCGGTGGGGATAGAATAAGCGTGGGATGCAAACGAACTAGTTAGGCAATCTAATGTCTTCGACACGCACTAATGGAATTTGTGAATCTAAGGCAAAGAAGGCCCTTCTAACTGGATCGGTGTGATAGATCGATCAAAGGATGATGCTCAAGGCTCCAATCAATATCGAGCTTCGGCGTGATTCGATCTATGGGTTGTGGAATACGTGGGAAATGACCTGGGATAGTTTGTGTACGTCTCCAGATAAGGTCATATGGTGGATGGTGAATACAATTGACTCTACGGACGATTCTCTGGCCTAGTCCAATTTCTATAGCTTTGTTAGCACTATATCTAGTAAGGACAATTGTTCGATGATGATGGGTGGAAGTGGAGTGGATTGGAATACTAGTGTGCGTAGGCCAGTGTTTATATCTGATTGACTTATGGATTCGTTAGGCTGTGGAATTTGTGGGTCACAACCATAGACTCTTGGTTGTTGCGGTCCTGTTATGGTCATATACGAAATCAAGTCCTAATTCCTAGTATCCAGTAATCGTATGCTTTCTCAGCTTCTATGTTTAGGACCAATAACTGCGCGATCTTCTCAGAATATCTCACAGGCATTCATGCAACCTGGATCCTTAAACTAGTATCTATGTCTGTGAGAGTGTCTCCTGCACCTGGCTGTGGGACCAAAGGATCACAACCAAAGGTTTGTTCTCTTTCAAACCCTTCTACAGTCATGTGAATGTTTTTCCTAGGGCAATCTGTAGTTCGGTTGATTTGACCAAAACATGTGTGCTTGGTCATCTTCTATATTTAACCCTCTCAACTGAGAACTGATTAGTTGTAAATCTGTTGTTGTTTGGAAGACTTGTATTCTAAGGTTCTGGTCTATGTCAATTATTGCTGTGATGAGGTTGGGTTGAGGTACGATTGGCTCAAATACGTATTCCCTGGGCTCTCGAGGTCCCGTGATTGTCATACAAAACAAAATGTAAATCTAACTGCAACAAAGCAAATTTTGACTATCTAAAACATATATAACTTCTATTTTTGTATTTAACTTTCTAAGAAGAAAAGCAGCTATTTAAACGTATCTAGAAATAACAACTAAATAACAATTTAAAACAAACAAAATAACCGAGTGTAGTTATTTGTCTGTGTAATTTGTAGATTTATTCTAAATAATGAAATAACTTGCTTGATCTATTTGTGAATTCTCGATCCTACCTCAGAAGTGAGGAGTGAATCATAGTTTCTCAGAAACTATCAATCCCCACAGCTTCCCTGGCAATATCGAGAATAGAATTTACTGAAATGAAGCAATTAACTACTTTATTTGATATGATTCTAACTAGAACTTTGAAAGCTAGAACTTGGATTCCGCAGAACAGTGGCGAATCCGATGGTGTGTGTGATCTTGTCCCCTCAGTGTGATCTCCTCGTTCTTTCGTGTTCACGTGGATCTAGAAAAGTGTGTAATGCTAGCATCGCAGTAGATATTGGGACAAGGATAGCTCGAATGCGGATCGAATATAATGTGAGTAGAGAGGGATAGCGCAAGAGTACAAAGCTTGGCTTATGCAATTCCTAGTGGGATTTACTGCATGAGTCATGCAACATAAAGCGTCCAGAACCTGAAACTATCTTGTTTGAAGAGAAAAACCTGCAACTTTAATGGCTTCCTAAGCTATTCTACTCCAATGGATTGGATAAAACAACAACACTGTTTGCACAAGCTGGATATGTGGCTTACCAACAGTTGAACAATGCTAACTAGACATATAATGAACTAAACCAAGCACTCTAAGCAAAATGAAAGCTAAATCTATTGCAAAGAGAAATTCAGAGACAAACTTCAGGGCCATTTGCTTGAGCACAAGCCACTTATTTATAGCTTTCATTCACCCAAAGATCAAAACCAAACTGAACTCTAAAAACTATAAACAATGGCCAAACACTATTCCAGGGGACCAAAAACATAAATGCAAGCCCAAGTCGGCAAGGAAAAGCTGGTGGAATGCTGATCTTTACGTGAGTCGCATCAAAACACTTTCTGGAAAACGCGTAAAGGACCGCCGCTGACGAGCGTGGCGGCGGCACTGAGACCGCCGCCTGCAGGGTGGCGGTTTCGTCACTGAAGAGTAAAAGGCCAAGAAAAGAGGGGAAAAAGGAAAAACAAAGGATGCAGGGGCTAAGCGGGGCATGCGGGATGTTAACACACACTCGGAGAGCTTTTCTGGATCCGAACACCTTGCGAGGAGACCTGTATCATCATTAGGGCATTTGTTACACTATTGGCAGCGACAAGGTACCTTACAATTTTGGGTACGTACAAAGTGCGTTTGTGCGATGCCATCTATGAAATGGATTAGGTAGATATTAAGGCGGCAGTAATAGTCACACGCTTGTATTGTAATGGGATTTATTGTCATTTGCAGAATGCTAAATGGTGATGACAGGTGTCTGGAAAAGGCTAGATACGTGTTATTATATACCGTGTTTTTGGCTGTGCTTTGCAAAACTTGTTTTTTGATCTTATGGTGTGGCAATGGCGGAATTGTGGATTTGTGTTTGCAGGGGACGCACAGAGTATAATCATAGAGATGAGTTTCTATTTGTCTTTGTGCTTTACGATTGTCTCAATTTAGAGTCAGTAAAATAGAAGACATTGAAATTATTTTGTTGTGCAGTTGTATTGTGTTTTCTGTGACTTAGATTGAGTTTGCAGAGAGCATTTAGTTGAAAACGAGGTTAGACTTAATTTCGTATCAATAGCTGTGCAAATTGAACAAGTTTTGTATTTGTAGTTTGGTTCCTGTTACATATAATTTGTCATGGGCGGTGCAGGTAGATGAAGAATACGGTGTTCTGGTTTAGAGACGGATGTGCGGTCAAAAAAGAGTAAGGTGTAAGTAACATAATCCAGTAGCTTAGATGAATAACATTGTTAGTTGATACAGAAATAAGCAATATCACAATTCGAATACCCATTTTTCAGAGAAAGCTTAAAATTCAATTTTTTTGAGTCGTTTTTACATGTCGTTGCAAGTGTTATCGTAAGGGAAAAGAGATTAGTAACTTTGTCTGTTGTGTTTGTAAGGCATTGATCTTTTTTAGCCTTTACTATTTGCATTTAATTGTGAGCATGTAAAATTTTACTTGGCATTGTAGGAGATGGGAATGTTTGTAAACCAAGATGGCGATGCCAGTTTTAATGGCAATACATGATAGGTAACGAATCTTAATCAGATGCAGATTTAATACACTTAGAAAAGCTCTATCTGGTAGAAAGAAAGAAGTTTGAAAAATTACACACAAAAAAGGATTTTGGAAAGAAAAATTCTAAGTAGAATTTTTGATTTACAAAATATCCAGGTATCAAAAACCATGGCAATCAAATAATAGTACAGTCAACGTGTTGCAGATAGACAACAATGTGGATAACCGATGTCATTGAAAATGTTCCATCTGGACATTTGAGGCCCACTTAGATTGTGAGCCTGAGAAATACAAATAAAGTTGTGTTGGTTGCGAGCATGGTTGATCAAGACAAAAAAATCTTGTGGTTTTGGAAAGTTGCGTTAGGGGATTTGACGGTTCAGCTTCATTCAAACTCGAGAGCAAAGCCATAATGAAGATTGACTTTATTCTTACACATTTACAATATTTTGAGGTTTGATTGAAATGTGATGCATCTAATGGTTTGGCAGTATTTGTAATTAATTTATGTGGATTGTGTTTGCTTAGCTCCGTGACTGCATTTGGAGGTGCAGATATGTTTTGTTTAAAATGACAGATGGAGGAGGATGATTTTGGGGTTGCCATTTTAGGATTCGTCTCTATTAGATGAAGAGATTATTATCTAAGAATCTACTGAAATAATTAAAATGAAATTATATCCAAATATAGAAATTTGTGTATTGTTATTCAGGGTTGTAGGATATGGCACCAGGTGTGCTAATCTGTGTGTTGAATGCGGGGACGGTGTGGTTTGGACACTGCCCAGATACCGTATTTGTCCATAGTCACATTTGAACATGTAACTGGGCTGTATCAGATACAGCTGGATATGGTATGTGGGCCATCTGTAGCCGTATCTGTTTTAAAAGTTAAAATAAATAATTTGCAAAAATAACCCTTCAAAACGCTAAAAAGATATCAAAATAGCTGCGTAGCAATCTTCTAAAATCTGTTTTAGCAGCAACAACAGAAGGACATGGATGTGAATGAGTGCTGATTTACTCTTTTCCTTCAAAATTTCACATTGGCTTTGCTCAACCTGTTATGATTTCATCGATTTGTTTCCTTTGTCCTTCTTTGTTTCTTTTCTTTCATTTCATCTATTTTCTTTTGGCCTGCACAATCTTCAATTTTTAAATCCATATACCTAGCTTCCTACCTCAGTTGTATCCATCCTAGAGATCAGAAGGGTTTTGAAAACCACTCTTTGTAGTGTGATTAAGAAGATAACTACATTTCAAAGGAAAATCCATGCTGCGGAGGTTAGCAGGTGATCCACCTGAGCAGCCAACATGAAAATCCTTTGGTATGCCAACTCAGCCTCTTTGAGGTTCATGTCAGCAGATTCAACAAACTAATATTCAGCAAAGAGGTTGAATATGTGCAGGGCTTAGATCTTCAGTATGCAGTTTCAGTGTTGATTTTGTCTGTTCTGTTTTATTTCGAGTAGTTATTCTATTGATGAACAGTGTGAAAGTTCGGTGCAGAGAAAGAGTGAAAGAGACAAATGTTGCTCAGAGACATAAGTGGAGTAGCAGGAAAAGGAACTTTGACAGTGTTAATCAATACAATAAGTATTCAAAGTAAAAGATAAAGAGCAGGAAAAACAAAGTAGTGGCCATCATGTACAAAATCAACACTAAAACTGCACACTGAAAATGCCTTTTCCATGGTCTAGTTTCAAACAAGTCATTAATGGAGAGCATGGCAAGACAAAGATAGAGTGAGCAGGTTTATAATCAAATACAAGTAGGGCGTTAGTGTGGTGAAGCTTTTTAGTTAGTCGCAAATGCAGCTACCAAGAGATGTGCCTTGAAACATATTTATGAAATTTTTGAACCATGCCTGAATGAATACGCTGTGTAACATGTTCTTCTTAATTAAATAAATTATCAGAGGGTTTGATGTAGAGAAAGAGTGAAAGAGACTAATTTTGTGTGAAAGGGACGAAGTATAGGCTCCTCAATGCAAATGATTGCAGCTTTAATGGTCTTTACGATGTGATTTTGATTATGACGGTTCCAAGACAAGGTGAGCGGGTTTGCTGAAGCAAGTCAAAACACATTTAAGGAAATGCAATTGAGAGGTTTAAAGCCAATATTGATGACATATTTGAGCATTCCCTCAGCCTGTGGCAAAATGGGAAGTTTGGAACAGTGTTCCGAGCATAGACGTTAAACCTGTGAATTGCATTTGCTTAAATGTGTTTGAAGTTGCTTTGGCAAATGCAGTTTGACCCAGGAACATTATCTTTTGCGTTTACATATTCAGCGGGCGGTTGAAATACTGTTGTTCGTAGTTTTGGCCGATGCTAAATAGCTCAGCTGCTCTAAACGTATGGTATTGTAAGGCCAAACAGTAGTGGTTGCACTAATGCGGTACTTGTATTTAATTATAAAGCTGGTGACTTTTTTTCTTGTCTTACCATGCTTTCGATTAATGAATTTTTGAAAGTAGAGCATGGAGAAGGCATCTGCAGTATGTAGTTTTAGTATTGATTTTGTCTATTCTGCTTCTGAGCAGTTGTGCTATGCACACTGCAATGTGTGCAGCATCATTATTGCAGGAGACGGTAGCCAGTACTTTGTTTTTTTCCTGTTCTTTATGTTTTAGTTGGAGTCTCTGAGCAAGATTTGTTTCTTAGACTCTTTGTCTACGTGGAACTTTCACAGTGTTAATTAATACAATAACTACTAAAAATAAAAGATAAAGAGCAGGCAAAAGAAAGTGGTAGGCATCGTGTAGTGCGAGAATAGTGCTGCAAAGATTGCAGTGTACATAGCACAGGTGCTCTGAAAAAGAATAAACAAAATCAATACTAGAACTGGATACTGAACATGCCTTCTCCATGGTCTAGTTTGAAAGAAGCTATTAATCGAAAGCATGCTATGATTGACACCTACCAAGAGATGCGCCTTGAAACATATATATGAAGTTTGTGAAACACATTTAAGGAAATGCAATTGGCAGGTTTAAAGGCAAGCTGCACGAGATTTCTGAGCATCTTCGCAGCCTCTGGCAAAATGGGAACTTTGGAACAGAGCTCTGACCATAGTCGTTAATAAACAAAAGTCAGAAAAATAACATTTGTTACATGTTGTAAAACTGGTTTTTTAAAGACTATGTTGTAAATAGATAGACTATGCACGAATTTACTAGAGAGGTTCATCTCAGGCTTTTAAGGCTGAACACAGAAGGTGTTGCAGGATAGGAGGTCTATTTTTGTCTGTTTTGAGTTTGTGACTGTGAGAAGGTTTCAAATCAGTACGGGTATACTGTGTTTCGGTGACAAGAGAAAGTGAGATAAGAGACTGTAATAACCTTGAAATGTAACGGCATGAATTTGTGAAACTAAAGGTATGGAACAATGAGAGATCAAAAATGTTTTGTTGTTTGCCTTTGTGCATTATGCGGCTGTGTTGGCTATTCTGACATTGCAATTTAGCTGAGGAGTTTTGTGTAACAGTTGGCATGGAAAGTGATTGCATTTTTGTTTGGTTTTGTTTTTCAGACTATTCATGTTTTTGTAGCGTGACAAGGCATAGTCGTCTGTAGTTGGTCACATAATCTGTTTGAAAGCGAGGCAGTGAACAATTTATATTAGACATACAACAAATCTGTAAGAAATAGCAAACAACTGTAGGTGACATAGTAAAAAATAGGTGACAAGAATTAATGTCTTAATATAAAAAGAAGAAAGTCAGAGATATTAGATCCTTGTATTTAAATCTTGTGAAAAAGGTGGTATGCTACAGTGAAGTAATAGTTAGATATGTAAGCAAATGGCAGGAAAGTAAAGAGTAATGAAAATAGACAAAAAGAGTTGTATTAATTGTCTGATAGTAACATAATTACAAAAATGCTAAAACAAAAGCAAAGCCTATAATATGTAACAAGTAGGCTAGGCAATTGTTTGTTGATAT
>CM031241.1:639725625-639800945 GCA_018340775.1 Taxus wallichiana var. yunnanensis | reverse complement strand
GTGCAAGTTTTTGATCATTATTTTCTGGTTTTTCCTTGCTAACGTATTTAACAAGTTTCTCTTGGAAATTTTTCATTTTGTTGTGTTCTTCGTGCATGTGCAGATCTCCTTGAGTCTTTCAGGGGTTTTGCAGCTAAATTTAGTTAGCTACAACTACATTTGGAGATCCGTTAAAATAGAGGTTATTTTCTAGTTTTTTAATTAAACTGAAAAAAAAATAGATCTCTATTTTTTTGGTTTCTTTGTGTTTTTTTTTGCAGATTCAGGTCAAAATTCATGTTCCTGGCATTTTGGACTACAACATTTGTGGGGTTTTGGCTCTGTCCCGAGCCTTCTCTCCTCTCTGGCCTTTTTTTTGGCTGCTCGTGTTTGGTGAAAAATTCATTTCTTTGTTACACTCCGCCTTGCCATCTCGTGCTCTTTGCTCGTGGCGTGAAACCCTCGGCAAAACCGTGCGCCCTCCACAAAAACCTACGCCATTTGCAAAATGGTCTCAGTAACTCAAGCGTGCACTGGATTTTTCCTTCACCATTTGCTGGACTTATGCGTGCACGGGATTTTTGAGTTCGTGGTCAAACCTGCTCATGGTGGCGTGCTAGCTTTGCCCTCTCTGCTCATGGCCTATTATGTGGTTGTGTGTCTAATCTTCCTGCGTGGCCTCTGCCCCTAAATGCCTTCTCTGCTCGTGGCCTCTTTGTGGCCGCATGTCATCGATCTACCATGTGTGGCCTCCGCCCTCCCTACTCTCTGCAAGCTCCTCCAATGAACAACCAAAACCTTCTCCTTTGCACAACAACCTCCATTAAAACCTGTGTGGTCCAAGCAAACAAAAACGGTAAGTTCTTTTTTTCACGCTTTTTTTTGGTACGTTTTTTCAGGTTTTTTGGTAAGTATTTTTTAAAAATACTTTCCAATTTTAAAATACAATAAGCTTTTTAAAATTCTTTAAAAAAACGTGGGAGTTATTTTGGTAAGTATTTAAAATACTTTCTTTAAATACTTTATTCAGTTATTTGGTAAAGTATCTTTTAAAAATTCTTTCTATCTAAAACAAAAAGAAGCTTTTTATATATTTTAAATTAGTTTTATTTAATTTAAAATTGCTTTTAAAAAAAAGGAAAGTATCTTTAATTAGGATTTTTTTTCTCTTTAGATCTTAATTAAATTAATTGTAATTAATTAGATTTACTTAAATCTATTTTTTATTAATTACAATCCTATCTCATTCATGCGGTTAGTATTTTTTTAAAATCATCTTTAATTTAAACATTTTTTATCATTTTTTTAACTCCCATTAGCTTTAAATTAGCTAAATTGGACGTTTCGACATGATAATTTTTTTAGGCGTTTAATTGTCTTTTTTACTAATCGTGCGCTCAAGTGTGCAGTGACACTTTGAGCACTTATTTCCCTTCTGGGCGTTTTTCCAGCGTTTTGAAGATATCTGAACTCCTTCGAGTTCACAACTTTGTATTTTACCCTTATTGCTTGCGACTAGTGAGCCCGTCCACAATCTCCAAGATGGGGTTTTCATTTACGATGTGAGATGCTTTTTCTCACAACCAGGATTGGCTTTCACCTCCTTCCTTTTTTTCTTGTGCTTCTTTACGGTGTCCTATTTTCTCAGCACTCCACAAAACACTTGTTGTGGTTTCCTCTCTTACGCGTTATTACGGCTGATTGCAAGATGAGTTACCAAGTGTTTCAAATCACACGCATTTTAACCCGATTGTAATCAACACACTAAACTATAAAGTCCCGAAAGCGGGGGGTTGTGTTTCTTTTCGCATTTCTTTCTCACTCTCTTCTCTATGGATGCACTTTCAATTCCTTTGCTTACGTCGTTCAAATTTTTCGAATGGAGATCAAAAATAATAATGAAACTAAGGGGTAAAGGGATATTCTGCATCACCATGGGAACTAAGACTGAACCAAATGACAAACCTGAAAATCTAAGTGGTTAAACCGTAGTAATGAAGCTTTAGGTATTCTTTGCATGTCTGTTTCTCCTGACTTGCTCTTCCACATTGAGGCGTCTAAACACCTAAATCTGCGTGGAAAATGCTTGGATGCAATGTTTGAACAACTAGATGACATGAGAGCGCATGAGTTGGAAAACGAACTACTAGGGTTAAATCCTAGTGACTTTGAAAACCTACAAGCTTTCTTCTCAAAAAATTTCCACATTAGATTGTTGTTAAAAGGATGTCAAGTAGAGAAGAAATATTCTCAACTGATCTTGTCGATTCTCTCTAAGCTAGGTCCCGAATATTTTGTCTTCGTGTCAACTTTCTATGCTACAAAAGCTGCTTTGGGTGATACTTGGACTATGCCCTCCTTTGACTATTTTTCGTCCCAACTCATTCGAGAACAGGACAAACTCATTCAAATGGGGTCTCTCAAGTCCAAGTCACATGCCCTTGTAGCAAGTACTAGCAAGGGAAAGAAGATTGAAAAGAAGAAAGAAACAAAGGATCAACCTAAGAAAGAAACCAAGACCAAACCTAAAAATGACACAAACACTTCGACTTCTGAGCCTAAGGCATAAAAGCAAGTTTTTGTGTTCCTATTGCAAGAAGTCTGGTCACAACGAGCAACATTGTTTTAAGAAATAGATTGATCACTTATCTCATTTACTTGAGAAGAATAAAATAAGTGTTCCTGAATCCATAAAACAAAGTGCTCCGAAGGCCGAGTCTTCTGCTACAAAAGGTGCTAAAAATGATAAGAAGAAAGGAAAGGCCCTTGTAGCCAGAGTTGCTCCTTCATCGACATGGATTATAGATTCTCGGTGCCTCGCACCACATGGGTTCTTCGCATGTTGAGTTTTCCAACATTAAACCTTGTGGAATGTCCCAAATCACAATGGGTAATGACACAACAGTGTCGGTTTCCTAGTGGATCGGTAGAGATGGATGGGGGAACATTTAACCAAGTGTTGAGTTTTCCTGATCTCTCTACCAATCTCCTATCGGTTTACCAAATTAATCACCTTGGTGAAGGAATGCGAGTGGAATTAGGTCCTAACTTGGTGGTTATTTGTGAGCTTAACAATGACACTACATTGGCTAAGGGAAAGGCTCGATCACCTTTGTTCACGGTTATATACCTTTTCCCACTTTATTTCTTATTCTACACCCACTACCTTATTCACTCATGCAAATGAGGTTAGTAAGCTATGGCATGAGCATTTCGGACATCTAAATTATCACTACCTTGAACAATTGAGCAAAAACAAAATATTCAACAAGTTGCCCATGTCAAGTTTTCTAAGGGTCTTTGTGAGGGTTGTACCCTTGGAAAGCATCCTAAAAAGAACTTTGACAAAGGAAAATCCTGGAGAGCCACTCGTCCTTTAGATCTTGTTCACAACGATGTTTCTGGTCCATTTCCTTCTCCTTCGTTTACTAGAGCTCTTTATGTGCTAACCTTCATTGATGACTATTCGTGATATACTTGGGTATATTTTCTTAAGCTTAAGTCTGAAGTCTTTGAACATTTTCAGGACTTTAAGGCTCAGCGAAAGCAGCAGATGAACGGTCTATCAAGGTTCTTCGAACCGACAATGGAGGTGAATATGTAAACAATAGGTTCATGGATTTCTGTACTTCTGAAGGGATCTCTTTATAGCATACAATTGCTTATAGCCCTTCACAGAATGGAGTCACGAAAGAAAGAACCGTACTCTTAAGGAGATGGCCACTTGTATGATTCACTCGAAGTCTCTTCCTCCAGATATTGGGGCGAAGCAATGAATTGTGTAAATTACATTCGAACCGTGTTCCACATAAGGCGATGTAAGGATGACACCCTTTGAAGTCTGGTTTGGATGCAAGCCTGATGTTGAGCACTTTTGAGTCTTCTGATCCAAGGCTATGGCTCGGATTCCCAAGAAGAAATGTAAGGCCTTGGAACCACAATCCAAACCTTGTATCTTTATAGGGTATCTTGATGGCATGAAGGGATATCGTTTGATGAATCCTACTTCCCATGAGCTATATATTGAGAGAAGTGTTAAGTTTGATGAGTATTCTTCGACTTCTACTTCTCCACCTATTGAGGTTATTTAGCTCGCTAACTCGGATTCTGACTCATCAGATGATGATACTGTTGAGCGTGCTCCTCTTCGGATCCTCCCGACCATCAGACCTCTGAGTCTTCTTGATTATGACAGTAGTGATGATGAGGACTATGTCCCTTATCACTCAAGTGAAGAATCTTTTAACTCTGGGCCTGATCCTCCTGGTCCTCTTTGGGCTAAGAAAAATTTGCAAAGTCTTGAGATTTAGTTGGAGATACTTCGGATATGAGACGTACTCACTCATATTTTGTTGGACCCCACTCTTTCTTCACCTCAACTTGATCCATAGTCTTTCCGGAAGCTTCTAGTATTCTGAGTGGGATTATGCCATGGATGAGGAGTATTCCTCTCTCATGAAGAACGATACTTGGGATCTCACCCCTCTTCCGAAAGGAAGAAAAATCGTTCGGTGTAAGTGGGTGTTCCGAACAAAGTATGGAGTAGATGGAGACGTTGAAAATTTTAAAGCGCGATTAGTAGCTAAGGGTTTCTCCCAGATAGTGGGGTTGATTATCTGAAACCTTTGCTCCAGTTGCAAAGATGACTTCTATTCGACTGACCTTAGCCATTGCCGCAGTGAATAGATGGAAAGTCCATCAAATGGACGTTAAGAGTGCCTTCCTTCATGGTGACCTAGAGGAAGAGATCTATATGGAACAACCTTCGGGTTATGTCCAAGATCCCTCCCTCATTTGTAAGTTAAAGAAGTCTCTTTATGGCCTTAAACAAGCCCCTCGGGCTTGGTATGCCAAGATGGACTCCTTTTTACTTACATCAGGGTTTACTAGGTGTCACTCTGATCCAAATGTTTATATTCTATGACAAGATGACTCCATACTCATTCTTGTTCTCTATGTTGATGACTTGTTGATCACAGGCAGCTCTTCCTCTATTATTGATTATGTGAAGATCACCTTGGCCAATAGGTTTTCCATGACTGACTTAGGTCTGCTTCATTACTTCCTTGGGATCCAGATTTCACAATCTGACTTGGGAATTTTGATTTCGCAACCTAAGTATGCTCTTGATTTGCTAGCTCATTTTCAGATGTCCGATTGCAAGTCTTCTCCTACTCCTTTTCTCTCCGGGGTTAAGTTGGTTTCATATTTCTCTACTCCCTTGGTTGATGGTACTCTTTATCGACAGTTGGTGGGGAGCTTGATTTACTTGACTCACACTCGACCGAATTTATCATATGTTGTTGGGATCATGTCCAGATTCATGCAGGAGCCACATGAGCTGCATTGGAAAGTAGCTAAACAGATCCTTCATTATGTTCGTGGCACTTATACTGATGGCATTCACTATCATGGAGGGGTAGATATCGACTTAATTGGGTTCACAGATTCTGATTGGGCCAGTGACTTAGATCATCAAAAATCTACTTCTGGCTACAATTTCTCTCTTGGTTTGGGTCCTATTAGTTGGTCTAGCAAGAAGCAGAATGCAATTGCAATATCATCTACAAAGGTAGAATACAGAGGAGCAGTTAACGCTGCCACAAAAGCTATTTGTCTACATGGTATTCTGACAGAGTTTGGCATCCACTTTCGGTGGCCTACCATTACTATTGTGATAACACGAGCACTATCTCCATTTGTAGAAATCTTGTTCAAGATCATCAATGAGATTTGCACATTGAGATCCATATGCACTTCATATGGGAGCTTATTCATGATGGTGTCATCGACATTCAAGTATATTCAAACAATGATCGATTATAGATTTATTTACCAAGCCCTTCTCTCGAGACAAAGTTTCTTCACTTATGGTCTCTTCTTGGGTGAGGTCTTCTGCAACTTGCTCATCTTCTTCGGGCTATGTAGTCCTTCTTTTCTTCTTCTTCTTCTAGGAAGATTGTGTTTGTATATGGGCACCTTATCAAGCCTTTAGTTGCTGGGCCCCATTGACACATCTTTCTTAGTTGTTTAGGTGTGTCTTCTCCTTCAGTCTGACTCATCATAGCCGCTACCCCAACTTCGATGAAGGGGGGGTGTTGGTGTGAGTTATCCTATGTGTCCTCCTCACATATTGGAGGGTCATCTCACATGGGTTAGGTTTAGGGTTAGGTTTAGGGTTTGCTATTGAGTCATGCACTAGGGTTACTCAGCACCCTATATGTACTCTCCTTCTATTCATTTATGAGCATGCCAAGACACTCTGTTGTCTTTTTCTTATGAGCAAGCTTTATTCAGTTATGCAAGTTATTCAGTTGTTGATTGATTCTTCCTTGTGATTATGTTGGAGCCATTATGATTCAACTTGAGTGTAACTTCATTGTGGTGCACAGTTTTCGATACGATTGGTCAACTCTTTCAATGCTTCTTTCTCCTTTTTCTTTTTTTCTCCTCAATTCGTGGTATTTGTAATTGTTACTTATTTATATACTTGTTCATACTTATTTATTGGTTAATGAGTCTCCAGGTTTATAATGATAAATGTGATGGATTGTTGTGGTATAGAAGTGGGGATGGTGATGACATTTGTGAGGGTTATGATGAGAGTCCTCATTTTTTTCCACCCCCGCCCAGCAACAAGAAGACTGGTACAGGTAAATTTGTTTGATTTTCCTTTTAAATTTTGTGTTTGAAGGATAAACACCCAGATCTTTGGAATTTTATAGCATCCATTTGTAAGGTGCAACTCTTAAATAGTGGATATCCAGCTTACAAATGCAAAATTTGACACCATATCTCCATTCTATAACATACTGGCAGTCATGTCAATGTTAGATATCAATTTTTTTAATGTGTGCTGAATTTCAGCAATCGGCTGGGAAAAAATCACTACAAGAATTCTGGAGATTGATTGGTAAAGTGCAGCACTCACAAACAAGATGTTCCTGTGTTCCAATACTGATATGATGAGTTTAAACACTAGCTTAGTGGATAGTGTGATAAAGTACGCATACCATCGTTCTCGTTAATCAAACTACAACCCCATAGATATATTTGAAAGTCAATGACAGTGGGCAGCGACAATCTATTATAATGTCAAATGAGAATCTGGGATCAATTAATGAACGTGTAGTCAACTCAAATTTTTCTTTCAACGGGTCCAATGGAGGCATTTGTAAGAAGCTACATGTAATTATTGAGAACACCCTCTTTTTAGGTGTTTATATTGTAGAGGTCAAAGTTCACAAGATGGGTCCTACCCCTCGATAGCTTAAGAGTGAAAAATTATAGAAACAAAGTTACCCTCTTGGATGGATTGCGTTTCACCAACTCAAAAACAAATAACTCAAGAAAATACTGGAGAAATGTCAAAGCCCGCACTTCTTACAACTATGTTGGTGACTAGTAAGAATTTTCGGTAAGGTATTCCAACTTGCGTGGAGGATTGTTTCGAGTTTTGTGTTGTCTTATGGCATAATTCTTAATCTAAAAATATAAATTTATCATATTACCCAAGTATCCTAAAAATAAAATAAGAAAATCTAATCAAGGATGTTACTGGTAATATTTGTAAACTTTGGCTAGAATGGAGAACTCGAATTATGAAGTTTTAGATTAAACCTTGTTCAATAGTTTTCAAGCATTTTTCCCAAAGAAAACTGCTAAAAAAAAGTCCATATTTGTTTTTTTGATGGCAAGTGCTTTTATCTTGCTCACCAGTGAGATATTACCAGTTTACGAAATTCTTTTGAGCTTTCCCCCCAAGTAGTTGGTTAGTTACTTCAAAGATGCTCTAGAGCTTAGAATATGTTTTACACAGACTCTAAAGTTGAAAACAAGTTATTCTGTTTTTGCATCCATTGTGGCTCATATCATGCCTATATATAAGAGGTCTTATTGGAAATAAATTTTAAAAAATCATTTCATTTTCACTTAAGTTCATACTTGTTTAACATAGTGAATAATCATTTTTCTTGTTCTTAATTAATACTACAGAGCCTGATGATAAATACTTTTGATTTGACAAAGGAAAAATGTCAAACTTCCTTCTATCATTCCAGGAATTAGACTCTACCTTGTTGAGGGGATTGATTATGCATGTGCGGGTGAAAGGCCCATGGGATTTTTTTAATAGAGAACATGAGATTTGATATATAAACCATCACACCATGATCCCATAAGCCACCCATGAATACAATGCATCCCATAAAATCTGAAGCATTCAATATGTGAGTTGGCCATGGATTCTTACTAGGAGGGAGAGAGAAAAAAGTGATTGGGATTAAAATGCATAGGTAGGGGATATCGGGACTTCATTGGTCGAGGTTGTTATAACATGGAATGACTGTGAAGCTGGTGTACAATTACCTCTCATGGCTCTTCTCTTTGATTTCAATGTGTATAGCTTCTTTGTATATAAATGAACCAAGGTTACAAATCCTTCCTGTATTCAGTTTGGTTTACCACAAGATAAATTTCGCACCAAGTTTAGATTTGTAATGGAAATAAGCTTATTTTGACATCAACAATTATTTTTGCTTCTATTTGTTGATTTGATTTGGGTTGTTTAATGAATTTCTTATGGAAGACCTGTTTGGTCTTTTGTGTATTGACATTTATAGGCTCAATTTACTTTAATGGCTCCCTTTTTAAAATGGTTGAAGCATTCAATATGTGAGTGTACACGGATTCTTCTTTGGAGGGAGAGAGAAAAAAGTGATTGTTATTAAAATGAGTAGGTGGGGGATATCGAACTTCATTGGTTGAGGTTGTTATAACATGGAATATGACCGTGAAGCTACTCTTGTACAATTACCTCTCATGGCTCTTCTCTTTGATTTCAATGTGTATAGCTTCTTTGTATATAAATGAACCAAGGTTGCAAATCCTTCCTCGTATTTAGTCTGGTTTAGCACAAGATAAAATTTTTGCACTCAAGTATATGTAACATCCCCATTTTAAGATACTAGAACAAGGGAAAAAAATATTTTTATAACGTTCTCTGTTATGAATTATAAAATTCAAACACACGTTCAAGTTTTAATAATTGTTCTCTGCCCAAACAACACAGTTTGGATCACACAATTTCTTTTTAAAACTAATGTTCCCTGTTCGCATATTTACAATATGGAACACACATTCAATGCCATTCAATCCTATAACAGATTCTATATGCTACTGTAAATGACTCGAGGAACTGCCGATCTTCCATTTTCATGGCTCGGAGTTTCATCGATCCTTCATTTCATGACTCGGCAACAACCGATCCTTCATGTTCGTTTATGCATAGTATATTATATATACCAGTTCTCATAACCGTTTCCGGTTATCAAGTGATCCATTTAAGAAGCCTATCTCGAATATCATTCGATATTCATCTGACATCTGCATCTTAAATTAAGTGATAAGGACAACGCAACCAGCACTTGCGATACTTTGGCCAAAGATTTTCACATGCTTTGCATGATCATATTCCTGGATGTGATACACATCAATGGAATACGTCCTTCACTTCACTTCACCTGTTATCTAGAATGGTCTTTCCTGGTTCCTACCAGTCCTCTCAGTTTAAGATCAGTTTTAAACTTCCAATTTCTAACTAGTAATATGAACGAATATAGGAAGGCACTCCTGGTAACTAAAGATACGCAGACATACGGTGTCGTTCCCCACGACTCCGTGTGTCTAGTTATCTTTAGTATCCCGGAGTCACTCCGTATACCTGATCATACTCCTATTCCCTGCCAAGAACTTCACATTCAGCCTATGTATTCTTGATGTTTTAATTCGGGAGGGCATTGCAATATGTCAGCTGCAACATTGTGTCGTCATGAAGACCCCGTCTTCATGAAGACACCGCTCTTCATGAAGACACCTTCTTTGTAGTATGGTGTATGTCAATGTCCTACGGAATCCTCCCATCGAGAGTACACATCCTGCTCAAGTGATTTGGATATGATCTTAATAATTAAGAATCAACTTTCAGCAACCATGTTGATCCCTTTATCCTCGCTTCCGTTACAGTTGTATATAGCTAAGAGAGACTAAATCCGTCCTTTAGCTTGCTATGCATCTTCTCCTTCGTGTCGAAGGGCTGCATTTCTCTACTTGGTTCTCTTCTTAATCATTGGATTAAGCAGCCTGTTACCGACAGATTTAACGTGATAAGTTTAACCTATTAAACTTTAACCAAGATTTTCCCAACTGTAACTAAATTCAGAATTCTAGCTTATTAGACGTCATTTAAACGAGGTCTAATTCCCAATAAATGTATTCATTTATTTTCCTCAACATTACATAGTTAAGGTCCATTAGTTATGGATATGCTTATCCCATATCCTTTATTCTGAATTTAACATACGAGGTCATTGATGGAGTTCGAAAGTGAAGTTCGATTACTCCGAAGTTAATTGATATTCCTTAGCTTCCAAGCTAATCCTGAATACCTATCAGTTATGGAATCATATTCTTCCTAATCCTTTTTAATGTCAATTAAAAATTCATCTTTACCCAAGTATGAACTAATTGCACATTTCAACTTAAAAGTTGCATTAAGGTAAGAATAGATATCAATTCCCATTTAGCATCCATCCAAGGACAATTAAATAAATCCAAATCAGGAATAACATTATATTACCAATTTAGTCAACAATATCAAACTGATATGATTATTAAAATATCACTCTTGTATTTGCATTCATCAATTCATGTCATAATCCATACATTTGCCAATCCAACTGAATGGACATTGTTTACATAAAACATCATTACAACTCATAGATAGAAGAATATACTTTCTTCTTTTCACAATTCCTCGAAGAGGAATAAAAGTAAACAAATACAATTCATCTTCAACCAATCAAGAAGCATCAGAAAACAACCATGTCTTCATTCTAATCAAATTCCATCTGCAAAATGATTTGCACGGGTCAGTTCAATGAACTGAGCATATTAAGCACTTGTCATTAAAATGAGGTGCTTCAACTAACTGTCTCAATAAAAGAACCCTGCTTTTATGAAACGACAGTAAGACATCAATCAAGAAATAGGCACACAAAAAAATGAAGATCAGCATAACAACTGAACTATCAAAATATCATCACAATCAGCCAAAGAACTGCTGTCCCATTTTCCACATAACCGTTGCAAGTTCCAAATTGCAGTATTTGAAAAGTTTAGAAATACAAGTAACATACTGCTGATATAACATACTGTTATCCTTTCCACACCTTTCATTAATAATAAATGCAAAGGTTGAAACTAACTGAAACGTAAACCCATTACCTTCCTTTCAGTTCATGCATCATATTAGATTCCACGCAATCAAGCACAGACAAGAAAGCGAACAACAATGCATATAGTTGCTCATATCTAAGCACCACAAAATTCATCAATAATGATTACAAATTTTCAACTGAATGAAAGAAGAAAAGATCATTTTTCCAAGTCATTCATCCATATCCCTATTTCTTTCCACATGACTGTCCTAAAAATGGAATCCAAACGAGACACAAATCAAGATAACAGTTCAGAGTGAAACTTACAAAATCCATTCAGAATTCACTTTCCGGCAGCAAGAGTAATTTCATTCATAATCAGCTTTAAATGAAAACAAGGAAGAATTCATCGTCCTTATCCATACTTCATTTAAATCAGGCTCATATGAATATCCGAAACAGGTTAGTACAACATCGTATTTATCATAGATCAAATAGTATAAGGATGCATACTATGTACTTACTGTACTAGAAGAGCCCATACTTTCTTCACTGTAATTTAAACCAGATAAACAGTTATACAATCATGCAATCAATTAATCACATGATTTCCTAATTCTATGAATGCATTCCGTTCAAAATAAAATTTATTCATGGCTGTTACCTACAAAGAAGACAATCATAATGCTATTTCCAGAATTCAAACAGCCCAAAGAGAAGAATTCGTTCCTTTAACTATTCAAATAAGAAACAATCATTTTCTTCAACTCAACAAGAATTACTCATGCCGATTTCATTTTTCCTTAAATGACAGTGCAAAGATCAGAAGACCACACGAAACATTCAAAATTTCCGTTTGTACAGAAAAATAATAGCACTCAGAAACCATCTAAATGTCACTGTAATCTTTGTCAAACTGAACTTATAACGTTCATCAAAACCAATTTACTGTTTCCTTTGAATCGAAAACAGCATAAAGAAGAATTCATGTCCCTAAAATTTCATTAAGAAATGATCATTTTGCTCAGGATGAACTAAAAACACCCAAGTCGTGTTTATCCAAGCATGACAGCTCAACTTTTAAAGATAACAGAACAATCGTTCATATTGAAAAGCAACTCACCTAACCTGTGCAGTTCCAATCCAATATACCGCAAACAATGAATATCCAAAATACCGCAAACAATGAAATAACCAATTCGAGTTCTATCTCGATCAACAATTAGTTCCAAAAACAACATTCTCCTTTTTCTTAATGAGATACAGAACTCAAAATATATATATATATTCATATATCAATATCTCTGTCAAGGCAAACCCGCATAGGGTATTAAATATATAAGCTTGGTGCAGTTAAGACAAACTCAAGCAATAACCCAAATTTCTATATTTTTCCATCAACTTGTACAGAAAACAAGCCGAGACAGTAATCGTGACAACAGTCCGAACAGGAAGACCGAACAACATCAATTAAAACACAACGAAATCATCCTATCCTCACAGCAAGGAGAAACACCATTCATTAATAAGTTCAGAAGAAAGAACAACCGCATTCTCCTACTTTCACGAATACCCCAAAACGTATTCGTTCAGTTCTTTTGCAAGAAAAAGGAACAACAATTAAAATATTACTATTACTTCCTTTGAATCGAGTTCATATGCTCACGGAAAACCCAAATGCCATTTCCATCAAAAACCAAAACAGCTGAAGGAAAAGGATCTATTTCCTTAAAAATTTCAATAAGAAACAACTTCAAAAACTCGTACATCCTGTACAGTTTTCATCACTGAAATTCATATAGCAAAAGAACAATTGTTCAACACCGAAAGACAACTCCTACTGCCTGTACTGCTTTGATCATTCAAATTCATTTAACAAAAGAACGATTGCACAGTAAGGAGAACAACTCATACTTGCCTGTTCCGTTTTCATATAAACATGAACAGAGAAAGAAAATACTTATTTCTAATTCTCCAAACTGTCAAACAACCCACACAGCAGTTTCGTAATTCCTACTTCAATTCATGCAAAGACAGATCAACACAACAGCTAGAAACGATTCCACTCATATCATTTCAAACAAGTACAGAAAAATCGAATAAACCCAAAACCCAAGAGCAGGGTTGTTTTAATGAGACGTTTAAACAAAGCAAGTATTTTTAAAGAGAAGGGCTTAACATGCCTGTGATTTCTTTTCCAAAACTCGAAGAAAACTGCGTTTGCCGAAGATATTTCCTTCCACGGCGACAGCAAGAACTTCCCAACAATCCTTTCCTCTTCAGGCTCAGCAACAGCCTCCAATTTCCCAAAGAACAGTGATAAATCCAAAGAACTGGTTCGACTGAACCAAACAAAAAAACCAAATGCAGAGCAACTTCACAAAGTCCGAATCGACACAATGAAAAATCAAATTTCCCTCATACACTTTCCAAGGCGAGCTGGTCGCGAGGACCGAGAACGTTTAATGCATTAAAGGCTCTGCCTTTTCCTAATTTCCCACGCCACTGCCAACTTGAGTTGGCGAACTCCAAATTTCAAATTTCCCATGCAAAACCAAATTTGGTTCCATCTCCAAATAGATACCTCCGCCACTTACCTGCCCCGCCAAACTGGCGCTGTCCACGTATGGACTCCCCAATAAATGCCATTGAATACCCCTTCATCCTTATCCTCTCCCTCCAAGGGTCTGCGCGTCCCCTTTAGGTTAGGATTAGTTTAGGTTGTATATTAGTGTTCACCTAGGTCATAGTTTAGTTTTAGGTTATTAGGACTTAGGTTTATTTCTCTCTTTTTTTTGTAATTTAAAAATCCACTTAGGATAGTAGTTTAGGATGCATGATAGAACTTAGGATTAGCTTAGGATTTAATTCCTACTAACCACTAACACTAAACAACCTCCATCCAGTCTTCCAACTGACACTCACGTTAATGCTGTGCAGGACGTTCCGTCCTTTGGATCACATGCCAAGGCCACCCGTGTCCAGGCATTTCTTGCCTCACGAGGTCTCAAGTTCGACAGTACAGGGTTCAAGAATCAAACCTTTATCGTTGGCATTTACGTGCCAGCTGCTCATACCTGCAATCAGGCGCTGCACATTCATAACAACCTCCGGTTCGGTTCAAGAGTAAATCGACAAAGCAAACACAAGAAGACCACAACATACAAGAATCCAAGTTAAGCAACACATTCTCTTAAGATCGTAACATATCTTAACATGTTTGCCTTCATTTCAGCAGTTATAATAGTATGAAAAATATTCACCAAGATAACTTACAAAATCGGGTGTTACAAAGATAGATTTGTAATGGAAATAAGCTTATTTTGACATCAACAATTATTTTTGCTTCTGTTTGTCGATTTGATTTGGGTTGTTTAATGAATTTCCTATGGAAGACTTGTTTGGTCTTTTGTGTAGATTGGCATTTATAAGCTGAATTGACTTTAATGGCTCCCTTTTTAAAAATGGTTGAAGCATTCAATATGTGAGTGTCCACGGTTTCTTACCGAGGGAGAGAGAAAAAGTGATTGTTATTAAAATGAGTAGGTAGGGGATATTAGGATTTCATTGGTTGAGGTTGTTATAACATGGAATGACCATGAAGCTACCGTACACTTACCTCTCATGGCTCTTCTCTTTGATTTCAATGTGTATAGCTTCTTTGTATATAAATGAACCAACGTTGCAAATCATTCCATGTTCAATCGATTTACCACAAGATAAATTTCTGCACCAAGTTTAAATTTGTAATGGAAATAAGCTTATTTTGACAAAGAACAATTGTTTTTGCTGATTTGATTTGGGTTGTTTAATGAATTTCTTATGGAAGACTTGTTTGGTCTTTTGTGTAGATTGACATTTATAAGCTCAATTGACTTTAATGGCTGCCTTTTTAAAATGGCTCACAATTTCAGTGGAATATATTTCATATCAGGTGCAGACATTAAACTAGAATTGAATTTCATGGTAAAGTCTCACCTTTTAGTGCACTTAGTTTTTCATTTCCACCATCATTTGTTATTTAAAAATCCTTGCATGAATTCCAATGTCCCAAATTCTCGTCAAATCTTTTGGAAAGAGATTGTCTTTAAGAGGAAACAAGGTATCAAAGGATGGAAACTGCACATGATGCCAAGAAAAACAAATGTTTAGGGAATTCTATGAAATATGATGGACTTTGTGAGCTTGCATCCCAAAGTACACTTACTTGTAAGATGGCTTCAAGTTCCAAGCTACAGAGATAACTCTAATTTTCTTTGAATTGAATATTGTCATATGATTAGAGCATTAAATTGGATCTATAACAAAGAATTGAAAATGTGAGTCTAGCATATTTAACAAAGACAATATTTGTTTTATCCATTTGGTTAAAGGTTTGAGTCTATGGATATGAAATAGGGCCTCTAACAAAGACAATTGCTCTTGTTCCCATCAATTATAAGTGTGGACAAGTTTCTGGGTGCTTCCCATCATTATTCAAGACCGCATATTGTGGTAGTGATTAAAGTTGCAGTTCATTCAAGGAATGTTGTAGCAATCTGTTTAGATTTCCAATGGTGTTGATTGGGCATTTGAAATAGTAAGACTACATTGGTAATGGCAAAACTCCTATATATTTTTTCCTTATCACATTATATTGTTCGAATTTAAGATTGCATACTTTGTGATTAATTCCGAGAATGGGGGCACTTTTCCATGTCCTCATGAATGATCCAAAATCACAATGCTTTCAAAATTACTATTGCAGGGAGCTTGGTAATCAAGCTTGATGAAGCATAGTGCTGATCTGCTAGGGTTTTGTCTCAATCATAGGATATTGTAATTTATGTCCTCCCCCAGTCCCCCAAGCTCATATCACCTCTTTCTATAAAGGAAGCTATTGGGATGCCAGAAAAAAAGTTAAAAGGCAACACAATAGTTTTGGAATGCCAATTTTAGATAGCAATATATTCGTTAAAAAGGCCTAGAATTTTTAATGTGACCAAATGTTGGAAATCCAAGTTAATTCGTTGGCTTGCTACATGTACCATATATGACTTATCACATCCCCATACAAACAATGTTACCGATGAAGATGCACTCCTATCGTAAAAAGCATTGGTTAACCAGTTGGACTGCAAATGTTTGATTCTGCAAGCGGAAAGGTAATCTTTCATTTATGAGAATTCTGGATGTTGGCAATAACACCTTTCATGGCCACATCCCCATTAGTTAGGAAGGATTTCTTGGTTAAGGAAACTATATTTATACACCAATAGGCTATGAAACAATCTTTATTTTTATCTACCTAACTTTCACTGGGATTACATCATAAATTCACATATTGAGAAGATGCAAATTAGCCTTACCGAGTATCTGTAATCTAGACATAGAAATAATTGCCTTCCCTCCAAAAGAGAACCATTTACAAATCTGAATTTTTTTAATGAAAACACAAGGTTAGGTTGATGTAGAAAGTCTTGCAGAATGAATAGAACTTCAACAAAACCAAGCAAATGATGGGATGTCAGTAGAATCATATTGCCTAGTGTAGAATTTCATTGATTTTGGTAAATGAATCAGAAAATAGTGCTTATTACTTGCCACCGAAATGTTCTGTTCCTACGATATCACAAACCATTTAATCATATTATTTGTCACAAAATAAATACACAAACTCAAAGGCATCGACTTGCACACAAAACTTATTTATAAAACAAAGGCAATCACATAACAACAAATGAACTAAAAAGTTTCTAGGGCACCCTACAATTAAGAAAAGAAAGCATGTAAAAAGAACATTTTGACTGTGAAACCAAGAATTTGAGCAGACCAAGGAAATTTTATGTTCAACATGTCATGGATCGGAAGAACTAGAAAAAGAGTTGTTTATATGGATTTAAAATGAAACCAGATTTTATGTTCAATATATTCCGATGTACTGTTTCATACGGTATGCTTTCCTAGGGTATTAATTTTATAGCTAAAACCACGGAATATCATAGTCAAATCTAAACCAGCTTACCAAAATCATAATCTTCAGAACAGAGGTGGAGGAGCCATTGTCATACACAACCAAGGTCATTCAGAGAGCCAAAACAACATGCGGTCTGTGAGACTATGATGCCAAAACAACATGCGTCTCTGAGACGGAGGTTGAAGAATCACTGAAAACAAACAAAACCCATTAGAAACAATCCAATGAAAGTAAACAAATTACTAGGTAAACATAAAAATTGCAACAATTTATGTGCAAAACTTAGGGCCATAAATTAGCACCTATTTCGCTTGAGTTAAGGTTTTCCATCAGTTGATGAAAATGGAGAAGGGAACTTCATTCTCAAACCAATAAACAAATGCAACCTCGAGCCACACAAAGGTGACCAAGACTGCATCATACATAGTGAATGCATTGAATGCATATCAGTAAATGCATTAAATGCATGTCAGGAGGACATCCCCTTTTTCTTCAATAGTAACAAATAAAGGGGTTCACCAATAGAATCCTGCCAAAATACAAAAATTAAAGCATGAAACTTTAGTTCTTTCCTGTTTAAATACACATGGCACAATGTAATTGGAAATGATGCAATTGACTAATTGTTAATGTGAAGACAATATCCTTGCTGAAGGCAAAATAATAAATTAAAAGGGGGAGGATATGCGATTTGCAACCACAAAAACTGAAGAACAACTTTTCCATTAATTTTTCCATTTATAAAAAATTGAAAAATGGGTTCACCTTCCTAGCCCTCCATTCCCTAACTCTCGTCAAACGGCACCTAGTTAAAAATTTTAACCAAGTTGAGGCGGCGGACTGTCCACAACCGAGTGCCGAAGTTTCTAGTGATTTGTGGAGGCTTCTTCGAAACCGTGTATGGGACGCCACGCGGAACCCTACTCACTATCGCTGCGAACGCGTTTCTACTTTGGGGGTAAATCAGAGCCAAATCCCCGTCCTATATAAATCGAACCCTCACATTTCTTACTACATCATCTCTGTCTGGCGGTTATTCTTCACTCTCTAGATTACCATCATTTACTGTGTGGTTTTGTAGCCTGTTTTATTCTGTAAAAAATGGCCCGTCTGAGCCGTTTTCCTGCTAAGATTTTAGTATTCCTAATCATAATTGAAGTGTGCGCTGCTATTGGTGTTGGCCAATCCAGAAAGCTGGCTGCCTTGGTGAAGGAGCAGCCTCTTGTTCTGAGATACCATAATGGTCCCCTGCTCTCCTCAAAGCCTCTTGATGTTCATATCGTATGGTATGGAAAATTCAGCCCTGTTCAGCGGTCCATTGTTGAGGACTATTTGCAGTCTCTAGATGCCAATCTGCAGGGGAAGGCGAACCAGCCCTCTGTCTCCACCTGGTGGAAGACTATCGGAAAGTACAAAAGTGGAGCCTCTAATCAGGCACCTGTGACCATTGCGCGGCTCGGTAAGCAGAAGACTGAAGACTCGTATTCCCTGGGAAAGTCGTTGAAGAGGACCGACATCGCCGCTCTGGTTGCGAGTGCTGTCAAATCAAGAGCTCTGCCTCTGCCGGAGAACCAGACAAATGCAATCTATTTGGTGCTAACGTCTGAGGATGTAGCTGTAGAGAGGTTCTGCGTGAGCTCGTGTGGATACCATGACAGTATATTATTGCCGTCTCATCTTCCGTATGCGTGGGTGGGGAACTCTGAAAGCCAGTGCCCAGGTCAGTGCGCATGGCCGTTTCACCAGCCAATGTATGGTCCTCAGACCCCTCCTCTGATTGCACCCAACGGTGATGTGGGCATCGACGGTATGATCATCAACATCGCCACGGTTCTTGCGGGAGCAGTGACAAACCCATTCAATACGGGATATTTCCAAGGCGATGCAGGGGCGCCATTAGAGGCCGTGTCAGCATGTCCAGGAATATATGGGAAGGGGGCGTATCCGGGATACCCAGGGGAGGTGTTGGTAGACAAAACGACAGGAGCGAGTTACAATGCACACGGGGTTAATGGCCGTCGGTTTCTGCTGCCCGCAATGTGGGATCCGGCCACAAAGACATGTGGAACGCTGGTGTAATGCCTAGCTAGCCTACCAAGCGTGTTTCCAAAGGTTTGAATTTTCTGTATATGTAATCCAATGTACAAATGACACTATTCATTATAATTATTATTTTTAAAACTTGGGTACGCGTTTCCGTGGCAGTCTGCATTCTCAAATAGGGGAGAGACACCAATAGTTGAGCACAGTCCAATTGTGGATATAGTGTCTTGAATACACAACACCCAATAGTTGTCATAAAAATATTTGGGGATTAGTCATTTTTGACATGCCAACACCTAATCACATTATGCCATGTAAGATTTGTCATATTTAAATTATCGATGTTCAACTATTATCACCCAATTCAACACTTTATATATATATATATATATATAATTTAAAAAAATATTGAACTATGTGTTGGTGAAAAAATCAAGATCTCACATTATATTTAAATTGATTTGGTGGGCCCCTAACTTAGGGTGCACCACTACTACTCCTCTTCCTTGGATTTCGTAGATTTAAAGCCTAAAGGTGCCTTTTTTTTAAATTAGTGAACTGTTATTCTAATATATAGGCAAGTCTTCGAAATTTGGAATGGAAATTAGTGAATTACACCAAATGTTCTAATTATCATTACGCTAGATGCGACCACACGGAGTGTTGAGTGTAAATTGCCGAGTGTCGGTGTTGGTCGTCCCTCTTTTCAACAACCACCTACCTAGGTACTAATCCCTCGGTCCCAGGTGGACTAATTACCCTTACATTTACACAATCGGTTGGGAGGACTGCCTGCATTAGCGTGACACTAAGTGTGTCAAGTCGTTGGGTCAATTAAATCTTGTAGTATTAAAAATATATGCAAAAGTCCATATGACTCTGTGTTTGATGTAGTCGAGTTGAAAACAAACACAATGTGCCAATTACATAGAGCGTTCCCAGGAGACAACTCAAACCCGAAGCACTTCACAAAACATTTCATATCACATACACATAAGCGAAATAACTTAATGGGTAAGGAGTTGGCTTAGTGACAAAGAATTTGTTCTCTTGGAAAAGATATTACAAATTTGAAGCATAATTACTTGTCTCTTATATATTAGGGATATAAGGTAGTTTCATAAGTTATAAGCTACCTTTAGACGGATAAGAAAGGGCACCCAACATCGTGAACTATAAAATAAAGCATCATCATCATTATTATTATTATTATTATTATTAATGATAAAATACACATCTCAAATTTGAAGCATAATTTGGGAGTAGAAGATACTATTTTTAATACCCTACGTTATAAGCGATATATTGGGAGTACATTAAGTTATATGTAGTTCCATATTATAAGCCACATCTAGATCCAAAAGTAAATATAGATCCATTATTGATGATAAAATGCACGCCTTGTATTTGAAGCACAATTGGGTGCCTCTTGCATATTGGGAGTACTGGGGTAGTCTCATATGCTATAGGGTGCAACTAGACCCAACAAACAGGTCCCCGACATTGTGGACAATAAAACAATTTATTATTATTATTATTGATTATAAAATGTACGAGTTGTATTTGAATCACAATTAAGTGCTATGTACATATTGGGAATACGAGATAGATATGTTATAAGTCCCTTGTAGACTACCCGACATCCATGGGTGAATGAATTGGTTAAAAAGATCTAAAACACGTGCAATCTTGGGATTTTAAATAATACCCCTTATTTTAAAGATTTACCACTACATGTTCTTATTATTGCCCCCACTACGTTACTACACCTATTTATATTACTAGACCATTTAAGCGCAATGGTCATGCTAATAGTAAGTCATAAAGCTATATTTTTAATTTGACATTTAATTTTTTTACAAATTGTTAAAGCGGGAACAAGAGGATGGAGGTAATCATTTTGACTAAAAAAATGAATTCAAAACATTTATTACATTTCTTAATTTTTTTGAATATGTGATTCTTGAGGTCTTAATCCACATTCCAACAATATGCAATCTTAATTTGAATTTAAGTATAAAATAAGGCTAAAAAATATAAGTTTAAAAATTCATAATTTTGAAGTATTGTTTGATTGATGACTTAATGAACATCAAGACAAAAGATCTCGAGAGAAAGCAAGACCAAAATCTCGGTATGTAATGGTATTTCCTATCGAAGAAGTGTTATTCCTTCAAAGACACAAAAAGATGTATGTTGTCAATTAATGTAAGATGTTAGTAGGAAACTGTTTATAGCTAAGAAGTGAAGATCGTGAGCATGAACCATCTATTCTACAAAATAAAAGGAACAATATGTTCTATTAATGCATAAAACATTCTAATGAAATGTGTTGGTGTATGTGGTATTTTTGTCACTTATTTAGTGTTATTCCACCTCACCGGGTAAGTCATCTCACTTAGGTGGACATGGATCTAGGTGGCATCTTAGTTATGATAGATTCCCTTACGGAATCTATCATATGTGTAAGTATGCGTTATAGGAGTTACATTTCTATTTGGGAAAGTAACTTATTTTCTCCATCACGGAGGAATATTCTCTTACATGTGAGTTACACATTTACTCCCCTATTTGTACTCACCTCTCTTTGTTCCATGGCAATCCAAGGCATTCCATTCCACTCCATTTTCGAATCTTGAGCTCTCATGCATGCACACTGCTTCTCAATCATTTGCTTGCTTTAATCTTACAACTCCTTCATTTTGGTGAAGTGCAACTATTCAATGCACGTGAATTCCTTCTAGGTCTTTGCCCTTAATTCCTACATGGTATGGGGACTGGAATCACACCTTGCTCACATTGTTGTTCCACTATGTAGTTTCTTGTGCAAGCTCTCTTTTTCTTGTGCATTACTTGCATATTTTCAAGATTTTCAGTGGTTTGTTTTCACTTGGGCATTATGTGAATTCAGGATCGGAAGAAAATTTGCGGGTTTGGAAGTACGAGTTTTTTGGTGTTTGAAAGGTTGGAAGTGGTGTTAAGGGCCCCACTTGCCCTAGTTCACGAGATGGGAACCATCTTTGTCCCACGATTCGCCACACATTACCTTGACTACTAGTGACATCTCTCGACTCGTCTTTGGTTGGCTCGACATTGAAATTCTGCGACTTGGGTATTCTCTTGCTCTTGAATTTGTTGCTTTGACTCTTACGGGCTCATTTGCATCATTTTGTCCTTGTGGATTGCATTGGCTTGAGTCATTGCTTCCTTGCATTCTACCGACTCTTACTGTTCTTTGTGATTGAATAGAGTTCGTCTACATTTAGCTCATGTATTTGTTTTGGGAAATTCTTTTGCATTAAAGATGACTCGGTCTTGAACTCGGGGCTCGAATGTACTTTCTCATGGTTAAACGGTTCTCTGACCTATCTTAATCTGCATCACTCCATTCCTTACACACTCATGCATTGGACCTAACCTTTACATGACTATCTATGCATTAAACTTCTACGCCTTTTGTAGGGTCAGCCTCTCGGACTCTAGTTACTCATTGTGCATTGTTTGTTTATCGTGCTTGGCTCGTTGAGATACTTAGGACACTGGCTGATGTCCCCTTAGTGATTTGTGAGCTCAACTCTGCACGTCCACTTGTTGGTTCCCTCGCTTGAGCCATTACATTCACCTATCATGGGATATTCCGACTGCCTTACTGATGTTTCGAGGACAAGTCTGTTGATGGTTTTTCAAACGCTCCCTAGCGTAACAACCGTCCTCGGCTCTCTACGTGATCGTTACACCCACTCTCGACGTGTGGCTAAACTCGAGTCTAACAAGCTCGACACGGTATGCACCACATTAACCACGGACTTAGAGAACTCAACATTTTTTTCAGCACAACCCACCACGTGGTTCACTCAAGCCATTTCACACAACTTCGCAGCAGCGGTTTAACTCAGCTCGGGTTCCATTTACACGAAGCGATTACGCTTGCACGTGGCGCTTACCATTGAGCGTATCTTCCTGGTGCGTTTGAGTTGATTGCCAAAGATGGATGTTTGACCCCTCTAGGTGCGGCGTTTCATTCACGTTAACGTCATTGCATCCTCTATTCTAGTTCCGGATCTCGGTTAGTTTTACCGATAATGCTACACCAACTACAAAAAAAAGTGGGATAGATGACATGAAACGACAGATGATGTGACCGCCATTGTTCAAAAATAAACGGGTGGCATAGAATTGGAAATTCAAAATTTAAAAATAACTAAATAACCCCACCCACACATTCTTTTATTGGCACTTCTTGCAAACTTTCAATGTGAACTATAATGTGTTCAAGCGAAAAGTTGGAGCTAAACGGTGGTGTTGGTGGTTACGGCAGGTGGAGATAGCGGAGATATGGTGTGGGTGGCTCTGGAGTTGGGTATGGTGCTGGTGGCGGGTCGGGTTATAGTGTTGG
This sequence comes from Taxus wallichiana var. yunnanensis, assembly GCA_018340775.1. Lineage (NCBI taxonomy): Eukaryota > Viridiplantae > Streptophyta > Pinopsida > Cupressales > Taxaceae > Taxus > Taxus wallichiana. The sequence continues at coordinate 639,777,355 of CM031241.1, read as the reverse complement.
AGGTAGTGCGGGTGATCCTAGAGCTGGTAATGGTTCGAGTGGAACCGATTATGGTGTTGGAGGCTCACTGGTTACGGTGTTGGTTGTCTTCTATTGGTGGAGTGCAGGGTCATGTAGGAATTTAGAGGAGGGAGCGGATATGGTGCTTGTGTTGGACAGGTGGCAAGTTTGACTGCGTGTGGCTAAGTCGTTGGGATGGCCATGATGGAAAAAGTGGCTACTTGGGACTCGAGCATGGACTACGGCCTCAAGGGGCTCGACATCGCCATGGCCGCCTACATCTTGGAGCTTGATTGCTGCAGCGAACCCCATGACCACAATGGAACAACACAACCAAGACATCAACTCATCTCTACCCATAAGACAGAGGAGGCATTGGACATGTTAAAGCTCATGCTCACCTCGCATTTAACGTTCAATACCATTCAATGTGTCGAGCGGTGGACCTTCGTAGCTCGAAGAAACCATAGAAAATTTTGTGCGAGAATGTCATTTCCACCCTTACAGATTTAATGCGACCTCCATAAAGCAACATAAATGTGAGGCTTTTATATGTAGCCAAATCGGTCCTGTTTACACACATACCTGGAATCCCCCTGCGACCCCATTATTCCCCTCTTGTTAAGGCTGAAAAATCCTATTTCGATTCCATTCTGGCTCTCCACAAAAAAGATGACATTGAGACAGACACCTTGGTCGATCGGCTCGCTGAGTTCGAGAAGCGGTTGTGTGACCACCTGGAAAAAGAGATGACTCGTATACGAGAAGAAAGAGCATGATACGACAAACGACAACACACTTGTGATAATCCAAGGTTCCAAATTCCTTTTTACATATTTTTTTGGGATGAGGTCGACACAAGTTTGATGACTGCGAGGAGAAGAGATCGGGGCGAACAAGAGGACATGCGAAAGTGTGCGATGGCGATTGTTGATAAGCAGAATTACGATTCCTCTCGCTACACTACTGACATCACGGGGCTAGAAACAACATAAGAAACTAACCCCACGCAGTCTTTGAGACACTACTTTTTTCACTTGCCTTAGAGGATCAAACTACTCCAGGTAGTCCCAAACTATGCCTTAAACCACCAACTACTATTCCTTATAACTTCTCCTTTGCGCACAAGTGAACTCTTTAAACCCCATTCACACAATTGCCCATACAACTGCTTTGCAGAAGACCACTCGAAAAAAAACAGGTCCATGGCTGCCCATCAACCGACCAGAGCTCTTAATATGCCTTCTTAGTCCACTGAAGGAGTGCACAACTCCGCCTCCTTGACCCATCATCTCCAGAACCAGCTCTCTCTCACGATGTTGATGGCGATCCACTATCGAACACCCAACTACGCTTTCTGCAAGCATAATGCTTTGCTAAGAATATCACATGCCCTTGTTGCCATCCATCCATGAGTCTACACGAGTTGCTTTGTGCCGGTCACTTTCATGCACCGGCGGGAATTCCTCCTCACGAGTCCTTCCCCTCGGGCATGAGTCTCAAACTCACCTCGACACTGGCCGACTGATGCGCCACTAAGTCCCAACACCAAAGATCCTCTACGAAGAGCACTTTGCAAAGTTCTCCATCTTTATAGATCGTATCACATGCGGTGAGGTACTCTTCTTCCCTAGGCTCGATCCCAACATAGATCTCGCCCCGATGCCATGGCCTTTGACACCGCCATGCCTTCTCTCTAAGACACCAAATCTGCAAATCTAAACCGCATGATGACTCTACCCGAGTCTTCCAACGAACTGGTTTCTTGATCTCTACACTCAGAATCAAATCCATGTTGTCCTTGACTCAAACCACCATGTTGAGTAACACCATGTGAACCATTCTCTAAGTCCACTTTCATGAGTCCATTTACTTCGCTCTCTCACTCCATATCCACGAATGCATGCGCCTCATGATACATCTAAGTGAGAGCCCTACTCATCTGTGTCACTGCACATCTCACAAGGTTTGAGGAGCTCGCCACTTCTTGGCTCACTGTGTCCAAGTTACATCTCCTCCATTTTGACCTTCGAATCCCAGTCTCACTCCAACTTGCCCCATGGATGTGTTCGCATGAACTCTACTTCCAAGGACGTTTACACCACTAAGGTCTCCCCAAGTCCAATCCTACTTCTCTCTGGAGTCCCACTGCTGATCCATGATGCACAAATTTGCATGGACATACTCCACAAGGGTGAAGTATTCCTCCAAGGTCTCCCAGAACACCCTTTTCCATCTGAATGTCCAAGTCGCCCAAGTGTTCCACATTCCACTTGGTGTGGGTGTAAGCTCACCACATTCGTCACCTAGTCTTGCCAATCTCATATGGCTCTGAGGCTTGCTCGCACTCTCAATGCAAGGCCTCATTCGTGTAAGATCTTCATGCTCAAACCAACCCACTATATAACTTCATTTCTCTCTCTTGAGTTGCCCAACTCGCTCCGCGTACATCGGGTATGTTCTGCGCTCCAAGACTCCTTTCACCGCTCTAAGTGTAACCAAATCACTTACCAACCCACATCAGCTTTACCTTGACTGGGACATCTTTAAGCTCATATAATGGAGCATTCCACTCTCAATGTGCCTCTCTTACTCGCCAACCAACCCTCAAGAGTAGAAACAACGCGACAATGGAACTTCCCGGGAGGTCACCCATCCCAGCGCTACTTTGGCGCTTGCACGCTTAACTCACCCAAAATTCACCTGGATCTTCTCTGGGGCTCACATGCGAGGTTGCCAACCCCAAACATGCATACCAACCGTTTGCCTCGGTAGGTACCATTTCTAGCACCTAGATAGTGCCTCATACACTACTACCTTAGTTGGATGGGGTCTGCCATCCTGGGGAGGCGGTCACCCATTGAGCTCGAGACTCACCCCCTTATATTCTCCCCACTCAAAATGGCGACGCCCACGGCGCCGTTGCTTGTCTTCTTCATGCTACACAAAGGATTCCAGAGTTACCACACCTTTGGACAAAATGTAAATGCACTCCACACATGCAAATGCACATCGAACACATCAGCCACCACTGACATAACACAACTTAGTCTCTTCAACATCTCATGTGCTAACTCCTGTGCTCGGGACCAAAAGTGTCAAATCAATCAACACTTATGCCATTGTGTAGCTCCCTTCCACTCAACTACACTTCACCAAACATCCAACTCAATGTCTGATGGGATACCCTTCTTCAATTCCTCTCAACACTTAGGAATTCTGCATGATGCACAAGCTGCTCTGCTAAGCTCTGAGCCCTTCCTGCACAACAATAACTGCATAACTTGGAGAACCGCCAACAACCTCAACGCTGCTTGACGAACCACTAAGGTTTCACTTGCCACTGGACCTGGTCACACCACGCTTCCACCCGCAACATGAATTACTCCAACCGATCTAGGGGCCTACTTCACCACAATGCTGCCCTTGTTCAACACTTCTACCAACATCATACCACAACTGTGCCTCTGATGCCGATCTTCCGACAAACTCTTCACCAAGAATACCTCATTTCACTCACCGCAACTTTGGTGATCTACTCACACCATCATTTTCAACCAACCAAAGACTTTCGAAAACGCCACACTATTTTCCTCCTGAAATGTAGCCACTATCATCTACTACCAACCTGAAATTCCAAGGTTTCACAAAATCACAACACTGATTCTGCGAGGAGAGCCACTTTTTCCACTTCATGGCTCGAGTATCCACTTAACATCACATCACAAACACTGCAATTCAACCATTTTCAATGCACAAGATCCATCTACAACTTCTGGGATTCGTCGCACTACTCAATGCTTCAGCATCTATCAAGTTTTCGAGTTACTCTGCCTCTGCACCTCAACTCTACCAAATGCTATCCCGTCTCTCTTCTTTGCTTTGGACTAGTTCTACATCAGCTTTCACATGAAATGTCCACCTAATTGATGTTACCTAGCCACACTGCATGCTTCCCTCTCACCTCCACATTCTGAGTTTTGATCAACATTGGCCTTCTTCTCCCACAAAGTCTCTAGAACCTACACTGGACCTACTTGCATTGCACAAGTGCCAACCCTTGACACCTGCATGGGTCTACAACACCCTTATCACCGAACGCCATGCCAACTCCGTCGCAACTACATGACTCCTTCCTCATCAACCATTGGTCTAACTCTGAGAAAGTTCACTGGCTTCATTCATTCCACTGTGACATCAATAAGGCTTAACTAAGCCCTACTCAGCTGGATCACTTTGATCTGACGCCGCCGTCCGGCCCTACACCAGTCTTCTTCTTACATGGAACAACATTGCTCCTCTTGATCCAGTTGCATTGGCATCCACCATCCGACCACCAACACGTTGATTGCCAATTGTCTCAAGATTAACCACCTAATCCAATTCAAACTACAACCAACTCCCACAACATTTCTACGGCTCTGCTCGCTTTCGCGCATTAACATTGGGCACTTCAACCTGACACTGCTTCACTTGCACACACCAGCCTACTTTTGCGTTGAACAACTCGTTTCTCGCTTGCTCTCAACTCCTTTCACACATTGGAAGCTCCTTTCACCAACTCTCACGTTGATTTACACTTTGCTTTCCAACTCCATCACACATGTTGGGTGCTTAAACCGACGCCTTCCTTCTCGAACACATCTACTGTCTACTTCTACACATCCAACCGCGTTGCATAACGTTGGGTGCTTCAATCAAGTTGCTTTACTCGCACACATCCGTCTACTCCTGCACATCCCAACTGCGTTGGTGTCCCGCCCTCTCCGATCACCAACGATGAGTTGATTGCATTGGCTCCCATGTCTGCCAACTTGTTCTTCAATCAACTCCCTCAACATTTTCATTGGAAGCTCCATCACCAACTCTCACGTTGGTTTACACTTTGCTTTCCAACAAGCTCCACACTTCCGTATCAAAGGGGAAACATATCCACAAGCTTAGATATGAGTAGCTTCATTTGAGTATCGAGGAGCAACACTTCAATTGCTTCGATACCACTGTGTCACGGGTTAGCTTACACACGGGGAAGAAACTAACCCCCACACGGCGCTGAGACACTACTTTTTTCGCTCGCCTTAGAGGATCAAACTACTCCAGCAGTCCCAGACTACGCCTTAACACACCAACTACCATTCCCCATGAACTTCTCCTTTGTGCACAAGTGAACTCTTTAAACACCATTCACAGCTGCCCATACAACTGCTGCAGAAGACCACTCACCAAAAACCACGACTACCCATACAACTACCGGGAGCTCTTAATATGCCTTCTTAGTCCACCTGAGGGAATGCACAACTCCTGCCTCCTTGACCCATCACTGAACCAACTCTCTCTACGACGTCGCTAGCCGGTCCACTGTCGAACACCCAACTACTTTGCACAATGCCGCTAAGAACATCACATGCCATTGTTGCCATCCATCCATGAGTCTACATGAGTTTCCGTGCCGGTCACTTTTCGTACACCAGCGGGGAATTCCTCCTCGCGATTCCTTCCCATGCGTGAGTCTCCAACTCACCGCGACCTGCTGACTATTCTACGCCACTCAAGTCCCAACACCAAAGATCCCTACGAAGAGCACTGCAAAGCTCTCCATCTTTGTAGACCGCATGCAATGCGGGTGAGGTACTCTTCTTCCCTTGACTCGATCCCAACATAGATCTTGCCCCGATGTCATGGCCTTTGACACCGTCGTGCCTTCTCTCTGAGACACCCGTCTACGTCCAAACTGCATTGACTCCTACCCGAGTCTTCCGCCTGCAGTGATTCTTCAGATCTCTACACTAAAACCGAATCCATGATGTCCTTGACTCAGACCACCATGTTGAGTAACACCATGTGAACCGTTCTCTAAGTCCACTTCCATGAGCCCATTTATGCTCTCACTTCATATCCATGCACGCATGCGCCTCATGATACATGTACGTGAGTGCCCTACTCATTTGTGTCACTGCACCTCTCTCAAGGTTTGAGGAGCTCGCCACTTCTTGGCTCACCTGCGTCTATGTTACATCTGCTTTGTTTTGACCTCCTCGAATCCCAGTCTCACTCCAACTCGCCCCATGGTTGTATTCCACATGAACTCTGCTTCCAAGGACGTTGCCACCACTAAGGTCTCCCAAGTCCAATGTTACTTCTCTCTAGAGTCCCACTGCTGATCCATGATGCTCACCCTTGCATGGACATACTCCGCAAGGGTGAAGTATGTCTCCAAGGTCTCCTGAACACCCTTTTCCATTTGAATGTCCAAGTCACCCAAGTGTTCCACATTCCACTTGGTGTGGGTGTAAGCTCACCACGTTGGTCACCCAAGTCTGCCAATCTCATATGGCTCTTGAGGCTTGCGCCACACTCTCAATGCAAGGCCTCATTCGTGCAATGTCTTCATGCTCAAACCAACCCACTCTGCAACTTCATTGCTCTCCTGAGTTTCCCAACTCGCTCCCATACATCGGGTATGTTCTACGCTCCAAGAGTCCTTTCACCGCTCTAAGTGTAACCAAATCACTTACCAACCCGCCTCAGCTTTACCTTGACTCTAGGACATCTTTGAGCTCATATAATGGAGCATTCCACTCTCCGTGTGCCTCTCTTACTCGCCAACTAGACCTCAAGAGTAAACAACACTACACCAAGAACTTCTCGGGAGGTCACCCATCCCGGCGCTACTCGCGCCTACGCGCTTTAACTTGCCCAAAATTCACCCGGATCTTACGGGGCTGATGCGTGCAAGGTTGCCAACCCCAAAACATGCATAAGAAACCATTTGCCTCGGCCAGGTACCATTTCTAAGACGCTGGATAGTGCCTCATGCACTACCCTAGTCAGATGGGGTCTGCCCATCCTAGGGGAGGTGGTCGCCCATTGAGCTCCGAGACTCACCCCCTTTATACTACCTCCAAGGGTTTCTTGCCAACCAAATGGGAATAGTAGTAATGTTTATATTTAGAAATACCCACAATAAAATCTAAACTCACATAAACAGTATTGGTTATGATGTATGAGGTTGCACTTATATCAAATCGTTCATGGTCTATTGTTACAAATTTTATTTAATCACATTGTTTTCTTTTCCCAAAAATTATATTACCAAGATGATTCCGATATTGTTGAGCCATATTTTTAATGGATTTATTGAGATTTTATTTTATTAGAATAGTCAATTTAATTAAGTTTAGATATTAATCTTTACTTAAGTAGAGAATGGTCAATCGAAGTAATGGAAAAGTATTTCCGGAATTATTCAAGAGAAAGGAAAATATACAAATATTTAATTAGTAACTTTTTTGATATTGGAAGGAGATATGATGCAATGAAATGTACATTGCTTTAAGGATCATGTGATTCAAATTCTTTGATTCTGCTTTTTTAATGATGGAGACTCGGGGTGGCTTTATTTATAAGTGTAATCATTATCCATATTTCCCTCCCGAGCTAAATATTGGATCGAATCATGACCCCACAAAGAGTTCTACCATTCCTTCCACACTTCTTGGGTGGATGGTGTGGAAGGAATGGTGGAACTCTTCTGTTGTTTCTCTTTTATGACAACAGATTCATATGCTTGGAAGGTGGATGAAGGAGAAAACAATAGAAATTCAACTGGTTCTTCTCCATCAAAATAGTCCTCCAAATCAGACAAGTACTCTGCTTCATTGTTGTCCTGCTGCAAATGGAATTCCATGGTGGGAAAGAAGTCATGATTGCAAAACCTCATGGAATGGGAGAAAATGGAAGAGATGGAAGAAAAAATGGATGAAATGAGTGGAAATGGATGGAAAAGGTCTGCAACTCAGAGAATGGGTTTTTGACCAGATGGAATCGCTAGATGTGCTTATATGTGCCTCCAAAGGCTGAAATCTTCACCAAGAGCACATCGAACCTGATGAAGTAAAGTGGTAAGGTGCTTCAAACCTGTCCCACCTAGCATGCCAAAACTATTAATGTGAAATCACATCACCCCCAAATGATTTATGGATATGCTTTTCTAAGGCGGGGTCATCTCGTGTGATTTTCATAACATGGGACCATCTCTCAAGATGTGTGACTTGCGGACTCGAGATGGCCCTCCGAAGAAAGCCGATTCTTCTTCCGATCCTAATGCTAAAGTACTCATAATGCGAAATGACGTCTAACTAAACCTATACTAACAATTCCAAGGAGACATGGAGAGAGAAAGAGCATGAAAATAAAGAAATCCTACACTACAGAGGTGATAACACCAAGAAAAGGGAAGTGCTGGTCACAATCTCAGCTACCCGAAGTGGAGAGAGGTGAGTAGAGGAGAGGGTGGACAAGATGCACCACAAACCCCAAAGATCGCAAAATAGGCCACCACCTCGGGATCGTAAACCGGATCGAGGCAACCAAGGACAACCCCAAGCTACTAGACCTTTCAGGCCGTATGATCCTAACACAACTTCAACATCTAGGGCATTGGTTCTTGCACAGAACAATATGGCACAGGAATATGATTGGTGTTTTCCATGCAGACAACCACATAACCAATCGACATGCTTTAATGGTGCTCTAAATCAGGCCTTGATGGTGCAAACCAGTGTGGCGCCACAAGAACTTGACCAAGAGGAAGATCAACAGCAAGGTGGCCCCCAAATGAGATTATGCTTGTCAATTGGCAGACCGAAGACTTATGTGGGATGAATCAACACCCTCCTCAAAGTGTAGCTGCCAATACATGGTTCAAAAAGAGAAATATTGGAGAGGGCCAACCACTGAGCTCTTAGGTGACCCTCAACCTTCCATCACTCCACAAGGTCCTGGTGCTCTAAGTACAACTCCCAACATGTTGAACCAATCCAAAGCACCTTCCAAACCCAGTCAAGCACCGGTTGTAACAACCCATGTGCAAGAAAGAAATGTGTCTAGGAAGGGGTAGTAAAAAGATGGCTCATTCAATATTATTGAGCAGATGAAAAGGACAAGTGTGAACATTTCACTATGGGAGTCACTGGCCATTCCAGGCGAGAGGGATGCATTGTGATCGCCATTCAAAATTGGTCAAGTTCAAATAACCCCCTAACCAGCAAGAAAGAGTGTTTGCCAATGCAGTTCAACCTAGGAGGAACCATGGAGAACAACAAGGTAAAAACTTGAGACCTCCTCCCTTCTATGTCTCATTGATTATTGGAGACAAATTGGTGCACAATTGTATGATTGATTATGGGGCCAGTAGTTATGTGATGCCCAAACAAATAGCTGATCAGTTGGGTCTCCAATATGAGGTCATCTCTAGAGGAGTAGTCCAATTAGATGGGATAACAGTGACTACTATGGGAATCATCAAGGATCTGAGTCTCACTCTACACGCTTGCCCTAATGTGATTGTTTTGCAAAACGTGTCAATCATAGACCTACCACCACATTTTATTTTGTGTCAAGTCCGTCTGAGACTTCACTGCCAAAATTAGAGGCTACCTGTTTGCTTTGATTGGTCACATATGCTTTTTAGGACAAGGTATGGAGTGAAGGCCACAATCGAGATCTCGAACATATTGTTGACTATCATATTGAATCCTATATGCCTAGCCTAATCAAAACCAACCGCTCGACTTTTGATCAATAGGACCTCCTAAGCACTTCAAGAAAATACCAAGGTGGGATATATCCCGGACTTGAATCTCGATGATTGGGCCAACAAAATCCATGCTTTTGATCCCTATAGGAGATGGAAGAATCCAGCTAGGTGTTTATCGCCTACATGAAGAGAACCAGTCTCCTCCCGACCTAATCAAGCCATAATACAAGGACGAAAATGAGGTATGGCAATTGTTCTTTTATGGTTCAAGGAGTAGATAAGGAGGCTGGAGGAGGAGCTATGATTGTGTCCCCCTAAGGTATGAAATATTTTTCCGCCTTGATTCCAGTTTGCTTGGTCAAATAACACTACTAAATATAAGGCTTTGGTCCAAGGTCTTCATTGGGCAAGGAAGTTGGGAATCAAGAACTTGCAAGTGTTTGGTGACAGTGAACTGGTTTGCCAATCAAGTCAGAGGACTTAATGCTATCAAAAATGACTTGCTCAAAAATTACAAGAGTAGGGTATGGGATCTCATGGAGGATTTCGAGGCCTTCAGTATTGTGTCCATACCCAGGAAGGAGAATGAAGATGTTGATAGACTTGCAGTGGTTGGAGCAACATTTGATGTGGTTGACAACATCAAGAGGGACAGAGAATAGTTGCATATCCATGTGGTTGTGAGGCCAACAGTGCCAGATAATAATACATGCTGGTAGGTGTTTGAGAATGATCAACAGATCATTAAATTTCTACAAGAAGAAGCTGAATTCTCAACTATAAACCAGAGCATACTAGAGCAGCAGTATGAGAATCAGATAGTACAGCTACATACAAACAAGCTTCCCAAAGGATTAGTGACACTGGAATCTATTTTCAATCCTAATGATCAGTTCAGAAAAGAGAAGGCTAACATGCAGATCAAAGGATAAGATTCAGAGTTGATCCCAGTTGGAGAGGATAGAACACTTCAAATTGGCAAAGTGGCCACCAAACAAGAAAGGTATGAATTCATACAACTTTGCCAAGAATTCCCTAATGTGTTTGCTTGGAGTTATGAGGACTTAAGAGGACTCAATCCAAAACTAGCACAACACACAATCGAACTAGATCCAGCTACTCGGCCCATCAGATAGAAGCAGAGACCAGTCAACCCACGTATTGAGCCTCTGATGAAGAAGGAGCTGAACAAGCTGATAGAGGCAAGCATCATATTTCTAATTAAACACTCAAGTTGGGTTATAAATTTGGTCCCAGTCAGGAAGAAAAATGGAGAAATCGGGTGTGTGTTGACTTCAAGGATTTGAATAGAGCCTCCTCAAAGACCACTATCCACTCCCTTTCATGGAGAAGATCTTGCAAGTAGTGTCCAGGTCGAAAGGTTCTCCTTCCTAGATGGCTAGTCGGGTACAACCAAATCATGGTGAAAGAATATGATCAATTCAAAACAGACTTTCACCACCAGTGGGGCACCTATGCATACAAGAAAATGCCATTTGGATTATCCAACACCGAAGCCACTTTTCAAAGGGAAATGGATATGGCATTCAAGGGGCTGATTAATCGAATAGTGCTTATCTATTTGGATAACATCACTATTTTTTCCAAGAATGCAAATGCAGATCATGTCTTCCATCCGAGGCAAGTTTTTCAGAGATGTAAGAGATTTGGGGTGTCACTGAACCCCAAAAAATGCATATTCTTGACCCATGAAGGTAAGCTTCTAGGCCATATTGTATCAAAGGAAGGATTGGCAATTGACTCGGAAAAATTTCAAGCAATAAGAGCATTGCCATTGCCAAGTCATAAGAAGGCTCTTCAAAGCTTCTTGGGAAAAATCAATTTTGTCTGACAGGTTTGTTCCAAACTTTGCTGCCCTTGTTAAGCCAATAACATTGATGTTGAAGAAGAGCTTAACATTCAAGTGGATAGCTAAAGGAAAAGAAAGTTTTGAGGCCATCAAAGAAGCCATATCACAAGCCCCAACTCTTGTGAACCTAGATTTTTCCAAAGACTTCATATTGTATGCCTTTGGTGGCAGCGACACAATTTCTACAATCTTGGTGCAGCAAAACAAAGAAAGTATAGAACAACCAATTTCTTTCTTCAATCAGAGCTTGGAAGATTATGAGGTGAGGTACTCCTTCATTGAGAGGTAGGTCCTAGCGGTAATCAGAGGATTGAAGAAGTTTAAGCATTTGGTTTCAAATAACAAAATCCAACTATTGGTCTCCCATGCGGGAGTTAAAGAATTCCTTCTCAGCAAGGACCTGAATGAAAAGCGTGTAGGATGGATCACTCGTGTCATGGAATATGACATTGAGATCAAGGTCACCAAGTTGGTCTGTGGGAAGGGGTTATGTGAACAACTAGCCTCGGGTCAACAAGATGAGATAGACAGTGGAAAGGAGGTTGTTTTTGTTCTACAAGATGATCAAGAAGAAGGGAGAGATGATGTACCTGCTCCTTGTTGGACCAAAGACATGGTACACTTCCTTCGAATAGGCTTGTGACCTCATGAGATGAGTAAAGCAAAAGAGAGGCATTTCGTGATACATGCCATCCCATATGTTCTTATTGATGGTGTCTTGTTCAAGAGGGACATCAATGGCATTATCTTTGAGATGCATTAGGCAGATCTGTGGAGAGAATGCTATAAGAATTCCATGTTGAAGTAACTGGAGGCCATTTTTCTCCAAGAGTGATAGCACTCAAAATCATGAAAGCGGGATATTATTGGCCCAGAATGTTTAGTGACTACTACACATGGATCAAAAGGTGAAAGAATTGTGCATTCTTCAAAGACAAAGAAAGGCTAACAGCACTTCCATTGCACCCAATCTCAGTCGACCAACCTTTCATGCAATGGGGATTGGACTTCATTGGAGTCATCAATCCAAACTCAAGCCAAGGTCACAAATGGATCCTGACAACGACATATTTCTTAACCAAATGGACCGAGGCAGTGGCATTCAAGGAAGCAAATGAGTCTAGTATCTTGGATTTCTATGAAGGGATAGTGACCAGATTTGGAGTGCCAGCCACCATCATATCAGACAATGCATTAGCATTTATAGGTTCCAAGATCACAGGATGGGCCGTCAAGAATGAGACTTATTTGAGTACTTCATCAAACTATTACCCTCAAGGTAATGGCCAGGCTGAGTCCACAAACAAGAACCTGCTAAAGATCATCAGAAGAACTCTTGATGAGAATTAGAGGATTTGGCACACAAAGCTCAAACAACCTTATGGGTTGATAGAATAACGCCCAAAGGATCTATAGGCAGCTCTCCATTCAATCTTGTCTATGGAAAAGAGGCGGTGTTGCCTATATCACTTGAGTTGCCAGCATTGGAGCTCATGAAGCAACTAGAGATGTCTAAATTTGGACCAATGGAGGCCGGTATGTGGAGTGATGGAGTTAGAAGAAAATAGAGAGCATGCTCTTCAAGCGATAGAGAAGAATCAAAGCTTCAATCAAGAAATGCTTTGACAAGAAGACAAAGGCGAGGACCTTTTAGGAAGGAGACCTAGTTTTGAAATGGGATGCAAATTGAGCAAAACTAGGAAGGCATTCCAAATTTGACGCCATCCGGAGTGGCCCTATATGATCATAGGATGCAAAAGTAGTAATGTTTTCCAATTGTCTACATTGGAGGGTGAAGAGTTGCAGATTCTAGTAAATGGGATCTATCTTAAGCACCGTGCTATTAAAAGGGGAGTTTCACCATGTACATATTAGTTTATTTTTCTCTTTCCTCTAAGTGCTTATGCACATTGTCTTGTTGTAGTGTAGATTGTTTTTCTCTAAGTGCTTTGCACATTCTCCCGCATGTTCCATTTGGAGCATGTATGATTTCAATTTTTGTATATAGTATGGTGTTATTTTTTTGCTCTCATACAGTGTTTGGACTCAGCATTTGGTCAAGATTAGTTTTAATTCTAATGGGTTTCCAAGCGGCCCAGGGGTCAAATTTCTAAGTTCAGATCAGTAGCAGTTATCACCCATGACTCCATGCCCAATGGATATGACAAGGAAATTTGTCTTTTCATCTAGGAGGCAGATACCCCTTTGAGTCGCCAAATTGTTATCCATATTTTGCCCCGTGCCAAATATTGGATCAACCACGATCCCGTATAAGAGGAAACAAAATCAAAAGCGGACTGTCGGGAAAAAGTTTGTTCTTTGCCCCTTGTTATCTCAAAGGGGGTAAAAGTTACAAAATGGCCCACAACTCCGCCTAAGGAAAAATTCAGCATCTGGGCCCGAGTCAAAGCCAAGGCGAGAATCGAAAGAAAAGGGGCCCATTTTTGAGCTATTTTCACACCCTCCTATACAGACTCGATACAAACTTCGAGGGGCGTATCTTTCGACTCATGGCTTGAAATATTACAAATCTGATGTCGTTGGAAAGATCTCGGCCTCACGCATGCCATGGGTTTGAAAATTTAATTTTGAGGAGGTTAGGTGAAGAAAATGGAGGAAACATCTTCGGACCTTCAATGCGGGATCCATCTGTCTCAACAACCAGATCGGATTCGATCTGTTTCCGTTGTTTCCTCTTCCTTCAAGGCGCCGAACCAAGGATTGATGTAGTAAAGATGGAATTTGGGGAGAGATTTCATCAGAGGCATTAACAGCGGTGGTTGAGCTTCAACTTGTTTTCCCTTCTCTCTCTTTCCTTCTTTCAGGTTGAATCTATAAATACGGGGCATGATTCATTGTAAAGGGTTGGACATTCTTTGTTTTACAAGCTCCCTCTTCCTTCTAGAAAAGGGATATGTGGGGTTCAGGCCTTCCACTAAAATTGTAATATGTTTCTACCTCTTGGCTACTTTGTAATGGATTGTATCAATCTACAGAGAAATAAAACACATCTGTGATTAATTTTAGATCATCTCTTGTCTCTTTTTCTTTCATTTGACCTTCCATTATATATCTGGCTATCTATGTTGGTTTATTGTATGCATTTTTTTGGTTTGTGTCTATTAGCAAAACAAGTGTTCATCATTCCTTTGGTGCATCACCTCGTAGTTTAGCTTTGTTTTAATTTATGTATTCCTTCTATCCATGTCTCCTTGGTAAAGTTTATATTAGGATTAAAAGAATAGATCCTCTACAAGTTTCTACGTATGCACCTAAATAGAGGAATAAGGAACCAACCTTTAATCTGGAGAGCTTTTCCATTTTGCAAGGTTCCACACCTTGGGGAAAGTTCAATGTTATGCAATCACACCAAATGAGTCTGCCTTAGAAAAACATATTTTTAGAACTCATTTGGGGGTGCTGTGATTTTGCATTAACAATAACATGATATTTACTAGTAATTGTATTTGAGTTGTGCAACAGATACATTGATAGGGAAGAGCAAAAGATTCTTAAGTGGACCTTTCCACTGATAATGTTATTACTTGTAGAATTTAAACATGTGATATGACACTCTTATTATTTTTTCATTTCTTGCTGAAAATCATGGCTTTGTTCACCTTCCTTCTTGCTAAATATTTTTCCTAGGAACTTAAAATGCTACTATTGGACACTTTTAAGTGTGAAACAAAAGAATAAGTGCACTTGAATATAAAGATTTACACAATTCTTCAACTTCATGTTGCTTTTGTTTCTTGTGATTATGTTCATCTATTGAACAAAGAAGCGACAACTATTTAGTGTAAATGTTGTGTTGCTCGCTAGAACACAAAACATTCCTTCAAAAATCAAAGGAACCTCTCTCCTCGAAACTACTTGCAAGCACGCTTCAACCAATAAGGTAATCAATTCAATTAGGTGAACAAACATGGTGGTTATCAAGAATGGGATTATAATTAAAACCAAATAATATGAAGCTTTAATAATCTTGCGCATGACCAAACTTTATTCTCAATGTTTACACAACTCATACACCCTCAATTCCTTCATGCGCCCTTATGTCGAGAGATAAACTCATGTGCCAATAACTATGCACACTTCCATACTTTATCAATTTCCTCCTACCTTTGCAAACTTCCAAATTTAGTTAATTTTCTTCTAACATCTACTCTATGCATCAACAAAGAAATACAAAAATACAACAAACTATTTAAACTATTTTTAGTTAATATAGTATTGCATGTGAACCCAAATGATCCTACATCATACACCTTATGTAATTTTGAAACCATGAGCTCTTACTTATGTGAGCTTTACTTCTAGAATTTTGTTGCTTGTAACCTCATATGTTCTCATCTAGCTCACATCCTCAACTTCCCTTCCTTTCCATTTCACCAAGTATTCCTTATGCTCCCTGTTGTGTGTTATTTTCACCATACGGTCAATCACACTTTCTTCTTCTTTTAACACTTGTTTGACATCTTCTATCTCCAATAAACCTTTTCAAATTTTCCCCTTCATAATATGGATACATATTTTCCACATTGAATATGTTTGAGACATTTATTCCTTCAAGAAAATTCAATATCATATGCATTTTATGCAAACTTATGAAAACATTTACACGGTCCAATATTCTTCCACTACAACTTATCATAAGTGCCTCTAGGAAATCTCTCCTTTCTCAATTGATATAGAACTAAATCTCCCACCTGACACTCAACTTATTTTCTTTTTAAATTTACATGTTGTTTGTATTGTGCATTATTCTTGACCAATTGCTTGTGTACTTGATAGTGCACATCTTTCATGTACTCTACAAAGTCTTAAGCTTATGTCCTATTTCCTTACTTGTTCTATGATATTTGACAACTCTTTGAATCCCCTTAGATTACTTCCATACACTATTTGGAATGGTTCCTTTCCAGTACATCTCTCCATTGAACTTTGTTAAATTATTTCATCTTCCAAAATAAAATAATATATTTGGGACATGAGGGTCTCCATGTAATAAAAATGAGCCTTTGCATTTCATATAAAATTTAAGCAAAAGTTATAGGAAAGATACCTATATTGGGTCGCTTCGTTGTTGAAAAAGGAGTGTAAACAAGGTTCCCAAAATGAGAAACACTAGGTTGAACCATAAGATTTTTCAACATATATTTAATATCTATGACAGACACTAGTTGGGCCAAGTCACTAATAAGAATGATCGACAAGACTCTACGCAGTCTAAAATCCATTACCTAAAATTTTAAAAACACGATTTTTAGTTAGTTTCTTTGGTTGTAACATGAGAACACAACAGGGATTTTGACATATCTTCAGTGTCACATAATTTTTCCAAATGTAGCAAATAAATTAGCAAAAACTTATCATGACATTTGGCATCAAGCGATAACACATTTGTTGGCGAAAGGTTATCTAGACACATGTACAATTACAAAATTAAAAGTGATCTTCAAGTTCATTAGGAAAATAATTATAATCCAATTTAATTTAAAAGATTTAAAACTTTATAGGAAAACTATAAATTTTGAAAGCACGAATATGAAGACACAACCACATCAAATCAAAAGAGGTATATTGATAACAATTTTTTTCTCTTCTTGATTTTTTTGTAGATTAATTATTGTTTAATTTTATCTCGTAATTAAGGTTATAAGAAAATTTAAAGGAAAATATTGTCCTTTTGGGGTGGTTATTGGCCTTCAGGGTCCCATTTATTTTTTCCCCTTCTCTCATTGTAAAATGTACTACATTATAAAGTATCACATTCGGGGGTATCCTTTTTGGTTCTTTTTATTCTTCCGTTGCACACCTTTTTTTGCTATGGATCATCATGGAGTTCCTTGCTCACCCATTCAACTATTAGAATGGTTGAATGTTATGAACACTTACTTAAAAGGAAAAACTATTCCGCATTACTACCGATTTGTAAGCTAAACCCGATGAAGCATAAGAAGAAAAGTGGCTTGACAAGTGTGATGAAGCCATTGGTTTCTTGACCATGTGTGTCACCAGAGTTGCGTTTTCACATTTCTTCTTCCACATCACCCAAGGAGGTTTTGAAGACACTCAAATAACTTTTTGGGAAACAGGATGAAATGTGAGGACATGAACTTGAAAATGAACTAATCAGCCTTAGTCCCAACAGTTTTGACACCCTTCAAGACTTCTTCACCAAGTTCAAATCACTCATTGTAGTTAGAAGCTTGTGGAATAAATAAAAAGGAACCACAACTCATTCTATCAGTCCTTGCAAAACTTGGTCCCGAATACTCTATTTTTGTCTCCACCTTCCATACAACAAAAAGGGCACTTGGTAAACATTGTTCTATGCCCTCTCTTGATAAGTTTATTGCAGATTTGATCAGGGAACATGCCAAATTGATTCAGATGTGCACCTTGAAATCCACAAAATCCTATGCTCTTATCATGAGAAAGGAAAAACAAAAACCTTCAAAGGAGAAGAAACATGACAAGGATCATGAAAAGAAGGACAAACCCAAAACCAACTCTTCCACTTCCTCTTTCAGCTCCAAACCTTCCAAATTACGATAAAATGTGGGTACTCCAAGGCGGACATGATGAAGAAAAGTGCTTTAATAAAAGGATTGATCTCCTCACTAATCTGCTTGAGAAACACAATATTAGAGTTCTAGATTCTCTCAAAGCATCTTCATCATCTCACGACAGTTCCAAGGAGAAAGAGAGTGAAAAGAGAAAGTGAAATAGAAAGAAAAAGTGAAATAATCAAACAAGGAGAAACCAAAGGGAAGAGATCTAGTAACAATTGTACCACCTACTTCTACATGGATTATTGATTCAGGTGCAACTCATCACATGACATCATCAAACATTGTGTTCGATTCACTGGAGCCATGTGACATGTCCTCTATTCAGCTTGGTGACAACACTACTACATAGGTTTTCGGAGAGGATTAGTTGAAGTGAGTGGTGGTACTTTCAACAATGTTCTAAGTATCCCTTCACTTTCAACCAATCTTCTTTCAATCTATCAGATCACTCACCTTGGACAAGGCATGCGGGTTGAGTTCACTCCGGACTTAGTTTATGTTAGGGAGCTTCACAATGATGTTATTGTTGTAGTTGGTATAGATGACCATCACACTCGGATGTACTCGTTCTCTCACTTTTCTCCTCCTTCGATTCTTCATCCAACTCAGCTAGACTTGAGGATACTTCTAAGCCCACTTTTAATGTTGAGGACATCTCTTCTAAGCATAGTTGATTGTCATGATGATGGGGACCCACCTCCACCATCCACTTATCACTTGCCACATCTTGAGGAGTTGTCTCTTGATCCGCCCACTTCTGGTCCACTTCAGACACTTCAAGAGCATGCACTATGATTTAAGACTCATCAAGCATTGGGTATACTTCTTCACAGGTTTAGGCCATTCCACCTTCCTTCCTTGCCACTACTTCGGATTTGCATTTCTTCATGGAGCAATTGGATTTTCCACTTCACATATAGAGCATTGTTCCTTGGATTGGAACAACACCTTGTCACTTCAGGGGTCTTCTTCCTCCTCTTCACTTAGCATAGGGTGGCTCATGACTGGATCATCTTCTTGGGAGGCTAGATAGGCTACTTATCTCCTTCTTTTTCTTAGTAGTTTAGGAGATTTTTTTCTATCTCTTGTAAGTAGAGGTTTTTCCAACTGGGTTTTCCCTCACTACTTGAGACTTTTGGTGTGCATGGGTACCTCATCAAGCTTATGGCTGGGACCCATTTTTTCCTTTAAGTGTGCTTTGTTGACTTACCTTGCCCCATCCTAGTTTCAATGAAGGCAAGTGTTGGTGTAGGTGGTATTTTTCATCTCTTATTTAATGTTATTCCACCTCACCGGGTGAGTCATCTCACTTAGGTGGACATGGATCTAGGTGGCATCTTAGTTATGATAGATTCCCTTATGGAATATGTCATATGTGTAAGTATGTCATAGGAGTTACATTCCCATTTGAGAAAGTAACTCCTCTTCTCCATCATGGCGGAATATTCTCTTACATGGGAGTTACACATTTACTCACCTATTTGTACTCACCTTTCTTTGGTTCATGGCAATCCATGGCATTCCATTCCACTCCATTTTCAAATCTTGAGTTCTCATGCATGCACACAACATCTCAATAGTTTGTTTGATTTAATTTCGCAACTCCTTCATTTTGGTGAAGTGCAACTATTCGATGCACATTAATTCCTTCCAGGTCTTCACCCTTAACTCCTACAAAATGTAACAAAACTAAGAACTTATTTATATTAAAGAAAATAATATCAATTTTTGCCATAATATGAAGTTGTGAATTATAAATAAACCAATAACAAATAATATAACCAAAAATATTTATAAAATGTGAATCCAATATTATATGACAACTATGTGTACAAAATTTTGTCCATTAAAAGTAACATTCACAATATCTAAACAATATTTCTTCATTCTACGAGAATTAGGAGGACTAATGCATGGTGTAAGATTGGTAGAGACTAAATTATTTTGGAAAGAAAGAACTATGTGAGAAAAACCACATTTTTCAATGTAATGTTATGTCAATAAATATATATCTATAAATTAGATGTAAAAAAAGTTACAAAATTTCATCTTGTATCCTAGATTTAGAAAAAAATAAAAGCATTGAAGCAATCTTATAAAAATAATTAGCCTTATTAAGACATTTTTCATAAGAAAAGCATCAAAACTTACCTATAATTAAACTCTTTATACTCATGGAATTTTCCATTAAAATCATGGTGTAGTCGTAAGTTACACCCATGTTGTAAAAACGAACTCAAAACTTTCAACTCTCCACTTAGTTATCTACGAAGTAATAAAATATCATTATTTTACTTTCTTATTTGTGATTTTTGTATACACACATTGTGTGTGTGTGTGTGTGTGTGTGTGTGTGTGTGTGTGTGTGTGTGTGTGTGTGTGAGTGGAGTGTACATACTATATTATTTCAATTGCCTAAAAATGAAAGTGTACATGTGAAACACTTATTTAATGAAATAAAACTATGGCAACAAAAGTCTTGTCAACGATTATTTTATGGATGACTAATGACACAAAAACCACAAATGTACTATACATGATAATAAAATTTGCATATCAACACTATGACAAATCATCGGAGAGAAATTCCACATCAAGGGAAAATTCAATCCATAATTTGTTTACATCAAACACCATCATCAAAGGAGGTATACCATCATTAAAGGAGATATACCAAAGAGTTAATATTAGTGTATTTGAGGCATGGTGAAAAACTAGAATGTTATTATTACAAAAGGTTATGTTAATGACAAAAACCCATGCACTCTAATACTACAATAATCATATAAAGGAATACATTATCAAATTCAATAAAAAGTTAGCTCGGATGATGAGTAGAAGCAGTTGAAAACATTAATTAAAATATTTAAAATCTCTTTAAAATATTGTTCGGAGTTGTTTTCGTTTCTTTTCCACTTATTTAGAATAGAAGTCGGAGACGAATGGGCCATATGGTTGAAATATTTTGCTAAAGCGATATTAGCATGAGGAATTTCCTTTTTCTTCCTATTCATTTCTACAACCATATTTGAGGAGATAAATTCCACTAGAACTTCATCCTAAAGTTGCAGACATTAGATTATTCTCTGAGTTGAAAGTATTTATAGTATTCTGGGTCAAGGTATCCTAGCGTGTCCTATGGAGGAGTAGAAACACAAGTTACATATGGAGGCATACACCTGGAAAGCCTAAAATTTATAATTTTTACTTTGGAAAAATCATCCACAAGTATATTTGTAGTCTTCACATCTTTGTGGAATATAGGTTGTTTTTGCTCACGAAGAAATGCTAAGGCTTGAGACGTCTCCAAGCAGTGTTTTAAATGAGTATCCCATTTTAGGCCTTTCCTTTCTTTCCTCCATGGAGATGATCGACCACTGTACCATTTTTGCACATATTCGTAAAGAAGTAGATTTTTTATTATTAGAGACGCGCAACCATAGAGATGTACCATATTTGGTCGGTATAGGGATGGCATAATCTATACCTCTCCATTTGTATTGATACAACACATGTTATCTAGTGTTACTTAGATTTTCCTACTCACAACACGACTGCAAAAATAGTGCAGGCTATGCGTCTACCTATCCAAGTTGTTCAACAATTTTCAGATAAACGGTCAGATGAGAGACACGGTCACCCCCTACTGAAATAGATTCCTAACTGTCAATGGGGGCAAGCCAAGTGAGGGAGGATGGCTGTATAATATTTATCGGCATAAATACATCTACATATGACTACAAACAAAATTGATTTCCATCATTTTGGTCATACAATAAGGAAGAATAAGATAGTGCTTGGAGAAGGGTTACATAAACCAATATTAAATATGCCCAGACAAGAATAAGAGGGGATGATGCCACCAATGAATTTAAAAATAGATGATAACAAGGAGGTAACCATATAATCATAAGAGGAAAACCTCCCCATGCGATGATCAAACGAACATCAAATTCAAAGTGAATGTGCCTTATGACCGCGGAATAAATATCATATTTAAAACAATTTGACACTATTACACAACATTGTCACATGTGTCATCATAGTTTATACATATCCACGTAATTATTAGTCTAATAACATTAAAATTTACAAATATGGAATTATCAAACCACAAGATCAAAGAACTAGTATTTTATTTTTTAATTTTTTTGTAAATATCAAAGAACTAGTATTTTATCATTGTAATTATTTCAAATAAATTGCATACTTGGTAGATGGAATATGAACATCATATTAAATTTACTATGTTTTAATGCCCTCTACCTAGATTGTTTAGAAGATCGAACAAAAAAATGGCAAAAAGAGAGTATATGATACTTGAGACATCTATGTGATTATTTGGAGTCAGTACAATCTCTTCTTATTTTCTCGTGAGAGCTTCTTTATCACATATCTATGAAGACATTAGACTTGTTGGACTCTCAACATAGAGTCATAGTGTTTTAATTTTTTCCATCATTAGTGACAACTCTTCTTAATTCCAAATATGAAAGGGGTTATTTGTTTGGTTCTTTCACATTCACATAATGAATAAAAGGTAAAGTCTACGAACTTCTAAACCAAGCACAATTTGTTTCTATACCAATAAATAAATAAATATAGATGGAAGTCTTATCAATGGCGTAACAAGGAATGAATAGACTTTGAGTGATGTAAGTAGTTCATTATCTTGTAGTTTCCATTTCCGTTTAGTTCTTTGCGATAATACCAGCTTTGACCTTGTTTATTGGGAAAGTCTAGTTTGGCCCGTTTATTTACCAAAAAAAATGATTGTCCAAACTTAAGGTTTTGATAAAATTTTCTCAAAAAAAAGGGAAAATAATCCTAAATTCTAAAGCATGTCTAGAGGGCATCAAGGAGGAAAGAAGGCAGTTCCATACATTTTCCATGGATTTGAGCTCATAAATAAAAAAGCAAAGGGGTTAAAGTTACTTGCATTGGATTAACGCTAAGACAAGGTGATTCATAATATAGAGGGGCTCCTCTTTATCTCCTCCTCTTTTGGAAAGACAAAATAAAGTGGTGTTTAGAACTCAACAAAATAACATTATCCATCACCCCATATGACCCTTTTTAAGTGTTGGCATGGTATCCTAGTAGGTGTTGTCATTGATGCAAAACCACACTAATGACAAAGTGAATGTTGTAGGATGATGGTATGATGTTGTTCATGGTGTTGCTACTTAAGATGTTTATTAATGCCACAATGAGATTCAATGATGCATGCTTGTTCTAACAAGCCCATACAGTAAGATGTTTATTAGCTTCTATAATGAGATTCAGGTTTTGAGGTGATGCATGCTTGTTACATGTTTATCGGGAAAGCCCATACAGTGGATGCCTATAAGGAGGTGTTGATTGGTAGTGTGAGCTTCTTGTTTTTTTCGGAGAGTGTGTTGACATGTTGGATAATTGGTTTGTGAGGGTGCTTTGTGCACTCACAACAATTTTATGTGGAATAGCTATGATTTAGGTACATGTGATTCTCCATGTTACATGTGCTCATTGGGAGCAAGAAAAAGAACAGCTAGTGATTTATGAAGGTATGCTTGCTTAGAGGTGCGATTGGTAATGAAAAATTAATGAGTTGGATTGGAGCCATTTGAGATCCTGGATGCATGATATAAGGTATATCAAGGAATTTGAGGTATGTTTGGGTCATTTTTAGAGGTTACATGATCAGTTCTTGCATTGTTTCAATTGGCCCTAATTGCAACTATGAGGATCTAACATGTATGCATAGGTAAATCTTAGTTTCACTATAGATATTGATGTTATGATGATTGGATCTATGTTAGAGGGATGAGTGCTGATGTTCTCGACTTAAAAATTCAAGTGCTCATGATGTGAATTTTACAAGTTATGACAGTTTATGTGAGACAAGGTCAAGAATAGGTGAAAATGTTTCAGACTTATAAATTTATTAATTTGAACTTCGATGCTCATTATGAATAGTTTGATTTGAATGGGATATTTTAGATTTCAAGGAATATTCTAAGGTGAGTATAGAAGGTTTCAAAAAAATAATGAGGTCATTTGATCCTCACGTTTTATATCGTGGTAGCACGAATGTTAAGAAGGTAAAGAGGTCAAAAAACCTAGCTAAACCCTAGCTAGGATCAGCTTTGAGAAAGATGAAGTATAAGTTGTTTTCGACCCGAGGAAAATTTTGATTGGTAATGAAAAATTAATGATTGTATGTTGTAGAAGACTCATCTATATTTCCAGAAATGTATGGTTTAGGTCATGGTGATGAGTGGACCCCACCTAAAAATAGCAGCTTTATGGAAATGAAGATTTTAGAACAAGATGTTCCAAAGGAGTAGCATACAAAATTGATGGTGCATGATTTATGGGAGTTTTAATTGATATAAATTATGGTTTGAGGTCATAATTTTTTAGGTACATGGTATTTTGGGGCTCAAACAGTTTATAAATTTTATAGAACACTAGTCAAAGGGCAATTTTGGGGTCTCAAATAGCAAGGTCCAGTGTTTTGGTCATAACTTGAGCTACAGGTGGAATTTTGAGGTGATTAAAGTTGTGTTGGAAATTAAATTCAGATATATTTTCATTTATATATATATTGCCTCATGATGAGGTGATTTGACATGGTTTTTAGGGAATTATTTTAGAAAGAAGGTTTTTGGTAGTTCAAGACAACATTTGTTTTGGTGCAATTTTGATGTTATTTGAAGCATGAGATGGATTGGATGATGCTTCCTATCACTTGGAATATGAAGAGGGATTAATTTATAATATAATGAATCCATTTTTAGGTCTTGAATGTTTATATGAGCTAGCCTTTGAAAATAATGTTTTGGAAGTTAGGAGTTGATATGGTGAAGGAAAAAGTAGATGTGGTTTGAAGTGAAAGATGTTTCATGACTTATAAATTTATTATAAGTGTTCTACAAGTTCTGTTGACAAGATTTTTTTAAGTTTTCACATGGCATGTTTTGGTCAAGTAAAATTTATTTGGTGATCAGATGAAGTTTCCAAGGTGTTGAAGGGTGAATGAAACAACTATTTTGATATTTGTAAAGGGAATTAGCCCAATTAAAACCTAGCTAGAATGATTCATTGGGAACTATAAATGAAATAATTTGATTAGTTAATTAAATGTGTGGCCATGAATGAATGTTTTATGATTTATTACTCATATGTAAAGGGTTTTGAGTCATTAAAAAGTTTACTTTTAATGTAAGGCCATTTTTAAGAATGTGCCTATGAGGTTTTGAGCCATTTTTAGCACTTGTAATGATGGTTTTAGCTAACCCGACCTATATGGGTCACTTGTAGCTATTATATTTCAAATTTTAAATGTTTCCTTGATGTATTGGTCGAACCAAATGGAGGGAAACATTTGTGACTAATTTTGAAAGGTGAAAAGCATATTAAAAGCATGTTTTTGGTGCTTTTGAACTAGTTGAGTGTGTGGATAAGGGGAACGACCTAGATGGAATTTGTTTTCAGGTATTGGAGCATGATTTGAGGAAAATTAAAGTGTGTTATAGGTTGATAAAAATAAGAGAACATGAGGGTAAGGGTTTGATGATTTTTAGAGTGATCAAGAGCTTGTTTTTGAAGATTTATAAATTGAAGTAAGGTTCATATGATTGTAAATTGTACCTAGGGTTTGAGTGAAGGAAAACAAGTTGTAATATTGGATCTCCATCAGTGTGGTAAATTGAGGATGAAAAAATCAGAGATCTACACATAATAAGGTGATTTAGTGGATGCTTGATCATATTGGGGGGTTGTAGCCTCCTTGTGGAGTTGGTACTTCACAAAATTAGGGGTCAGTTCTCCTCAGTAGGGTTGGTGCTCTACTAAACTAGGGGTCAGGTGCTTTTTGGTCATTACTAAACTATTAGTCAATAAGTGGGGTTGGTTCCTCACTAAATTTGAAACATATCAATATAATATTGTGTTTCATTGGGTTTTCTTCCCATTGAGGGTTTCTCACTTACATCTTGTGTTCTCATGGTGTTCTTGTATTTTCATAGTTTCATGCATTTTTGATTGTTTATGGTATGCACACACCTAAAGTTGAATGAGTGGTTATTGTGGATGTTTGAATATTATAATTTGAGTTTTAGATATAAAATTTTAATTTGGAATTTGGAATGTATATTAAGTGTTCAATTACAATACAAGTCTGTCTGGCCTATTTGACCCAGTTAGAAGGATTGATTCAACCTCCTCTCATTCCATTATGCTTCTAACAATCGTATCACAATGTTTCCTTTTGCAGAAGTTTGACAACTTAAAAGGAGATCCTCAAGCACAAAATGGCGATAATTCTATGGTTGGAAAGTTGAGAGAAGGCTGTGTTTGATGGAGTAAATTATTACTTCTGGAAAATGATAATGAATAAATTCATCATGGCACAAGGTTTTGATGTTTGGGCAGTAGTTGAAAATGCTTATAATCCTCCTACCACTTCTCCAAGGACTGAAAAAGAGAAGGTTTATTATACCAACAACTCAAAGGCTTTCAATGTCATTCTAAGTGGGCTTGGAGAATCAGAAATGGGTAAGATAATGCATTGCAAGAATGCAAAGGAGGCATGGGACAAGCTTGAAGTTCTCTATGAAGGTGACTCAAAGGTAAAAATTGCAAAACTTCAAACTTTTAGAAATCAGTTTGAAAGTCTAAAAATGAATGATAATGAGGATATTGTTGCATACCTTCTTAGAGTTGACAAAATTGTGAATGGCATCAAAGGCTTAGGAAACCGTCAACGCGTTAGTGGTGTGGGGTGGATTTGCAATCTCTTTTGCGTGCCTTAAACTTGAATTGTTTACTTTTCAGCAATTAATTTTCATCCTCGCTATGGTGAATGTCGTCACTACCAAGCTCATGCCGAAAAATTGTTGAGTGGAGTGGCTTAGAGGAAGTCTACAAAATGAATCAAGGGTATGGTGTGTAAGGACTTTTAATCCATTTATGTACTATCCTCTTTCTTTATAGTGTTAGCCCTAGTTTTAATGTCAATGTCTTCTATAACATGTAACATAACTCGTGTTCAATACAATGGACTATTTTCCATCTCTGATTGCAGCTTTAGCAAAGCTTGTATATATACGAGGGAAACATCAAAGATAGTTCATATGTTGTTAGTGTCTTCATTAGAGGTGATTTCATTGATAAGTCGTGGGCGATAATCGATATCCAATACATCCATGACATTTCTATCTCCACAGGTGTTGTAGGATCGCTTGGCCTTAGGATTATGTTTTTTGGAAAAGACCTTTGGTGGTGTTATATATTCCTACTTTTTAGGTTGTGAAATTTTTTTAGCCTCCCATTTTAACCATTCACCTGTCAAAGAAATTTTTTTTTTTTTGGGTGTATCAAAATATGAAAAGAGAAGTTTTGGATCATACCTAGGTGTAGGTATTATACGTGGTGCTCTTCTAGAAATTTCCTTACAAATTTATATGTATAAATTATATATTTTCCAATATTTGGCAAAGGTGGGACGAAGTGCCAATTGATCATTCCTCCCCTGACTCAAGTTTATTTATATAATAGTTATACATATCTTAGTCAACAACAACAATACAAGCATAAATCTTGGTGAACATGTAAGATTCTGTAGGTATGTGAGAAGGAAGTGGAAGCCATGTAAGAATTCCCTCTTGATATACATGGAGAGAAATATTGGCCATTAACAGTTCATGTATAGGCATAAAAATGACTAAATTTTTAAGGGCATACTATTTGTCGTGGGGAGTTGCATATTGGGGATTTATGAGGGTTCAAACCCATGTTTTATTTAAGGTACCATCAACATGAGTTTCATGTACCAGAGCATTCAGGCCATAAGAGGGCCCAAAGTAATCTCATTCAGAAATACAAGGACCAAGTATAAGGAAGCCTTATAATATGAGTCATTTGTGCGCTGGAAACCCGATTTGTGCAATTATACTTCACATTGTATTATTTTTAATGATTATGTTTGAGGTGCATATTCTCAATAACAAGGCCTAATCAACACATCATTGTATATTCATGTATTATCCTCTTTAACACACTCCAAATCTTGTTCGAGTAAGGCCTAATCAACACTTCATAATGTATAACAAATCATAGCTATACTAAGAAAAATGTTTTATTTCTATTTAGTGAGAGTTGATAAAATGCCCTCAAGCTCTTTCTCAAAGGGAAAATTTACATTTATCAATGAAAATGTTACCATACTCTGTTACAAGAAGGTGCACTCTTCAAAATATGCCCAATTAATGCCAACATTGCAAGGAAAATGTGGGAAGGATCTATACATGTTTTAGGTTGTGAATAGAGTATCGACATGATGCACCTTTTTTCACTAGGTTCGTTACATTTGGTATCGAGTGACCACCCGTGTTCGAATCCCACCAGCTTGGTTACGCGTGAGTATCATTCAAGTGAAGCAGGCTCAGACGTAAGGGAGTGCGGGCGAAACCCACCGAGCACCTTATAAATTTCACTAATGCCTTGAGGTTTTAGACTTAGCCCTCGCTGATATTAGACTTTCCTTACTCAACAATTTTATGGCTTGCAGTGAGAAGCTAAAACTTTAGACTTAAATAAGACTTTTTTACAATTTTTTGGGTACATTTGCTAGCTATAATTATCATCAAATTCAACAAATATATCAGTCCATGTTGGGACCCACACAACCCATTGCATGTTCCCCCACCAACTTCAACAGAAAATAGTGGACAACTTCAAATCAAAATGGCTTGACCTTTAACTATCCACATTTCTAAAGGTCTTACTTAACATAAAACCTCTTTTGACATTGGTGATACAGAGAGACGAGGTCTTACCTTTGTTGGTATCTCCATAGTTTGTTCCTTGTACATATACACATTTCACCTCCTTTCTCTTTTGAGAGATAATCAAAAATGTTTTGCAAGCCTCTTCTACAAGAATGAAAAAAAAGATGAATACCACACTTTTTCAACCGTTGAACTCTCCTCAAACACAACTAATATTTTCCTTGCCTTGCAACCACTGCTCAATTAGATTTCAAAATTTATGTATTTCTTTCATTTCTTCTAAAGAGACTAGTCGTTTCCAACATAATGTATATGCATCGAAAGTAATACATTTCCTTTTCAAAACACTAACATTTTCTCAAAACATCCTTTGTTCCCCCTTTCCTCCCCATCCTTCTACTATTTTTTTATTTTCCAAAAAAAAACTGCTAGCTTTTACTTCAACCCTGTCCAGATCCTCCACTCCTCATTCCTCCACACGATTCCTTTTGGTGTTCAAATTACATCGCTCGAGTGCAATGGCTAGTATCATTTAAGCCACCATAACTGTTTGAACGAGCATCAATATATGATTAAAAGTCAAACCCACATCACAAACGCAATTTTAGCTGGAGCCCTACCGACTTAAATACCGTGATAGAATCTTTTAAAAGTGAAGGGGTTAATAAATTGTCTTATTCTCAACGCCAATAATAATCCGTTACACAAAGTGAGTGCTAAGTTGTCAACAGAGATGATATATTTCAAACGCACGCAATGCTCGGCGTCCAGACGGGACCGAGCTGTAAATATTTTAACCGAAAACCTTAAAGGCTTATCGCGTGCGATGGAAATTGCCAGGAAACTCCATTGCAAGTTGCCTGAGCTGGCCACAGAATTCAATGGTTTTGGTCCGCGGTAAGCTCTCTACCTATAAAAACCCAATCAGTGTCTAAGCTTGAGACATAACAATTCCAAAAATATTTTGTAGTCTTCTCCTCTTGATATTTCCCCAAAAAAATCAAGGCTTAGTTGTTGTTTGTGTGCCTGGTTAAGATGGGTGTATTATGGGCGGTATGTATGGCGGTCGTGGCATTGTCAGCAGTGAATGGCGGTGCAAGTTCAAGTCCGTACGGGCAGTGGAGGAAGCTGTTGGGTCTGGTGAAAGAAGAACCTCTGGTTCTGAAATACCACAATGGCCCTCTGCTCACCACGACGCCCCTCCTCAATCTTCATCTCCTTTGGTACGGCAAATTCACCCCTGCACAGCGTGCCATCGTGGTGGATTTCGTGCAGTCTTTGGGAATGAGAAAGGGCGAGCAGGGTTCTTCCTCTGTGTCCACCTGGTGGAAAACAACAGAGGGCTACAAAGGCTCCGCCCCCTCCAATTCCAATCCAGCGCTGGGGAAACAGAAGGTGGACGAAACGTACTCGCTGGGCAAGTCTCTGAAAAGGAGCGACATTGCTGCTCTGCTGGAAAGTGCCGTGAAATCGGGAGCTCTGCCGCCGCCTGAGACGAAGAAGAAAGGGGCAGAGTTGTATTTGGTGCTGACATCTGAGGAGGTTATGGTGGAGAACTTCTGCAGGAGTTCGTGTGGATTCCACGGCAGCGCAACCCTGAAAAATGTTCCATATGCCTACGCGTGGGTGGGCAACTCGGCGAGGCAGTGCCCGGGGCAGTGCGCGTGGCCATTTCATCAGCCTGTCTATGGTCCTCAGACCTCTCCTCTGCTCGCACCCAATGCTGACGTGGGCATCGACGGGATGATCATCAACATCGCCACAGTTATCGCTGGAGCTGTCACAAATCCTTTCAACACGGGATATTTTCAGGGAGATAAGGAAGCTCCATTGGAGGCGGTGTCAGCGTGTCCAGGAATGTTTGGAAAGGGGGCTTATCCAGGTTATGCCGGGGAGCTGTTGGTGGATGAAACGACGGGGGGCAGCTACAACGCCCACGGCCTCAATGCCCGCACATTCCTCCTCCCTGCCATGTGGGATCCCTCCTCTCGCACCTGCAAGACCTTAGTCTAGGAATTTATTATCTCTCATCTTGTATACAATTCTTTATGCACAGGCTCTGGATCATTTCCAGCCCCACCTGCAACAATTCTTTATTCTTTCTAATTAATACATTGTTCTTTCAACAAATTTTCGTTTTAGCCCATCGCCCTCTTAAATTATAATTGATAAAAAGTAATGGTGGCCCTTGGCATCTTTTTTTTTTATATTACTTTTGCACTTTCAATACTGTTTTCTTTACTTTCAAGACTTCCCCATTGCCTATGGGGTTTTAGGCCATTTTTGGCACTTCTAATGATGGTTTTAGCTAGGCCGGCATATATGGGTCACTTGTAGCTGTTATATTTCAAATTTTAAATGTTTCCTTGATGTATTGGTTGAACCAAATGGATGGAAAAGTTTGGGCCTAATTTTGAAAGGTGAAAAGCATATAAAAAGCATGTTTTTGGTGCTTTTGTGAACTAGTTGAGTGTGTGCAAGGTGGAGCGACCTAGGTGGAAGTTGTTTGTAGGTATTGGAGCATGAATTGAGAAAATTCAATTGTGTTGTAGGTTGAGAAAAATCAGAGAACATGAGAGCAAGGGTTTGATGATTTTTAGAGTGATTGAAGAGCTTGTTTTGTGAAGATTTGTCACCTAGGGTTTGAGTGAAGGAAAGCAAGATGAATATTGGATCTCCATTAGTTGTGGCAGAAAAAAATCAGATATCTACACATAATAAGGTGATTGAGTGGGTGTTTGATCATTTAGGGGGTTTGTAGCCTACTTGTGGAGTTAGTGCTTCACACAATTAAGGGTTGGTGCTCCTTGTAGGGTTGGTGCTCTACTAAACTAGGGGTTGGTGCTTCTTGTGGAGTTGGTGCCTAACTAAATTTGAAACATATCAATATAATATTGTGTTTTAGTGGGTTTTCTTCCCCTTAGTGTTTCCCACTTACATCTTGTGTTCTCATGGTGTTCTTGTGTTTTCATAGTTTCATGCATTGTTGATGGTTTATGGTATGCACACATTAAAAGTTGAATAAGTGGTTATTGTGGTTGTTTGAATATTGAAATTTGAGTTTTAGATCTGAAAGTTTAATTTGAATTTTTTATAAGGATTGATTCACCCCCCTCTCAGTCCATTGTACTTCTAATATTAAGGCGGTCAATATGACAAGGGCTTCTAGAGAAAGCAAGGTGTCTTGTTCCATTTGCCCCATCACCATTATTCATGGGGCAAGGGTTCATTGTCAGAAAAGAGTTTTTTTCATAGTATTTAATTAACAAATCAAAGAAAACATGTACGAGAAACACTTATGATTGTTAGTTGTGACATTTCAAACATTTGTTGGGAACATAGGGATTTGTGATCATCTCCATGATCAATCCTTTGTTAAGATGGAATTTAAGTAGTTGACGAAGACATGTCAGTCGTGAAAACATTAGTGCCTCTAAACATGTTACAAGAACATCGATAGGAATGATGGAGATGGGGTGGATGGTTGTCCTCTCGCATAATATAACATCACCCTTTGATTTACGTCTCTACGTGACCTTAGCCCACTTTATAATGCATATCAGCCTAAATATACACTATAAAAAAATAGCCTCTATATAATCACACATATTATATACCACCTTACCAAGGTGAACCTCTAGATAGATATTGTGGACTAATAAACAAATTATTATGATTATTATTGATGATAAAAGGAGTGGATAAGTTTACCATAGTTGTAAATATTATTTTAAACTCTCTTTTAAAATTATTTTTGCCCCATCTTTATCACCATTAAGTCATTCAATAATGTGAATCCCCATATTAGGAAGTGAGACAAATTATCTTCCTAAAAAATTCAAACTTGGATATTCCTTTTTTACCAACATGCCAAATGGTAAGTAATGGCAAGTGCACAAAATCATCTTGCAATATAAATTATACACTAGCAGTCACACTCGAGTGGTGCAATTGAGACGCCAATAAGGAGGCACTAAAGAAGTTAAAGGATCGAAGGTGAAAATTACAGAGGGAAGAGGGGTGATGAAGAAAGGGGTCGAGGGTGTCATGCCCTAAAATTTACGACCCAAAACGAGGCAATTTTATTTTTTTCATTTGCAATGCGCAACTTGGACAATTCATTTATTGCTTTCCACTTCGTTGTGACACTATATGGGTTGTACTTCGATTGTGTGTGTCATCCTCACAGCAGGGGCCATGCTAATCTTCTTTGTAGACGTTCTATTTTATCGATGATGTCTCCAAAGAGACATTACGTCGATACTGAATACATGAATTAAGCACCTCGAGTTTGCTATAATCCTTTTTAGAATATTGCATTGTATTTTATTTATATACCTAGTATATCATTCTCTATTAATATATTATGATAAATTAATAATTATTTTAAGAATTTTTTTCATGTTAATTGTTATAACATTCTTGGCTACTTAAAAATGGTTTTATAAAATGTTATAAAATTATAACGTTAAAATATTGTTATACTAGAAACTATATCATATAAAGTGATATCATTATATACTATAAAGCTACAACACCTTAATTGTGGTATTGATAATTACTATGTTTTTCCTTATATATATATATATATATATATATATATATATTAGTTTAACTACATTATAATATAATATATATAATGACAACGATATCATATATGGCCTAATAATATAGCGTTATGATTCTATTGAATTACATGTTACACATTATATGAATATAATGAAGTGTTAGTCGCCATGATATTATATGTGATATTATGATTGTCATACGCATTATTAAGATTATATTATAATTAATAATGTTTTGACTATATGTTCACTGTTTCATTAAGCTTCACAACTATTATAGAATATACACTATAACCGTAATGACATTATAGATATAATTTAGCTTGTGATACCAACACTATAGTTTTAACCAATGTTTATATTTTTCACATGATCATTTCCTCCCATTATGACACTATAATTTATGTTACGCACGCGCGCACACACACACACACACACATTTAATATTTATATATTATATACCACGTAACTTATATATAATATAATACAAAAATATATATTATATGTATATTAAATGTCTATATATATGTATGACAATCTATCATAAACTAGACATAACCCTAACCGTAATATTTTATATTCATGTATATTATAACATTTCACTTATATAAATGTTATATTATAGGACATAATTAAACACCTAACCTTATGTCCCTAACACTACCCATATATATAATTTGAAACCTACGTTTCATAATCACTTATCTTATATAGTATATAATACTATCATATTATAATATCCACTTTTATTACGCTAAAAGGTGTTTCCTTATGGGAAAGAGCCTCCAATCGTTCACGTGACAAGCTTAAATTTGACGAGAGTTTAGACTTTTTAGACCTAAAATACAACTAGATTTAATTTCGTAAGTTTGAATCGCCATTTTTTTTCGTAGAGAGGAGGGCAACGAAGCGAGCAAAGATGACCTACAAAACGGAATGGAACCTATGATTTTTTATTTTTTTCTTTGTTTTGTGTTTGTTGTGTAGGGGGAAGCAACATATGTGGGATAGAGGAATAATGGAGGAGGACATTGCGTGAAGATGTAGGGTCATTTTCCTTGCATAGTAATACAAGCACCTTATTTGAGATCCATAGGCATACACAATTTTTTGGCATAAAGAGGCCCCTCAATGTTCTTTGCATTTCATTTGTGGGATTTATTTTGCTTTTCCTTTGCTTACCTCCTAGTCTGGTGGTTCACTTAACTCATTTAGTGCATTATAGGTACTTTTCTTTTTCACACAAATTTCCATCATCTACAGGGCTGGAGTGATTCCTCCTATGATTATGTGTAATATGTGTTATCTTGGTTGTCAATACCCTAAAACTTATTTATTGGGCTATGGATCTTTGTTGTTAGATACCCAAGTTCAAGCTTTATCAGAGAGAAATTCTCGAGCAGGCTATATATCACCATCAAGGCCATACAATCTCCACACCCACCCACAATATTAGACCATTACCCATAGTGATACACCATTAGACCTACTATGTGATGATTATGTATAAATAACACTAATGGGGAATTCCTGTGAATACCTTGAGTTCAATTACAAATAGAAATTAAATTATATATCAAAGTGGATCTTGATTGATGTAATCTATCTATTTTAGAATAGATTATCCTCTACAAAACTGGGGTCTTTTGTGCCTTGTATTAAATTTTTAAGGACATCAGACACCCTGTAATTATGTTCTCCCTTTTATTGATACTATAATCTCTAGAGTTCTTCTAGTTTATAAATAACAATGACATATTGCATGGTCTTAGATGATTGTTAAAACTTGTTTCAATTAAGGGTTCCTAGATTATCTCTTGAGACTAGGAATGGGGTACAAACACTAATTACTCTGTCCCATTGATCATATTTATGAGGAGTAAGTATAATGGAGTCTTTGTTTCTCTCAAAATCTGTAGGTGTATACTTATCAAGTCCTTTCCCTCTTCAACATTTTGTTGTTTAATAGATACTACTCCAACCTATTTTTGTAAAAATCTAATATGTATATCAAATTGTATTTCTTTCTTGCAACAATTCCAAACATAGCAGTCCTTGTGAAACATACTACGTACTTATGAATGTTGATGCTTCATTCACTATAATTTATGTCATGTTCAACATTTTGAATGTTCAATATACTATGTACTTTTGAATGTCTTGTCATTTATGTCATGTTCAACATTCTGCAACTCGCTTCTTTCTTGCAACAATGCCAAACTTAGCAGTCCCTATACTAGTAGTAGTACAATCTTATGTTGTTGCCTTCTCTAATTGTATAAGGTTCCACAAGAAAAATAGTTGGATCAAATGACATCAAGTAAGCTCGTTTTGATATAATTATTGCTACATTGGACATAAAGCATTGATATGATTTTTAATAACACAAAATCAAGTCAAAATTTTGTGTAGAAATAATGGATAATGTTTGATTCTATGTTTGATGAGAATGAAGTTTAGTAGAATTTAGAGTTTTTCAATAAACTTCAGTGCATCTCATGACATAATTTAGGTGCACTATATCTCTCATATCACGACACCATAGGTATGCATAATGCAAGTCATTCAAGCAATTGGTTTGTTGGAGAAAAGCGAAGCTTTATTTAAATCTAATGTTGTAGTTGAAGATTTCAAAAGCAATTTCAAAATGTAGTTGTCATGAGTGTTGTTTACTTCCTTCACTGCTAAATCAGCCCTTTCTTTCTACTTAGAAGCTTGCATCACACATTCTTAAGAAGAATTTGTATCCTTTCATAAAATGAATACTTATATAATTCAATTTTTCCTTCTTACCTTTGTCTTCGATATAAAAAACCAAGTAGGTCCTAGATGAATTTTTGTGCATTGTGCCTCAATGGACCTTGTTGAATTAGAAATCAATCTTAGTGGTTTTTTCTACTGTGACTATTTGTTGCTATGATAGTTCTCATCCTTCTAAAGTAATTCGTAGAAGAGAAAAGTCATTATAAAAATAGAGTTTGTGTTGAGCTACTTCTGATTGCGGTTTTAAAAATAACCATAATTACATGAATATGCTATAGAGAATTTTAATAGCAGTATCATTTGGCATCAAACTTTCCCGATTTATATGAGATATAATTATGTTCTATATGTATTCTTCCAATAGGATTATTTCCATAATTCACGTGTAAAATTTCCAAACTTCATAGTTCATCTTCAATTATACAAATAACATTCACTAGATATGTGTAGACACCATTTTCCTGACTACACCCCTCACACTCTCATTCAAAAATCCTAAAACCTATCTCACTAAAGCATTTCTCCTCCCCCGTAAAATCATGTTTTACCCCCTAAAACTTATTTACCCATCCTAAACCTCCCTAACCACCCTTAATCCAATCTAACCCATTTTTACCCTCATCACTCAACCTCCTAACCTCCCAAAAACCTCCCAACCATTTTACAAACAAACCCAAATCCAAAAAACCCATTTGGAAGTGGTTGAAACCACTTCCAAGCGGGTTTGCCCACTTTTCTCGAGTCTTCAGCGATTCTAACAAAATCACCGACGATTACAAATAGATCACCAAACATCTTCCAACAGGATCCTGAATCACCCATAACAAAGCTTAGTCACGTTCAAGACCAAGGTGACGTCAATAACAACACTGGAAATCCCGATCCATGTCAAAGCCACCAAAAGTTGTACGACTATCAGTAAGACCCCTTCAATCTTTGTCAATCCATTTGTACAAAAAGGTAAGTTATCCATATTTATCCATATTTCTAATTCTTTGAGCATCACTTATAAGTTAGAATCAATCTTTAAATCAACCACTTTGGGTTAAATTTGCATTCTATTAAGGAATTAATCCTTTTATTAACAATCACCAACGATTATGTCCGAATTGCCAACTATTAATGTTATTTTATCATTTTAAGTACATTTACACGTTTTTCAGTCAATATCATTTTTGTTTATGTCTAATCAGTTTGTTCTCAAGATATGTCTCCCTATAGATGACAGTGTCAGGTGATTCACATCCAATAACCAACATCTACCATCTTCTGATTATGCGGCAACCATTCGTGTGGGAAAATTTTGATATCACACACGAACTCAGCCTAGTGTGCCATTTCCCTCATACCTAGAATCGAATATATCAAGGATCAACTTGAAGTGATATGTGAAATACATGACACAACAGAACAAGCTTGGTTCAAGTACTTCTTGGACTTCAAGCTCGTTGTAGCCCTTTCCTGGGCCACCTATCAAGAAGAACATGATCTCTCCATCCCTCTCAAATTCTAATCATATTATCATTATCTTATTTCCTATCATATCACTTAATTGTAAACACAAGTTGACATCCTTCGAGGAAGCCCATTGGTTCCTAAGGCCGACCTTTGCAAAACAAATCGTTCAATCTTTATCTAATATCCATCTTGTTTAGTTGACTTTGCATGTAGGTTCTCTTGCTAAGTAGAAGGAGTCTCTCACATAATTTGTGTATCTATTCATCTCAACATTGCATTGTCGGCACAAGTATCATTAAACCCTCATTGTCTTCCAAGTTTTTGGTGTTTATCATATTATTGACTAACCAAAATTCACCTCAAACAAGATGTTTTATTTTCTTGAGTGGATACCACTTTTATATCTTTGTGAATATGTTATAACAATTACATTCATCTCCAAGTTTCCTTGAAGCTTATTTGTTGATTTTTTAGATAAATTACTCCAACTAGGAATTTTTCCAACAGTGACGGTCTAAAGTCGGATCGAACTCTTCACCTCAAAAACTATAAAAATATATATAACATTGGAGAAATAACAACTTATCTTGACAGTCCAAAACAAAAACATTATTAGAAAAACTCCAAGAAAATATGTTGCACGTTTTAGAGATATGAGCTTTTTATTAAAAAAACCATTATAGGTTCATGACTTTGTTTCCTCTGATCAACTAGAGTATGTTGAAAAAGAACAATTTTCAAATATTGATTAATTTTTTTTTGGGGTTTCTAAGATATTGGGCATCCATCTAAGCATAATTGAAATTCATTAGTTATGTGATGTTGTAGTTGTAAGTGCTCTGGTAGACATGTATGCAAAATGTCGAAGCATACACAAGGTACGTGAATTGTTTGACAAAATGCCTCAGAAAATTGTGTTCCCATGGACAACAACGATTGCAGGATATGCACAAAATGGCTTTTTCAAGGATGCTTTCAATCTCTTTGAAGCAATGAAGCACTTTGGAATTTACCGTGTCAATGTAAGCTTTGTTAGTGTTTTATTAGCATACATCCATGCGAATTTGGTGGATGAGGATCAAATATTTCAATGCCATGAGTGGCTCTTATTACATTAAGCCCACAATTGATCATTATTTGTGCATGATAGACCACCATGGTCGTGCTAAGTTATCATGAGAAAGCTTTTGGTGTCATCTCAAAATGACAATTAAACCTTTAGTGGTTGTGTGGACATGTTTACTTAGTGTTTGTAGAGCACATAAGAAAATAGGATTAAGTGTGAATATGATAGTGCAGGATGAGGAGTTAGACGAGATGGATGATATATTAATATCATGCCAAAATTTCTCTTGTTTTTAAATAGTAATGCCTACAATGTTTGTTGTGTTTTATTTTGGTTGTGGGTTATGTGTGGTTGTTTCTGCTTCTCCTTCAACATTCACCACACCAACACAAACCCTCCTCTTTGGATTGGTCTGGATTTGCATTCTATATGTACATGTAAAAATCGTGAAAAAGGTAAAATAACTTTAAATGATACATAGTGTTATTTACATTACAAATGGAACCCTTGCATAATTTTGGGTGCAAGAGGAAGAGGAAATGGAGTTGGAAGCAATACAAACAGAGAAAAAGGCTAAAAACAAAGTTTAAAATTCTGCACCATACTCATATTCAACAATTATCAACATTTTTGTAGCACTAAACCAAAAAATTGCACACCTGATTACTTTTTTGCAGAATCTAAAATTTGATCCTTCAGATGCCAACAAATAAAGACACGACAAACATAAGCTCCAACTAGATGGCAGATGAAACCCTGAATGTTGACTGTCTATTCTGGAAATCTGAATAAGGGTTTGAGAGAGACAATTTGGCGCAACACTATGGAGGAAGGAGACAGATCCAACCTCGAACCACACAATCAGAACTCAACCTTGTCATGACAACTTTTCCGTGCGCAATGACAAATAAAGGGTTTAACCAATAGAGTGAAGCCAAAATAAAATTTTACAACATAAAACTTTGGTATAATATTATCAACAAAATTTAATTGGATGTGGTAAAAATCAGTATTTGTTATTGTCAAGACTACATACCTTCTCTGAGAGGATAATAAACTCCATTCCTATTTTTACATAATGCTTCCTTGTATAAAAAAAAACTCTTTTAATATTCTAGGTTTGAGATGTACAACGACACACCTTGCAGGTTTAAAAAATATCAATGGTAGGTTAGCTAATATTTATATTTAAAATCCACCGTAAGTGTTTGTACGTCATTAATTTCAATCAAGAGATATGAAGGAGCATCAATTTATAGTCAAAGTCAAACCCACATCACAAACGTAATTTTAGCTGGAGCCACTACCTACCGATTCTTTAAAAGTGAAGGGGCTAATAAATTGTCTTCTTCTCAACGCCAACAATAATCCGTTACACAAAGTGAGTGCTAAGTTGTCAACACAGATGTTATATTTCAAACGCACTCAATGCTCGGCGTCCAGACGGGACCGAGCTGTAAATATTTTAACCGAAAACCTTAAAGGCTTATCGCGTGCGATGGAAATTGCCAGGAAACTCCATTGCAAGAAACTCCATTGCAAGTTGCCTGAGCTGGCCACAGAATTCAATGGTTTTCGTTCGCGGTAAGCTCTCTACCTATAAAAACCCAATCAGTGTCTAAGCTTGAGACATAACAATTCCAAAAATCTTTTGTAGTCTTCTCCTCTTGATATTTCCCAAAATAAATCAAGGCTTAGTTGTTGTTTGTGTGCCTGGTTAAGATGGGTGTATTATGGGCGGTATGTATGGCGGTCGTGGCATTGTCAGCAGTGAATGGCGGTGCAAGTTCAAGTCCGTACGGGCAGTGGAGGAAGCTGTTGGGTTTGGTGAAAGAAGAACCTCTGGTTCTGAAATACCACAATGGCCCTCTTCTCACCACGACGCCCCTCCTCAATCTTCATCTCCTTTGGTACGGCAAATTCACCCCTGCACAGCGTGCCATTGTGGTTGATTTCGTGCAGTCTCTGGGAATGAGAAAGGGCGAGCAGGGTTCTTCCTCTGTGTCCACCTGGTGGAAAACAACAGAGGGCTACAAAGGCTCCGCCCCCTCCAATTCCAATCCAGCGCTGGGGAAACAGAAGGTGGACGAAACGTACTCGCTGGGCAAGTCTCTGAAAAGGAGCGACATTGCTGCTCTGCTGGAAAGTGCCGTGAAATCGGGAGCTCTGCCGCCGCCTGAGACGAAGAAGAAAGGGGCAGAGTTGTATTTGGTGCTGACATCAGAGGATGTTATGGTGGAGAACTTCTGCAGAAGTTCGTGTGGATTCCACGGCAGCGCAACCCTGAAAAATGTTCCATATGCCTACGCGTGGGTGGGCAACTCGGCGAGGCAGTGCCCGGGGCAGTGCGCGTGGCCATTTCATCAGCCTGTCTATGGTCCTCAGACCTCTCCTCTGCTCGCACCCAATGCTGACGTGGGCATCGACGGGATGATCATCAACATCGCCACAGTTATCGCT
The DNA here is from genome assembly GCA_018340775.1 of Taxus wallichiana var. yunnanensis. Taxonomy (NCBI): domain Eukaryota; kingdom Viridiplantae; phylum Streptophyta; class Pinopsida; order Cupressales; family Taxaceae; genus Taxus; species Taxus wallichiana. Next base: position 639,736,276 of record CM031241.1, on the reverse strand, counting down.
GGAGCTGTCACAAATCCTTTCAACACGGGATATTTTCAGGGAGATAAGGAAGCTCCATTGGAGGCGGTGTCAGCGTGTCCAGGAATGTTTGGAAAGGGGGCTTATCCAGGTTATGCCGGGGAGCTGTTGGTGGATGAAACGACGGGGGCAGCTACAACGCCCACGGCCTCAATGCCCGCACATTCCTCCTCCCGGCCATGTGGGATCCCTCCTCTCGCACCTGCAAGACCTTAGTCTAGGAATTTATTATCTCTCATCTTGTAGACAATTCTTTATGCACAGGCTCTGGATCATTTCCAGCCCCACCTGCAACAATTCTTTATTCTTTCTAATTAATATACGAACTATTCTTTCAACAAATTTTCGTTTTAGCCCATCGCCCTGTTATATTATAATTGATAAAAAGTAATGGTGGCCCTTGGCATCTCTGGTTTTTTATATACTTTGCAACTTATCAAAGATATGGAGATTTCGCCAATATGTTTGCTCTGCTTTTTCTTTACCTTTCAATATGTTTTCTAAGACTTCCCCATTTGATGGAAATTGGCAACTATAGCTAATTCAAAGGAACTCTATACCAGTGCTTTAATGTCAAAACGCTCAATCCATGTGTGGTATACCTAGTAGATGCGTATACAAGATGAAAAACTACTTGATTGTTATGGTGTTGGTGTTCTCATCACATTTTTGTTCTGCGCTTTTTATCTCTATTTACTTCTCTATTCCTATGTTTCTTTCTCTTCCGTAGTTTTACTACTATTTTAGTTTTTTGGGTTAAAATAGAATTTGTATTGTTCAAGATCCTACCCTTTTGACCCTTATTTGCAAGTCTCCAATGCTTGTGTTCCTTTTATTGACATTTCCCACTCATTATTTATCAACTTGCATATTAATATGGTCTTCATTTGAATTCAAGAAATCTATAAATAAAAGAGTGCATTAGCACATTTAGAAAAACAACATTTAGAAAACAAGGGAGGAACAAATTACATTCACATTCACATGAAATGGATATTGAAGTTGTAAGAACATAATTTATTTGTCTCAATAGCATTATCATGCCAAAAATAAAATTCAATCATTTAGAGAACATTCAACACTTATTACTTCTTGCATCTATTTTAAAATATACTAGTTAATGATGCTTATATACATCGGATTGTTGCTCACTTGCACCGAGTACTAATTTCAAGGTTTTTTTTTCCTCAAAAGGGGTCTATTGGTGATAGGCCCCAAATCCAAACCCCATTCTCCATTATTTTACAAGATGTTGATGTCGATTATGGATACAAGAAAGGATATAAATTTCAAAAAGTCAACAAAGCTTGTGGAGCCCAAACACAAAATACCTTGATTCACTATATCAATTTTGTAGTTGTAGTCCAAGCAGAATTTCCTACTCCTGCTTTTAGCAATTCTCGGTTCGAATCGAGGTGACTACATTTGATATTCTTTTTAGGTCTATTTCACCTTGTTGTCTAGACCTTTCTTCCACTACATATTGATGACTACTATCTCCAGATTAGCTTACTTAAAATGAGTATTATCCTAAAACTCTAAATATCTAATATTTTCAAGAATTTTAATTATTCTAACTTATTCCAAATATTCCTAGACTTTCATGCGCTCCTAAAATCTACAAATGGTTCCAATAATTATGATGCATGAGCATCTTGGTTCCCTCATAATCCCACATCAACCAAAGATATTATGACTTAATAAAATTAATTAAGTCTATTATTTTGAAAGGTCTTCCTTGTGCTTAGTCTCTTATTGGTATGTTTTTTTGTAAGCTTTGTTTCGTGTAAAGTGTGTTTGTCATGTTTGATGTTGCCTACATGTACACAAAGGTTTATGTTGCATATTACACCTAATTGATATGGAGCAAGTTTATATTTATGCAATTTTTTGTACTTTTAATTAATATGAGTTAATTTTGTCAAGATCACCAGTCATGAGTAGTTGTGGCATTTCCAAAAGGCTTCATTAGATTTGCTATATCTTCTTGATCTCCAAATACCACTAAAGAGGTAACAAAGAGCTTTAAATTGATAATGCAAGAGCTAGTGACTTCAAGACAATGCACAAAAATTATTTGATTTTTTATTTGTGGTAGACACTAATATTTTTTAAGGTTTGTGTTAACATGTGTTTCGATCAATGACGTGCATATGCCCTTATAACTATGAGATCATATATTTGTATTGTGCAAGCACATAATGATTCAATGACGAAGCTTTGTACACACTCACATACACAATGGTGCATTGTAGAGCACAACTCTCACCGCTTCCAATTAGAATAAGTCAACATGGATTTCACCTAGTCTTATAATTGTAACCATTGAGCTAACTCAATTGAATTGATTTTTGTTGTGATCACTTGGGCCCTATCTTTATAAAGGATCGGGACACATTCAATATCATATGGCTAGTTTGTTGCTTTAAGGAAATTATGTAGCTATATAAACACATCTGCTCCTTTGTAGAGGGTATTCAATTGCATATAAGCAGGAGATAATTGAGTATGTTTTTATAAGGAATATTGTATTTGTTATGTATATGCGGGTCTAAGGGACACATATTCGGATTGAGTTGTCATGGAAGCACTTCAATTTTTAGAGTCAGTAAGCCTATGAGAATAGTCTTGAATTTTTATCTCGCTTTATGTTTGACTATATCATTGATGATCATTCTCCTAGTTGGATGGTTGTTCCTATGATAAAATAAATACAACATTGTTACTAATTGAGTTTGTCGCATAAATTTGTAATGTTGGAAGTCTAAAGAATAATAAAGTTTGTAATGTTGGTTGTTGGCGTTGCATCAAAGTATGGTGCATCATATCTATCAATGTTTTACAATTAAATTTACATTTTAATTGTGATTGAACTGATATTTTTCACATAAATTGTGTCATCCTCGTTCTGTAAATTCAAGGGTGGTAGAGGCAATAGTAAATATTAACACAAAAAGTACAAGTTGTATTATTAGTTCTAAACCATTAGATTGAATTTCAAATTTGATAGCTTTCCTCAAAATTGATAATCCTGAAAGCCTTGTTCAATCCAACTTATTGAAGAGTTCTAAAAGGTGGAAGGGACAATTTTCACATTAAAAAATCCGAGTCATTAAAATTATTTAACACCATTTCTACACCACTTTTTTAAAGGCCTTACTTATGTAGGCAATTGAGTTTTTTTTAAAGTAGTGGACATGTGGGAGACCTGCTTCTTCTACCTTGTGATTCATTTATTATGGCATTGCACTCTTCTACAATTTGGTTACATCAGATTGTTTCTCTCACCCCACTCAAGCAAGAAATAAAATGCATAGTCTAGGTTATGTTTTTTGCGTTGTTTTAGGCTTGGGTAATTTTTTAAGTGCTACCAATGATAGTATTTTATATTGAGTGATGGTGATGAATTATTATAGAGACTCATGCCTTCACGTGGAATAGATCATTCAGGAGCAAGTTCACCTGCTCTAAAAGTGCCAAAAGAAGATTTCCTCCACCTTGCTTGCTAAAAATTTTTGTTGCTTATTTTCAAATTATATAAGAACCCTCCTTCTCGCCACTTCAAAGAACATTTTCCGTCACTTGTTTGTGGAGGTACATGTAATGTAGTGTTATAGGCCCGAGGGCCTTGTTCCTTTATATATTTTTTATTATAAACATATTGTGTTGTGGTCTAGTAATTATGTGTTGTATTTCTTATGCTAAAATCAAGAGGAAGAGATGCAAATTTTTTGATCCAAGACGTTACAAGTACTAGCGATAGACTTCAAGCTAGGCATGGTTTTTTGTGGATGCGTACAATGATAAACTAGGTCAGAGGACATGATGAGCTTCTTTGCCTTCAACTTGGCATTTTTACTTATCGCGACAACAAAAGGACCACCCATATTTCTAGAGGAGCATAACATCAACGTAGAAGAAATCTCCCCTATAACTTATAAAGTCTCATATTGCATAATGAACAACTCTATGATATCAAGATTCATGGGAGGCTTTTTTTTTTTTCTAGGTACTTCAATATAAAGAAAAATATACTAGACTATCGTGCATTTAGATGACCTATTTGTTCAAGTTCAAGTACCCTTTCAAGGCATTTATTACAAAAATGTATTCGCATGTGGGAACTCAATGCTTGAACAACATGTTTAGGCATATGGTTCTAGATGGGAATGACTTGCTTGTGCACTAGGGATTGAATTTATATGAGAAATAGAACAAACTATGAGTGATAAAGAAGTTTGTTGTTGTTTAGCACATACTTAATTCCATAATATCCTATATTGTTTACAATAGGAGATATTGATAATATTCCTTAAAAAAATAACAATCTTTGTTTACTATTGTTTATGACATTCATATTCACAAAAATGTTTTTAATTTTCTTATGGCTTGCATAGCATTGAGAGTGTTGTTATGTCACTACATTGTATGCTTTTACATGAAGTGACTAGCTACCTTAGTTAATAAGGTGTAGGTCAAAGTCTAGAAAAACATCAACACTATATACACATGCATGCATGCATACTGGGTATCGCCACTATTTATTTTTTCAAAAATTAACTTTTTATTTAATAAAATACAAGGAAATCTATTTCTTGCTCGATTACATTGTTAGATGGGTACATATGTAAAACCCAAGTGGTAGATTTGAATAATAGTAATTTTTAAAATACGTTAAAAGCAAAGTACATTTTTCTATAAAATACCGTGTTTTTCAACAACTTAAAAAAATCTAAATATTTTGGTGAAAAATGGATAAAATGCATGTAATATTGATGCATATAAGTAGGTGCATTTTATCTAGAGAATAACAACTTCCAATTGATATTAATGTAATTAAGATTTGTGATGGTAAAAACATGTGAAGTCATATGCAAAGGTACAAAAGCCCACAATTATGGGGCATGCTAAGAAACCTCGATAGACTTAACCTCAAAACATAAACATGAATTATAGGTATGATTTCTATTCATCAAGTTCACTTTCCTTCCTTATGAAAGTTTAGGTATCACCAATGTGTTTATAAAGTTGTTTGTGTGTATTTCACAATTGCGTGTATTCCACAATTTTTTAAGTTGCTTACGTGGTCCTCACTAGTTCGGGTTGGGATATTCCCGACATCGGCAAGGACCTCCTTGTTATGGTCGGCATGATGATCAAGATCCTCCTCCTTTTGGGCTTTTGCGGTAGCGAATTGATTTTATCCCTTATGTTTTGATGTACTCATAGGCTTTGCCTAGTGTTTTCGTATTTTCCTAGGCGACCTAATTTGTTTGTGGTTTTGGGGTGTGCTCCCATACCACTCACTTTTTGTTAAAAACTATCTTGTATCTTATTGCATTTAATATAATATAATTTTTTTCATATATATATATATATATATATATATATATATATATATATATATATATATATATATATATATACATACATATACATATACATATGTGTGTATTATTTATATATGTATAAAATACACACACACACACACACATACGTGTGTGTGTGTGTGTGTGTGTGTGTGTGTGTGTGTGTGTGTACACATACACACACATATATATGTATATATATACACACACACACACACACACACACACATACATACATATATATAGATATATGTATATGTATATATATGTGTATATATATGTATATGTATATGTATATGTATATGTATATATATATATATATATATATATATATATATATATATATATATATATATATATATATATATATATATATATGTATATGTATATGTATGTGTGTGTGTGTGTATGTACACATATATACACACACACATATATATGTATATATGTGTGTGTATATGTATATATGTATATATGTACACATATATACACACACACATATATACATACATACATAATATATTATATACATATATATACTCGTATATATATATATGTATGTATGTACATGTATGTATGTATGTATGTATGTATGTGTAACACACACACACACACACACACACACACACACACACACAATTTTTAATGATTTGTTCTATTCCATAAACAATTTTTCATCAAATATGGTTTTAGTCACTTTTACACACGTTTATGAAAAATTGTTATAGTAAATTTGCACTAAGGTTTTTCATTACATTATAGCTTGATTACGTTGTTAGATGGGTACATTAGTAAAACCCAAGTGGTAGATTTGAATAATAGTAATTTGTTAAAATACGTTAAAAATAAAGTACATTTTTAAATAAAATACCGTGTTTTTCAACAACTTCAAAAAAAAAAAAAAATTGGTGAAAAATGGATAAAATGCATGTAATATTGATGCATGTAAGTAGGTACATTTTATCTAGAGAATAACAACTTCCAATCGATAGGAATGTAATTAAGGTTTGTGATGGTAAAAACATGTGAAGTCATATGCAAAGGTACAAAAGCTCACAATTATGGGGCATGCTAAGATACATCGATAAACTTAACCTCAAAACATAACCATTAATTATAGGTACGATTTCTATTCATTGATGTTCAATTTCCTTCCTATGAATGTTTAGGTATCATTGATGTGTCCTTTGTTGATGTGGAACTAGATTGTAAGAGGAATGGGTTTATAAAGTTGCTTACGTGTATTTCACAATTGCGTGTATTCTACAATTGTTCAAATTGCTTGCGTGGTCCCCATTCCTAACACCGTAAGGACCTCCTTGGTTCTAGGCCGGCATGATGATCAAGATCCTCTTCCTATTGGACCCCGATGGCTCTCTATGCCATACCATGTACTTCCCGATGGCCCCGATAGACTTGATCAGATGCATGCAAGGAGCTATATAGAGAGTTGGCCGATTCATAGTCGACAGCCCACCCAGTCCCCATCTAGAGAGAGGGGGCCTACATATCATATAGATAGGGACGCCCCCACCCCCCCCCTCGGGGGAGAGAGGGGAGTCTAGATAGGGCAGTCCCCTATATATCTATGGAGGGCCCCTATATAACTAGAACTATAGGCCGCCCCAGAGAGATAAGATAGAATAGGGGGGGGGGAGGGGGCCACCTCTATAGAGAAGTTGGGGCCATCTCTCTATACTAGCCCTATCCCCGCGCCCATAGATAGAGAGAGGGGGGGATGGGGCGACTATGAATGACCCCATAGAGATAGAGGCCTTTCTCTATAGTCCCAGTCCCGGCTATAGTCATTGGGACTGGACCACTATCTCTCTAGAGTCCCGGCTTCCCGTCATGAGGTCTAGGTCCGAGGGACCGGACCCATATATTCTCTAGATTCGGCCCATCCGTATATTCTATTCTCTCTATAGATCGGGACCCATACCCATATATTCCCTAGATTCGGCCCATAGATTCTATAGATCGGGACTACTATCTAGAGTATCTATAGTCAGGACTCTCTAGAATAGAAACCGTTGATCGAGACGGGGCCGGACTACTCTCAATAGTCGATAGTATGTCTCTATAGTCAGGACTCTATGGAATAGAAACCGTTGATCGAGACAGGCATGCGGGGCTCTCCTCTCCGGGTGGGCCGGCGACCCCCCCTCTATATCTATAGTCTAGATATGGGAATAGAAAGGGCCCTATCCCTATAGAGAGTAGGGGTAGGGGGTCCGGTCGAGTGGCCTACTCTACTATGGGCTCTAGTCTAGTCGGTATAGGTATAGGTCCGAGGGACCGGACCCGAATAGGCAACTAGAGAGAGATATATAGATAGGGGGACAGAGCTCCCATATAGATATAGGGGAGTAGGCGACTATAGAGACTAGGGACTAGAGACTAGGGACCCTTCTTATCTGACTAGAGATACAGACAGATGGGTAGAGACTCTGGATTAGATGGGTAGAGACTCTAGATTAGATGGGTAGATCCCGGTAGATTCAATAGGACGGACGTATATAGAGAGGAGAGATCTGTCGGCCTACTCTACTATAGACTCTAATCTAGAGTCTAGTCCGGGCTTTGACCATGTCTCCCGAGTAATCAGTACATATGGCGCAAGACGGTTTCACAGATCGAGGTCGGAATGGGATCGGGTGTTTCACGTCTTGCCGTAGTGCCCGGTCGGAGATGAATGAGGATTCGAACCTCATGGGCCTCGGCCTCAAATAAATCAATATTTACAGGGCAGGTCAGGCCCCGATCCGGCATGATCATCCACGGATACACCTATCCATACCCACCTACCACCCACCTACCTATCCATCCCCACCTATCCATCCCCATCCCCCCTCCAGCCACTCTATCTGGTCCCTTATCTTTCTCGGGCATCCATCCACCATCGCCATCCTCTCGGATCCATCCCCCCTCCAGCCACTCTATCTGGTCCCTTATCTTTCTCGGGCATCCATCCACCATCGCCATCCTCTCGGATCCATCCCCATCCAGAATAGATGGGGCGGGGCCAGCCCTATCGCCCTATCTAATAGATTGATCGATCGATCGATCTGGGGATGGGATGGGTGGGTGGCAGATAAGATAGTTCAGGGCCATCCACACCTATCCATCCACACAGATCCATCCAGCCCTATCTAATATATCTGATCGGAGGCATCCATCCCCATCCCCCCTCCAGCCCTATCTAGAACTCTCTATCTGGTCTATCAAGTCCAACCAATCGATAAGATGAGATATAGTTCTCTAGAGGGGGGGGGGCCCTATTTCAGATATATACCCCGAGTCTCTATCTAGATATAGGAGCCCCCCCCTCCCTATAGATCTCGCCCACCCCATATAGATCTATAGAGGGCCCGAGGGGGGGCGGGGCCTATCTGCCATATAGAGATAGGTCCGATAGGCCCCATATAGAGATAGGGAGTAGAGTTCCTTCCCCCTTCTCCGTCTGGTTTGTTCCCGTTCCTCACGCGCCGTGTTCCAAGCGAAGGGGGCAGGGAGAGGTGGCCCCCCCATAGAACTATAGGCGGGCCTCTAGATATAGAAGGTGCTCTTCTGTTCCGGCGATGCGAGGATAGATCGGAGAGGAGATAGGCCTGCTGTTACGCTTTACCTTACCAACTGTGATGAACTGAGCTAGCGTTCGATCATAGTTCGCTGGGATCGCCCCGGGCGGATCAGAGTTCGTCGCGATCAATCAAGGATCAAAGGATCATAGTTCATCGCTCCCTATGATCCGGATCAAGGATCATATAGAGATCTATAGGGGGCCCCTATCTATATATATATTAGGTCAAGGAAGGATCCCAGTTCGAGAGGGCCTGGGGCCCGTCATATATGAGGTGGGGATCAGCCTGATCAACTGCCATACTGATCTCAACGGTTCATCGTCATGCCATATATAGATAGGGGCGCGGATCCCAATCTATAGGCTTATGGAAACGCCTCATCCGGCGCGTCCGGATCCCGGATCTATATCACTCACTCACGACATTACGGCAACCCGGATCGCTGCAATCCGGATCTCATCCGCCGGATCGCTGCAATCCGGATTTCATCCGCCCTCGGGTGTTAGTCATTGACGACCAGTCGCTGCCCACCCCACCCTATATATAGAACTTATAACTGCGCAGATCTGGGGAGGGAGTATTCCGTGAAGGGGGTGGATCTGGTAATCAATCTGCTGGTAGAATCTGGCCGACCGGGAGCCCCGGCTAATCATACTCGTATGTAGACCTGGCGATGACAGTTCTATATATATAGTTGTGCTCTGCCATCCGGTTGCCCGGCATATAGAGAATAGAGGGGCAGCCCTGATCTATAACTACCCAATGGAGGAGAGGAGGCGGCATCCATCCATATAGAATAGAGGGGCAGCCCTGATCGACTATGCGGAATGCGGACCATTTGACAAGCGGGGAGCATATAGAGTATACCCAGAGAAGGGAGATATGGGGTATCAACATTGGTATCGTATTGATCGATATCGGCATTGTATTGATAGATCGTGCAGCCGGAATGTTGGTATTGCCCATCCCATCTCATCCCATCGGGGGGTGGGTGCATGGTGCATGGTGCACGGCCCCCTATCTATATCTGGCGAATCTATAAAGTAGAGGCCAGCCCACCCACCCATTAACGTTTGGCCGTTTGATCCGATAACCCTGTCCGATAACCCGGTCAGATTCGGGCGTCCCGTTCGGTCCGATAACCGCATATAGAGAGATCTCAGTCGTATCACGTATGAATTATAGAATTCTAGAGAATGGTCTGGGGTCCGGTCGTATCACTGATATGATCGTAGAGAATTCTCTATATATCTGGGGCCGGTCTAGTCACTGATGCAAGAGTCTAGTCGTATCACTGATATGATATGAGACTATCTATATCTATGGATTAGGAAACTCCATAGAGTCTATCGTCTATAGGCGGTTCTACTCATAGAGGCACGAGGCGCAACTCCCAACTCCCCTGTACTAGCTATGAATCTAGATATAGGGCCCACTCCGCATTACTAGCTAGAGCCCGGAGTCCGACTCGGAAACGGGAATCCGAACCACCGGCGCCCGAGTCGACAGCCCCCTATATATATATATAGATATATATATTCATATTCGATTCGATTGTTGCCGACAGCCGGCCCCCCTCTCTCTATATGGGGAGATGGGGGGCACTCGATTGCCAGATGGATATATAGGCCATCACCCCCTATCTAGTTCTCTATATGGGGTGGGGGCACTCTCCCCTCC